>CAMAOD020000129.1:1200000-1699082 GCA_945859595.2 Megachile willughbiella
CCATACAATATCTTTAACTACTTCTACCATTGCTTCTAATTCACTTTCAGTAGATGACAAAGCCACTCTTGATTGTTTTCTGCTTCTCCAATATATCAAATCCCTTTTTCTATATATTAGTATTCCACTAAATGATTTTGCATCTTCTGTTCTGTCCCATGAAGCATCTGTCTCACACTGAATTGTATTCTCTGAATTGTTTCTTTCATACTCCAAAGTATAATTGATTGTACCTTTCAAGTATCTCAATACTCTTCTCAAAGCACCCATATGCATCCTCTTTGGATTTTTATTAAACCGTGATAGATAACTCAACGTAAAAGATATATCTGGTCTAGTAGCGACACGTATTGTTAGATACATTAATTTCCCCATTAATTCTTGAAATGCTTTTACATCACTCTCTTCGCTGTCTCCGTGATTCTCCAACTTCTGATTGATATCTATTGGAGTGCTCACACTATTACAATCACTCATTCCATAAGAATGGAGTAATTTTCTTATATAATTCTTCTGATGTACATGTAATTTCTCTTCTCTATATTCTATTTCCATTCCCAACATAGATTTACCTTCACCAATATCCTTTAATTCAAAAAACCTTTTAATTTTGTCAATGAATCTCTTCTCATACTTGTCATTGCTGGAAACTGTTGTCATATCATCAACATGTACTGCACAGTACAAAAAATCATCCTCTTCTCTTACAAAAAATAAACACGGGTCCTCACTAGATTGTTTTAATCCACTCTCCAATAATATCTGTGTTAAGTATGCATACCAACATTTACTTGCTTGCTTGAGCCAATAAATACTTTTATTTAGTTTACAAACGTTATCATTTTTATTTTCATATCCGTCAGGTATTTCCATAAACAACTCTTCATCCTACTTACCATGCAAGAAAGCAGTCTTCACATCATAAATTTTTATCCTCCTTTTTACTTCTGCACTAATGCTGAATAGAATTCTTATTGTTTCCATCCTTATGGTTGGTGCAAATGTTTCACAATAATCATAACCTGGACGTTGTCCACACCTCATTGCTACTAACCTTGCTTTATACTGCTTATTACTTAAATTTAAATTTTCTTTTATATTAAAGATCCATTTTGACTTTATTATCTTTTTGTTGTTTAGACGTGGAACTAAATCCCATACCTTGTGCTTTCTCATTGATGCCATTTCCTCTTCCATGGCTTGTCTCCAATATTTCCAACATTCTAACTGCTTTGCCTCTGCTACAGTCCTTGGAATTTCGTCCACTATTGCTTTCAATGCTTGATTTTTAATTCTTTCTGATCTTGTCCCAATTTCTTTATATCTTTCTTCTCTTCTTTCTTTCTCTTGTATTTTTCTAAGCGCAATTGCTTCATTTGTTACTCCTTTTGGACGTCATCTTGTTGTCTCAATTTCCATCTTTCATCTCTCCTGAACTCGCTTTTCAACTCTTCTTGTTTCAATGCACATCGAATATCATTAATTGTAATATCCTTTTGTATTTCTAATATTCTTACATTTTTATCATATTCCTGCCT
The DNA here is from genome assembly GCA_945859595.2 of Megachile willughbiella. Taxonomy (NCBI): domain Eukaryota; kingdom Metazoa; phylum Arthropoda; class Insecta; order Hymenoptera; family Megachilidae; genus Megachile; species Megachile willughbiella. The sequence goes on from CAMAOD020000129.1 coordinate 1,201,539, forward strand.
TAGCCCTTTCAAGATGTACATTTTACGTTCAAAATCTTCTACCTCTCTCCCAAGTTGCACACATTGATTCCGCAATGCCTCAGCTCTATTTATGAAGTAAATCAACAGTTTCATTTTTCTTCATCCTTAAATTTGTCAATTCACTCAACGATCTTGATTTTAATTGCTCAGTTCCTGCAGCCATATTTGTCTTAATAGCATTCCATAATTTATCAGCCTCCCTTATATGTGTATATTTTAATAATTGCGCTTCATTCATAGCATTAATTAATATAGCTCTACCTGCTGCATTATTGTCATCCCATTCGTCCCATATTTTTAGATGTGCCTCATAATTCGGATCATCTTGATCAGGTTTCATAACAGGCTTTACCCCCATTACCTTTTTCTATAATTTTTTGGCCCTGAGTATGCCTTCTACTCTCTCACTCCAGGGGAAATAATTGTCGTTATTTAATGGCTCAATATTGAAATATGGGAAGCAGGTTTAAGTTTCTATTTTAAATAATAAAAGACAGTTATTACTTTTTAATTATGAAATGAATTGATGTTCTCTTTGTAACGACTAGTATAATATACGTCTCAGCAATTATAGAATATATTGTACTCTAAGAGAAATAAAAGAAAAATCGGGCAACGAGATCGCCGCCCGGCAACGTGCAATGATCGAAAAATTCGTCGTTCGTCGAACTTCTGATTTGCAGGATATTCACTCTAAATAAGATATGTAAACTAAGCAATAATTAATTTTTGTATATTCCAACACTCAATTGATGCCAAGTTCCAATTTTCTCCCATCTTTTTATATTTTCCTTCAATAGGCTTCGTTACTGTACCACGTGCTAAATTTTTAATCTCACCTTATCTCTTTAATCTTAAGCAACCAAGGACGCTCTGCTACCACTTTGTGGGGGAAAAATATTGTTGATCCTTTTGTTCATAATATTTAATGTATATATATATTTTAATGGACACAATGTTAATAGTTAAACACTGCCACGCGGTGACGAAAAGAAAAAAAAAATACAATTCGGGAACCGGGACGCGGTCATGTTGGGCCCGGTACGAGCGAGAGAGACGAGAAAAAAAAGGAAAAAAAAAAGCTTTATGTGTTCCGGGACCTTCCTCTTCGGTAATTACTGTCGGCGGCTAGGTCCCGGGGCTTCCCTTGGCAATGGGTCGCTGGGTCTTCGGGGCGGATGGTGGGGCCCCTCTTCCCTCCACTCGTCGGCGCATGTTGGGCACGTTCTTAGTGTCACGTCCCTCCGACCGCATCGATAGCAGTAGACTGCGCGGCGTGGCTCCGACCAGTCGGAGTATTTGTGCCTCAGGTCGCCGCAGTTCCAGCAGCCGGCGGCCGCGGCGGAGTTGGGGCTTGCCCTTCTGGTGGCGCCTGGTGGTGAGTGTCCAACACTGGATCTGCGGACCCGCGGGATGATGACTCTCTCCTCTCCGGTTTGTGTGGCCCGGTCCATTGTAGAGGGGGGCGACGCCGTTTGGGTTGACCTGGTGGTGGTGCCAACCCCCGCGGTGGTCTGGGTGGAACGGCTGCACGACCGCGATGCTCCTACCTACACCCCCGCTTCACAGGTTCTAGGCCTACCCGTCTAGGTGGCCGCTTCTCTGGTGGGAGGGATCTCCCGCACCACGGCTCCCCGGGTTGTGTAATAATACTCCCGGGCGTCTCGGACCGCTTGTCGGATGGTGGCCCACAAGTCTGGGTGTTCGCGGGCCAGGCGGTCCAACAGTCGCCTATATGGCCGCAAACTCTCCCACGGATCCGTACGAGCGGTGTCCCTCATGCTGCTGTCCGATGTCTTCTCTTTTTTTTTTTCTTTCTACAATCTCTCTCTATCAGGACTCGATACTCGGGACCGATATGATTTTGATGGCGGTACTGCTGAAAGGACAGTCATTAATGGGTTAAATTTCTTTAGGTCGGTGATGTGTACCCTTATGGGTTGACGATCCGTCGGGCGTTTAATCTCGTAGACAATAGGCGATATTTTACGCGTTATTTCGTAAGGGCCTAGAAATTTTGGCATCAGTTTCGCGGCGATATTTTTCTCCGCGGACGATAGGGCATGGTTACGGCGTAATACGAGATCTCCGATACTATATTGTTCATCTCTACGTCTTAGGTTATAACGGGACACCTGTTTCACCGCCGCTCGGTCGAGGTTCTCAATCACCCAATCTTTTATTAATTTCAGTTGCCGTAACCGTTTCTCCCACGCACGTTCTGTTCCCGGTACTACTTTTCCGGTCTTCGCAACCGTTTCGCGGTAACAATTTACTGGTTTTGGCTCACGACCGAAATTTAAGAAAGCGGGAGAAAATTTTGTCGAGCTATGCTGCGCTGTATTATACGCGAACCGGAAATCAGTTAAGTGTAAATCCCACTCTCGATGGTCCTTTTTATGTACGATATTATCATTGTCTTTAGAATTCTATTAACCCTTTCCACGGGATTTGATTGCGGGAAGTAGGGAGGAGTAGTCGACTGAAGTATACCGAATTGCTCCGCGAGAGCGGTAATCTCGCGATTCTTAAACTCCGTTCTGTTGTCGGTAACTAATACGCGTGGCGCGCCCCATCAACATAAAATTAGATCTTTTAAAGCTTCTTTAACCTTCTTCCCAGAGGCTTTCCGCAAAGGGCAACATTCGATCCACTTTGTGAATAAATCTTGAGCCATCAGGATGTATGTAATGCCCGATGTACTACGTGGGAGTGGTCCATGATATCCGCGGCTATTATATCCCATGGTTCCTCCGCGATACGATAACCCATTAAACCCGCCGGAGCTAACTGTTCGACCTTGGCGCGTTGGCAAACGGCGCAGCGTCTTACGTACTCCGCGATGTCCCGGTACATGCCTGGCCAATAATAACGGACGGCAACGCGATCGTAGGTCTTTTCTACTCCTAAATGGCCAGCTTGGGGCTGGTCATGGGCCTCTTGGTAAATTGCGGCTCGTTTTTCTCGCGGTATAACCAACTTCCATTCGTTTAAATCCGGAGTTATTTCAGATATGTCGGGATTTGGTTTTCTTACATACAACTGATCGTTCAAAATTTTCCATTCCGGGAAACGGCACGGGTGTTTCTCTACCTCTGAGTATTTTCGCGAATACCAATCGGGGGCGTCGACGATTGCGGTTAGCGTTTCGGTACTTTCACTCGACTCCTCATACATGCGGGACAAAGCGTCGGGAACGTGATGTAAGGCGCCTTTGTAACGATTCTGGAGCAATTTACAGAAATTTTACAGCGCTCGTGAGATAAAGAGCGGTATTTACCTACTGAGCGACTCGTCTTGCAATAACTAAATATAAAGAATGTGGGATTCGTGTGGTGTGCGGTTAAGGAGTGAAATCCACAGGTCAATACCTTTCAACAAGCAGGTTTACTCAATAAAATAATAATGATGATTAACAATTAACAAAATAAGAAAATAAGAAAATAAGAAAGTAAGAAAGTAGGAAAAGTATATGAAATATAAATTGATATAATGAACGACTAGATAAATAACTAAATAGGTATTGTCGTATAATGAGCAGAAAACTATATGAATTAAATATTACGCTATTCGTAATTATTAGAAGAATTTAATAGAATCGCTATTTTTGGTTATTTAACTCGAAGTCCTATAAATTCAATTTACAAACGAGGCTAACTCGACTATGCCTTTACAATATTAAATAGACTCGAAATGCAATTGTAAAGTTTAACAAAATTAATATGTTTGAAATCCGGCGCTATCGCAAATCCTACCTAGGTCTGATTCTATTCGGACGTCGCCTAAATTCGCTTTTACAATAATTTTGAGAATAATACTTTATATTGAATTTCCTGACGCGGTGTAGTCGACTACGTGTATTTCGCTGGAGACAGAACAATAATCTTTAATAAATTAATTTAACTTGACTCAGAATCCTAAGATTAATATGAAGTTAATATATTTCCCCTCGGAACAGTTACTCTTTTAATCTGTGACTCGACAACTAATTGTTCATGGCACTTTTGCTAGATCATACACTGACACCCAAAACCAGATCGCTTAATTGGGGAGCCTGCTGTTCGCTAGCTACTAAACGACCCAACGATCCAGAGATAGATGAACAATATATTTCTAACAGTGAGCAAAATAAAAATTGACTCTAATTATAATTCGTAATTTCTTGACCATTAAATTGCTCAGAGCTAACCCCGAGAATCTAACGGCGCGTTTAGTAATTTGGCAAAATTATAATATGTATCAGAGTAGCTGAGAGCCCCTGTTGGATGTCTCAGCCTTTCTTGGCGCTGAGTATAGCACTCTCCTGACGGAGTTTCAGAACAAGACCGTTTGAATCGTGAGCCCGCGTTAGCTAGCTACTGAACGATCTGCGATCAAGTATCCGAATGGCGTATACCCGCTCTTCCAATCGAGAGTTAAGAATCGCCTCGGCTCTGTCCAGCGAAAACTGTTCCGCGTTAATTTATCTAATGCTCGTACTTGACTCGACTCCGAAAATTGTTCTGCACTGCTTCTAGGCTGGTTTCGCTCGGCCTTTTATATTCGATATTCCCCCCCGTTTCAAGATTATGACGTATATAATTTGCGTACAATTTACATATAATTCTTAATTAAACGCTAATTAACAAAGCAATTGAATTTCAAACATTGCCAATAGTGTTTTCTGAAGAATAGTTAATGTTTTTAATACAAAAATTATTAATTAACAGCATATTAACGAAAAATACACTTTCTGTCCTTTTCTACATTTTTCGCACGTACGCCAGTAAGGACCTGAACTATATATCGTAGCATACGATGCTTCGGAATATTCCATAGATCACGATTACAATTTATTATTCATCTGAGTCAATAAAATAATATCTGACTTTGAGTATCGAGAGTTAAGCTTACTATAACATTTGCTAATTTTGTATATTGATAGATTTTATTAATTAATGATTCTAATGACCAATAATTCTTATTAATTGAAATGATATATTCTATCTCTCTCTAGAGATCGCGAGCCAATTCCTGGAAATCCTGCCTATTGTTGTGTCACGTAGACACGCGGCATTCCGGAATCTTCCGTACGAGATATTTACAATACATTATTTACAATGCACTATTTACAGTGCATTATCTATTCAAATAGAACAATATGAATATTTGGCCGTCAACGGTTCGGTTTACCATATAATCGAATTCGCTTTCCTATATTCTATTTTGACAAATAGTTATTTAATAGCTTTCGTATTTAATATCATTGTTAATGAAAAATATGTATATATGCTATCCTTCCTAATACAGCGTATGAGTCTTGAGCTATTGTCGCAACGCGTGGAATAGAATCTTTATAATACATTATTTATTTAAACAAAAGAAATATTAAATGAATCGGATAATTAATAATTGGACTTAACATTCGATTAACTTGCTTATATGTTTGCTAACTTAATGATTATTTAATATTCGCAAATTAAATATATATATGTGTATATATCTATATGTATATATGTGTTACCGACAGTTCAACCCAAATTTGATGGTAATTGATGTATCTAATTGCCGCGGTCGGTAATAGAAGAATATCGTCGATAATCGAAATTGAAATACCTTTAAAGAGATGAAGTAATTTAACAGCGAGATAGTTCTGAGAGCGCAAGAGAGGAAAAAAAAAACAAAAAAATTCCCCAGGGATGTTACACCTTTACGGTGTAATACTCGAAAATCGTATTCTAAAAGGGACAAGGCCCAGCGAGCTAACCGACCGTTTGGGTTTTTTAATGTTCGTAACCATCGGAGACTGCTATGATCGGTAATAACTAGGAAATGGTAGCCCTCCAGATAATGACGAAATTTCTCGATCGACCAAACTATTGCTAGACATTCTAATTCGGTGGTTGAATATTTTCTCTCGGCTTCTGAAAGGGAGCGACTCGCATACGCGATGACATGTTCGACGTTATCGGTTTCTTGCGTGAGAACGGCACCTATTCCTACTGTACTGGCATCCGTCGCTAATGAAAATTGTTTCGTAAAATCGGGGCACGCCAGTATGGGGGCGGACGTTAAATACGATCGAACGGAATCAAAAGCTTTTTGTTGCGGCTCCCCCCACTTCCAGGTCACATCTTTTCGTAATAGTCGAGTCAACGGTTCTGTAATGCTCGCGAATTGCGGGATAAAACGACGGCACCACGATCCCATCCCTAAAAATCTCCGTAATTGTTTTAAGTTCTTCGGAACGGGGTAATCCACAACCGGCGCGACTTTTTCGGGATCTATCCGGAGACCTTCTTTACCGACAATGAAGCCTAGGTAGCCGACTTCGGAACGACAAAATTCACATTTCTCGGGGTTTATCGTTAACCCGGCATTCGTGATTTTTCTAAGTACCTTTCTCAGCCACTCTAAATGTTCTTCGAACGTCTGCGTAACGATAATAATGTCGTCTAAATACGCAAATGCGTGGAGCTCCATCTCCGGCCCAATTAATTTGTCTAACAGGCGTTGAAAGGTGGCGGGCGCCCCGGTTAACCCGTATGGCATTCGAACGAAGTGGAAAAGCCCTTTCCCCGGCACGGTAAAAGCTGTTATTTCGCGGCTATTCTTTTCTAACGGAATTTGGAAATAGGCCTGGCTCAAAACTAAAGTCGAAAGGTAATGCGCGGCACGTAATTTATCTAGTATCCCTGTCATGTTCGGTAGAGGATATGCATCCTTTTTGGATACTTCGTTAACTTTCCGAAAATCTAACCAAAAGCGATATTTCCCCGTCGCTTTTTTAACCATTACTATGGGGCTGGACAACTCGCTTTGCGAGGGTTCAATAATTCCATCCTCTAACATTTTATTGACTTCAGCGTAAATTGCCTCTTGAACGACAGGGGATACGAGATAATTCCATTGTTTAATCGGTCCATTGTCTCCTACGTCGATTCTATGTTCTGTAAGAGTCGTACAGGAGGGTCGCTCAGGTGGGGCGGGGGGGGGGGGGGGGGGGGGGGGTACCTCGGTAATTAAGAAGTACTCTAATTGGTCTTGTTGTTCCGCCGTTATCTCGAGAATTCCTAAACATCGCGGATCCGGAGTGGGGTTTCGCGCATTAAATTCGGTATAAAAAGAAAATTGACTAATCGTATCCAACGAGAAATACCATACGGCACGCGAGAAATCAATAATCATCTCAAAAGCTTTCAGAAAATCTATTCCGACGATGCACGGGACCGCGAGACTAGGTAACAGATATATCTCAAGAGCTCGAGTTCGACTTTCAAGCGTTATTGGGTCTCTTACGCTCGCGCGGGTCTCCTCCACCTGACCGGTAGCGGTCCTTATTCGACACGTTTGTGCGACACGCGCGGCGAGGTCGTGATGTTTGATAAGGGCAAGGGCCCCTTTTCCAAAAAATGTTCGAGTTGATCCGGAATCTACTAACGCCCGTATTGAGTTGGCTTTAATTTGAACATCGATGAAATAGAGGGGGTTCGCTTCTTGGTACGTGAAAGCGTTATAAAAATAAAAATCGGGACCGTGATCGGCAAATGGGGCGTCGATACTAGTCTCCTGGGGAGTCGCGTTGGCCCCTACTGGCGGCTCCGTCCCGGGTTTCCCGTACACTTACTAAAGGTCTTTACCGTCACCCCTCTTTCCCCGCACCGATAACAGTAGCGCTGCTGGGGGCTCGGGCAGTCCGCCGCGAAGTGACCTGTTTTATCACAATTCGAGCATTTTGTTTCCGTGTTCGCGGTATTGCTAGCGGGTGGGGAGGTGCTAATTTTATACGATTGGTTCGTGTCTCGGGCGGATCCCCGCGGTGACTCACGTCCCCCCCTCGTGGTATTCTTTACCCTTTCGGTTGCCCTAATGCTGTTGATTTTCGCGCGCGCGCTGACGGGTATTGGCGGAAATGCTTTGCGTTCGGGAAAATCCGGGTAATATTCGGAACCCGCGGCATAAGTCGGCTGGGGGATCGGTTCCTCCCACGCGGCGTAAACAGGAGTTGCACGTGGCGCGGTACGCGGGCCTCGATAAGCCAGAGAGGGATAGAGGGATTGCTCCGGGGTCGGAGGGACCCGGTACGCCCTCATGGCACCATGAGTTTGCTCTGCTAGCCTAGCTGCGGCGGTCAAGCTGGCAAAATCCGTTAGTTCCTTACGCGATACAGACTGCTGTAACCGAGGAAGCATGTGTTCGTGCGTGCACGTCAGCTGATCAATTAAAGGCCACGGCGGTCTCAATCTATTCACCAGGGCTCGCTTACACGTAATATAATCTACGACCCTCTCCTGTTCGCCTTGCGTCCGATTAGCGATTTCGTGCCTAAGTGCTCTCTGCAATTCGGGATCTACAAAACGCGCGCGAAATGCGTCGGAAAACTCCGCCCACGTGGTCCAATTTTCGTCTCGTAATCTAGCCCACTCCGCCGGTATGCCGAATAAATTAACGGAATACATTTCAGTAATTCATGATCGGATATTGAAGCGTACGCGCGATATTCCTCGAGCTGCGCTAAAAACATATCGGGATCTTCCCCCCTCAATCCGGAAAACCTAACGTTGCTTTTACGTAAGAGATCGAGAACCGCGGTATTTAAAATGGGGTAGTGTCCGTGACTTTGCGGGATCCGTTCCTTAACGTCCGCTACGGGACGTGGTACGTTATCAGGAATTGCCATATTTGGTTTATGCATCGGTTCGTAATGCGACTGGCTAAACGCCCTACTCCACGGATGTTCCGCGTGTGCGATATTCGGTACCAGAAACCCAGGCGACGATTCGGCCTGTTGCGATAACTTTTCTTTAGGTATTTCAAACGGCGGCGCGATGGGTTCGACGTCATCGGCGGTTCCCCTTCCCTCGTCGCGTCCTAGCGCGGATCGTCGGTGCTGTGTCGTGACGTCAACCGAATATTCTTTCCGTATCGCGCCTAAGTCGTGGCTTCGGGAGTGGGGGTCGCTCCCGCGACGCGTATGTTCGCTCGTCGGAAGCCGAGAGTGGGGATCGCTTACTCGCGCTAGTCGCGGTGTCCCGGGGAGGGGTTCCCGTGGCGCTGGGGTACTCGCCTGCAAGGGCGGCTCACCCTCCGCCTCGGACGTCTCCTCTCCTACGGTCTCCCCCCGTTCCTGTCTAAGACATCGTAGCAAGCGAGCACGTAAGGTGGGTACCATCCCTCGGGTGGATAGCCCCTTTTGCATCAACTTCGCCATTAACTCCTCCGTGCTTAACGATTGCACCCACGCCTGGTCTGGTGGCGTACGGATCATTTTATTCGGCATCGAGTCTAATCCCGGGGATTCGGAACAATAGGTGGAGGGATCGAGAATTTTAAACACGGCGGATCGTTACGCGACGGTTGACCTGTTTCCGCTATCGGAAAGATCGTAAACAAACTTGGTCGTACTATTGCGCGCTCGCTCGGCCTTGACGTCTCAGTGAGGACAGCTTCGCTCGTTAGGGAAACAAACCTAAAAACCGTTCGGCTCGAATTTCGTATCCTACGTATAGCAACGGTCGAAACGTTAAATGTGTTTATGCGAGACGATTCGGTATGTCACCGCGTGTTCGAAACTTTCCAAGGGTTTATGGCGTTATTGTTCCCGACACTTTTTCTACCCGGTATTTACTCTTGATTGGAAATAGCCTGGTCGTGAACCTAAGACTGTTACTATACCGGTACAAAAAAAAAACGTGGTCTGGAATTTGAAGAATGCTTAGGTATTCGAGATCGACAGAAAATGCGTGGTTAACAAAGCGTGATTCGACAACAACCAAAATAACCGAATGAAACTTTTGATACTTTCTCGGAATCTTTCGTTAACGGCAATGTTCGTTACTCTTACTAGTGTCCTTTACAACGAATTTTCCCTTTCGGGCCCCACGTTGGGCGCCAATTTGCCACGCGGTATTTCGCGGAGGAGTATTCTACACCGTGTCCGCGACCCCGCTTCGTTCTCGGATGCTGACTCGGCCCGTACCGATCTCGCACGCGAACCTGACCTTCGCCGCGCCTCCGCGGATCCGCGAACGAGTAGCACTTCGGCGCCCGATTCGAATCCTCGCGATCTCGGAACGTAACCTTACTTGTTGGGCGCCAGACGCGTTTCCGCGTCGCGATACCGAACGATACTTGGAAAAACTTGGAAACTATACGTTACTCGATGATACAGATAATGCGGAATCGATCGAATACTAGAATTCGGAAATGCGGAATGCGGAGGACCCGAATCGGCGCACAGTGTATCGTTTGGCCAATCTAGCCGGACAAAAATCAATTTTGCAACTTACACAGATATGTCTACTGACATTGTGTCGATAGTAGAATGTCCATTTTATAAGAAAATATCAATATTAATGTAAAAAACAATATGTAATGATCTGTTAATAGTATCTGAAAATGTAGTTTGACACAACTGCTTCTACGAGCACTTTTTCCGCGCTTGAGATTTTTGACAATTGTGTTGTACCAGTATCCAATATTAATATTTGTGTATATGTAGTGTTATCTTCTATCATTCAGGATGATTTCTACAGTTGTCGTTTTTTGAGATAGCATTTTATTAGTCTTTTATACCTTCCCAAATGTTAGCATATAATTTAAATTCTATTTCAAAGTATAGGTAGACTTTTAACACAGTATACCACTTTATACAACGTTCCCACTTTTTGTGTCGAAAGCTAGACTTATAAGCAATATAAACCAGAAAGGGCATTACAGACAAAGCTTGACATCTACCATTTTTATTTACACATATCGCGCTGACGCATGTGTAACATCCCTGGGGAATTTTTTTGTTTTTTTTTCCTCTCTTGCGCCCTCAGAACTATCTCGCTGTTAAATTACTTCATCTCTTTAAAGGTATTTCAATTTCGATTATCGACGATATTCTTCTATTACCGACCGCGGCAATTAGATACATCAATTACCATCAAATTTGGGTTGAACTGTCGGTAACACATATATACATATAGATATATACACATATATATATTTAATTTGCGAATATTAAATAATCATTAAGTTAGCAAACATATAAGCAAGTTAATCGAATGTTAAGTCCAATTATTAATTATCCGATTCATTTAATATTTCTTTTGTTTAAATAAATAATGTATTATAAAGATTCTATTCCACGCGTTGCGACAATAGCTCAAGACTCATACGCTGTATTAGAAAGGATAGCATATATACATATTTTTCATTAACAATGATATTAAATACGAAAGCTATTAAATAACTATTTGTTGAATTAGAATGTAGGAAAGCGAATTCGATCATATGGTAAACCGAGCCGTTGACGGCCAAATATTCATATTGTTCTATTTGAATAGATAATGCACTGTAAATAGTGCATTGTAAATAATGTATTGTAAATATCTCGTACGGAAGATTCCGGAATGCCGCGTGTCTACGTGACACAACAATAGGCAGGATTTCCAGGAATTGGCTCGCGATCTCTAGAGAGAGATAGAATATATCATTTCAATTAATAAGAATTATTGGTCATTAGAATCATTAATTAATAAAATCTATCAATATACAAAATTAGCAAATGTTATAGTAAGCTTAACTCTCGATACTCAAAGTCAGATATTATTTTATTAACTCAGATGAATAATAAATTGTAATCGTGATCTATGGAATATTCCGAAGCATCGTATGCTTCGACATATAGTTCAGGTCCTTACTGGCGTACGTGCGAAAAATGTAGAAAAGGACAGAAAGTGTATTTTTCGTTAATATGCTATTAATTAATAATTTTTGTATTACAAACATTAACTATTCTTCAGAAAACACTATTGGCAATGTTAGAAATTCAATTGCTTTGTTAATTAGCGTTTAATTAAGAATTATATGTAAATTGTACGCAAATTATATACGTCATAATCTTGAAACGGGGGGAATCTCGAATATAAAAGGCCGAGCGAAACCAGCCTAGAAGCAGTGCAGAACAATTTTCGGAGTCGAGTCAAGTACGAGCATTAGATAAATTAACGCGGAACAGTTTTCGCTGGACAGAGCCGAGGTGATTCTTAATTCTCGATTGGAAGAGCGGGTATACGCCATTCGGATACTTGATCGCAGATCGTTCGGTAGCTAGCTAACGCGGGCTCACGATTCAAACGGTCTTGTTCTGAAACTCCGTCAGGAGAGTGCTATACTCAGCGCCAAGAAAGGTTGAGACATCCAACAGGGGCTCTCAGCTACTCAAAGACATATTATAATTTTTGTCAAATTACTAAACGCGCCGTTAGATTCTCGGGGTTAGCTCTGAGCAATTTAATGGTCAAGAAATTACGAATTATAATTAGAGTCAATTTTTATTTTGCTCACTGTTAGAAGTATATTGTTCATCTATCTCTGGATCGTTGGGTCGTTTAGTAGCTAGCGAACAGCAGGCTCCCCAATTAAGCGATCTGGTTTTGGGTGTCAGTGTATGATCTAGCAAAAGTGCCATGAACAATTAATTGTCGAGTCACAGATTAAAAGAGTAACTGTTCCGATGGAAATATATTAACTTCATATTAATCTTAGGATTCTGAGTCAAGTTAAATTAATTTATTAAAGATTATTGTTCTGTCTCTAGCGTAATACACGTAGTCGACTACACCGCGTCGGGAAATCGATTTAAAGTATTAATTGCATAAATATTGTAAAAGCGAATTTAGGCGACGTCCGAATAGAATCAGACCTAGGTAGGATTTGCGATAGCGCCGGATTTCAAACATATTAATTTTGTTAAACCTTGCAACTGCATTTCGAGCCTATTTAATATTATAAAAGCATAGTCGAGTTAGCCTCGTCTGAAATTCAATTTATAGGGCTTCGAGTTAAAGCAACCAAGAATAAGCGATTCTATTAGATTCTACTAATACTACACATAGCGAAGTCTTTAATTTATAGAGTTCATTATACTACAATACCAATTTAGTTCTTTTGATTTAATTATTCATTATACTATTTTATATCGCATATACTTTTCCTATTTTCTTATTTTCTTATTTTTGTTAATTGTTAATCATTATTATTATTTTATTGAATAAACCTGCTTATTGAAAGGTATTGACCTGTGGATTTCACTCCTTAACCGCGCACCACACGAATCCCACATTCTTTACATTTAGTTATTATAAAACGAGTCGTTCAGTAGGTAAATTCCGCTCTTTACCTCACGAGCGCTGTAGATTTCTGCGAGTAACTCCAGAGTCGTTACACATGTGCGTCTCGATAAAACGGAAATCCCTAACACAAAAAGTGCCATTTTTATATTTGGATTCCTCATAAAAAAATATATAATTTTGCAATTTACACATTTAAATATTATTCTCACTCCCCACTTTGGGCGCTATATTCACCCCCTGTTAGTGTAACGTCAGGACCCTAATTATACCTCAAGGGCTGCAGGTGCTTCATTGCACCTCCAGTATGGGATTAGCGCTCCCAGGATCCTGAGCTTCTCTCATACCGTAAGCCTGTGGTCATGTTTCGCAGGAACGGGGGGCTTGCCTTAACCGGCCGGCCCGCGAGGAGTAAACCTCTATAAAAAATCCGCTGTGCGGCCGCGGGGCGGAATACGGCCACGGTATCCCCTGCCTGTCGTATGAGGCGACTAAAAGGGGTTGCTCCCGTCGTCCCTGAAGTAGGTCCGATGATGTGCGAGGCGATGCCGGCGGGGTCTTCGGACCCTGGCAGGGCCTCCCATGCCGGTAAGGCTCGGACGGAGGATCGAAAAGGGGGCGATGTGCGGGGCGGGGGGACGTCCAAACCCAAGGTGTGAAGGAAAACCGTGCCGAGGGGTGCATGGCTGCCTGGACGTAAGATAGGTGCAGTCTCAAACGGTCCCTCGGGGGCACCTGCCGCAACCCCCGAGTAGGAAGGCTTACCAGGTTAAGGCGGCTCTGGCCTGGCGGACATTCTCACCGACCACTCTCGTGGGACCACTATGGAGAATCTTAATAACAAAAAACAACAAACGGGGATTATTGGGTTGGCGGGGGGGGGGGGGGGGGGGGGGGGGAGTGGAGACGCGCTCGCAAGAGCAGGCGTCTAGCGATGAAGCGGCGGCGTTGTGCTCAATGGAGAGTCGAACGCCTGTGGTGGTGGTGGAGTCGTTGGAGAGTCTCTCCGACGCTGTCCATTTCGCCACCCCAACGCGCAAGGGGCCAGACAAAGTCAGGCCATCTGGGCCGGTGGCTGGCCCGTCTTCGCGGAGGACGTCACGCTCGTCGTCGAGGGACTCCCTGGTGATGGAGACGGACCATGCCGATCCGTACGCGTCCGACGCGTCACAATCGTCGTCGGCTCAGAAGAAGCGGAAGGCTGGCCGTCCGGCTACTACCGGCGAATACGTCGAGTTGGCGGCGGCCAAACGCAGGTTGCTGGAGGTGGAGGCAGCTGAAGAGGAGGTCAGAAGGGCGAACGAGGTGTTCGACCGATCGGTGCCACCTCGCCCTCCGTGCCGCTCCAGTATACCTCTACCAGACGAGGTGGGATTGGCACGGGAGTTCCGGCAAATGCCAACTGCCGATCTCATGGCTCGTGTCCTGGAGCATATGGACTCCGTGGAGAAGGTCGCATCGAACTCCAAAAACATTAATGGGAAGTTCGTGCGCCTGCTGAGACTCGCTTCTCACGAAACGCGGATCGCGGAAAGCGAGCTGGCGATGAGGTCTGCGACCGCATCCACCTCTCGCCTTGAAAAGGAAAACCGGAAACTGCGTGATCGCGTTTCCGAGCTGGAGGAGAGCGTCCGCCGCCTCCAGCAGGATATGGAGGAGAGTAGGCGCGTGGCGTCGCCGATTGCGGCGCGAGCTTTATCGCCGCCCGCGGTGGCGTTGGCGCCGGAACCGGCACCTATGGACCTTCCACGGTCGCAGTCATCGCCGGAGCGGTCCTGTGGCCCAATGCAGAAGGAGGCCACCACGCCTCACGCACTAGAGGGTGGCCTGGTTGAGGCGTTGTTGGCGCGCATCGGCCAGGAAATGGAGACGCGAATGTCTGCCCTTAGACGAGAATTTGCGCCGCTCTGCGAGCTCGCGACTCGTCGGATTCCGCAGAGATCATCGGGGAGACCGACTGTTGCTCCGACGGGCCCGATGGCGCAGCAGACTGCGCCGGGGGCCAAAAAGAAGGCAAAGGCGGGAGGCGCGAGTACTCCAGCAAATAAAGCTGGACCTGTCGCGACTGTTTGGTCGCAGCCTGAGGTTGCTCGTGTGCAGCCGCCTGCTGCGGAGACGGCCGCGACGTCTCGGGTGGCCGAAACGTGGGCCACAGTGGTCGGCCGTAAGCAGCGTCGAATGGCTGCGGCTAAGTGCAACGCTGCCACTGCAGCACCTAATAGGGCTGTCACGGCTCAGGTGCCGACGGTGGTTAATAACCCTCCCAGGAGAGTGGTGCCGCTGCGACCACCGCGGACGGCAGCGGTGACGGTGACTATTCCCCCTGAGGGGAATATGACGTATGCCGAGGCCCTCGCAAAGGCCACGGCGAATATTGACATAGAGGCCATGGGATACCACCGTTGAATCCAAGGATTGCGGCGACCGGTGCTTTCCTCCTGGAGGTGCCCGGTCCAGACGGTGCAGCGAAAGCCGCCTTCTCGCGCACAAGATGAACGAGGTGTTGGAAGGCACCGGCGTTAGGGAGACGAGACCGAAGAAGATGGCGGACATACGCGTCCGCAATCTAATAGTCTCTGTCACCCCAGCAGAGGTGGTTGCCGCAGTAGCCAAGGCTGGCAGCTGTCTCGAGACGGATATCAGAGGTGGAGAAATCCGGACATCGCCCAATGGACTTGGCACGATGTGGCTGCGGTGCCCTGCTGCTGCGGCCAGGAAGGTGGCAATTGACGGCAAGATTGTCGTAGGATGGACCAGGGTACCGGTCGATGCACTGCCAGCGAGACCGCTGTAGTGCTATCGGTGTTTGGAAGCGGGACACGTTAGGCAGAAGTGCACCTGCTCCTTTGATAGGACAGGCAGGTGCTACAACTGCGGAGAAGCGGGGCACGTCGCCAGGAATTGTAAGGAGCGCCCTCGCTGCCCTGTCTGCGCAGACAATGACAAACCGGCCGGTCACCGTCTGGGCACTCAAGGGTGCTTTTCGATGGCCGCCAGTAAAGGGAAGAAAAAACGCGGGGGCGCGGAAGCCACCGTAAACGCTGTGTCTGATAGGAGCACCCAGCAAGCTCCGAAATCAGCGGCTGATACAGCCACGAGCTTGGATGCACCGGCGCCTGAACCGTGCGAGCAGGCCAGTGCCAGTGATGGTGCTGCCGCCGCGGTGACAGCCATGGACACGGCGTAATGGCGCCCGAAGGCCCCATTGTTCAGGGGAACTTGAACCACTCGGCTAGGGCGCAGGACCTCTTTGCCCAAGCCCTGGCCGAGCGGGGAGCGGGAATTGGAGTGGTGGCGGAGCCCTATACCGTCCCAGTCCATCCCCACTGGACTGGGGACGACGGGGTCTCCGTCGCCATAGTTTGGAACGGCAGACCTCGATCCCCGCCCTGCGTATTGCTGGAGCGCGGGCGGGGGTTTGTCGCCGTAGATTGGGGGGGGCACCGCGGTGGTGGGCATATACGCTCCTCCGAGCTGGCCCCTCGCGTCCTTCGAGGTGTTCCTGGACGAGGTCAGGCAATGCGTTTCCCGCTGTCTGCCTCGTCCAGTCATTGTCCTGGGGGACTTTAACGCCAAGGCTGAGGCCTGGGGGTCCCCCAGGGCCGACGCGAGGGGCTAGACTTTGCTCGATTGGGCGGCAGGACTGGAGCTCCGTTTTCTAAACACGGGCTCCGTCCATACGTGCGTGCGGCAGAATGGGGGGTCAATTGTTGACCTCACGTTTGCTACACCCGCTGCCGCGCGCCGTATCTCGGGGTGGAGGGTGGTGGAAGAGGTGGAAACGTTATCGGACCACCGTTACATCACGATGGTCCTCTCCACCACCCCCCAAGGCGAGCCGCCCCGAGGCCGCCCACAGGAGGAAGCATGGTCACCGCCGCGGTGGTCTCTGAAGAAGCTGGATAAGGACGCCCTGATGGCCGCCGCCTACGTCGTGGCCTGGCATAAGGGACAGGCCAGCCGACGGGCACGAAGGGGCCCGCTGGCTTCGCCGCGCGCTAACGCTCATCTGCGACGCGGCGATGCCTAGAGCGGGCCCATCTTGGAGGAAGAGTGGGGTACTGGTGGTCGCCCGAAATCGCTGAGCTACGCAGCGATTGTATTCGGGCGCGCCGCCGGTACACACGAGCCCGTCGGCGACGTCGCGAGAGTCCGACGTGGGTGGCTGAGCTGTTTGGGCTGTACAGACAGAAGGTCGTAGCCCTGCAGCTGGCCATCAGGAGGGCCAAGGCTGAGGCCTGGCAGGAGCTCCTCCAACGGTTGGAGGATGATCCGTGGGGGCGCCCATACAAAATCGTGCTTGGTCGGTTACGACGATGGGCGCCCCCGTGACGGAAACGTTGGACCCCCAGTTCCTCACCCGCGTGGTCGAAACCCTCTTCCCCCTTTCCGGGGTCGCGGAGGGCCACGCGGATGGGGTGTCGGACCAAGTAATATGGTCCGACGAGCTGGGGGTCACCGACGAGGAGCTCTCTGCCGCGCTGAAGAGGCTCGGGGCGAAAAACACAGCCCCGGGCCTGGACGGCGTGCCGGGTAAGGCCTTGGTCTTGGCCTCGGGCGTCTTTGGGGAGGATATGAAGGCATTGTTTAACCAATGCCTTCAAACCGGGACATTCCCAGTCGTATGGAAGACCGGACGGATGGTCCTCATTAAGAAGGAGGGTAGGCCCGCGGACTCTCCCTCCGCGTACCGGCCCATTTGCCTGCTGGACGAGGCGGGGAAGCTCTTCGAGAGGGTAATCGCTTCCCGCCTCCACAGGCACCTGTCCTCGGTAGGACCCGATCTGGCGCACAGCCAGTTCGGCTTCCGCGAGGGACGATCGACCATTGACGCGATTATGCGCGTCAAGTCCCTCGCGGAGGCAGCTGTATCCCGGGGTGGGGTGTGCGTTGGGGTTTCTTTAGATATCACCAACGCATTCAACACCCTGCCCTGGGCCGCCATCAGGGAGGCACTCGTTTATCACGATGTGCCTCCCTATCTACGGGCGGTGATCGGGTCCTACCTGGAGGACAGGCACATAGAGTATATGGGCCGGGACGGTTATGTACGGAGGGAGGTAAAATGCGGCGTGCCCCAGGGGTCCGTGCTTGGGCCGGACCTATGGAACCTGGGGTACGACCGAGTCCTGCGGGTCCGTCTCCCCGACGGCACTTATGTCACCTGCTATGCAGATGACACCTTCATACTTGCCGTCGGGGAGACGTTTGAGAGGGCCATCCGTCTGGCGGAGGTTGCAGTGGCCGCCGTCGTTGCGAGGATCCACGAGTTGGGGGTTGAGGATCGACCCAAAAAAGACCGAGGCTATATTCTTTCACCACAAGCCTCGGTCGAAGGCTCCGCCCCCCTCGTGGATCCGGGTGGGTGACGCCTGCGTCGAGGTCGGGTCCAGTTTGAGGTATTTGGGACTCGACCTCGACAGCCGCTGGCGCTTCGAAATGCATTTCGACCGTCTGGTCCCCCGAGTTGAGCGAGCTGCGGCTGCTCTGGGCCGTCTTATGCCCAACCTCGGGGGACCCGAAGAGCGGGTTCGCCGCCTCTATGTGGGGGTGGTGCGATCAATGGTATTGTACGGCGCGCCCGTTTGGGCCGCTGCCCTGATGGCCAGCCGGTGCAGCATTCAACTGTTGCACCGGCTTCAGAGACGGTTGGCCATCAGGGTAATTAGAGGGTATCGCACCACCTCTTACTGGGCGGCGATGGCTCTGGCGGGCCTGATCCCGTTCGAGTTGCTGGCAGCGGCGGATGCGCTGGTTTACACGCGCATCCATGCCCTCCAGCGGCTCGACTGTGTCCCGCCGGAGCCCACGACGGTCGATGCATTCAAGCGCCAGGCCCGGCAGCTGGCTGTACGTCATTGGCGTACAGAACTGGGCGGATACGCCAATAAGCCGGTTGTCGGGGCTCTCCTGCCACAGTTGGAGGAGTGGCGGGAGAGACGGCACGGAAGGGTCACCTACCGTATGGCACAGGTATTCACTGGACATGGTTGTTTCGGTGAGTACCTGTGCCGAATTGGGAAGGAAACGACGGCGGCCTGCCATCAGTGCGGGGAGGAGTTGGACACGGCGCAGCATACGCTGGAGGTTTGCCCCGCCTTTTCAGCGCTGCGCCGTGTCCTGATTCAGGAAGTTGGGTGTGACCTCTCGCTGCCGGCAGCATTTGGGGCTATGCTGGCAAGCGAGAGGGTCCTGGAAGGCCGTGGCCTCCTTCTGTGAGCAAGTCATGCTGCAGAAGGAGGCCGCGGAGCGGGAACGCGAGATCGCGGCCGTGGGGCGGCTGTAAACAATACTCGGAGAGGAGTACGCCGGGGTGTCAGCCGCGACACCCCGGCTGTCGACGTTAGAGGTCGGGGGAGCCGCCGTGGCCGCCGCGGGCCACGGATGGACTCGCCCGGATGACAATAGTGGGCCGGCGGTATCCTCGCATTATGCGAGGGCCGTCGGCCTTCCGGGTCGTTTTCTTCGGACCCGGCAGGGTAGCGGCGGCTCCGGGGAGGCCTTACGCCTCCCCTTGCAGAGCCGCCGCCGGGGCAGTGGCGTCCTGGGTGGGGGCCCAGGACGCCCTGCACGCTGCCCCGGGGGGGACGGCGGTGCTTCGGTGGCCCGGGCACCGCCATAAGAATTAGTTTGGTTTTATGGGGGAGGTCTGTCCGACCTCCCCCGGGATGACGTTAATGGCGCGGGGGCCCCAGTAGTGTTCTTCAAGAGTTCCTGGGGCCCCCTAATGCGTCGGGGAAGGACCACCGTGGGTGTTTTAGCCGGTAAAAATCCGGCATAACCCCGCGCCCCTCCCCCAAGGGTGCGGGGTATCTTTTGAAGATTTCCCCCACGTAAAAAAAAAAAAAAAAAAAAAAAAAGGATCCTGAATATTGCACTTCGTGCCGTCCAGTATGTATACTGTCGAAGGACCACCCAATGGATACTAACAGGGATTTATTAAACAGATTATTAATTTCTTGAGACCCGCTTATTTCACATTTACGTACTTCTCCCAAAACTGTCCGGAAAAATATAATAATAGAAATACGACAATTCTTGGAAAAACCATTAATCGATTCCAGTTCCTCGGAAGACGTATCACACGAAAGCGACTCTGATTAAAAAATATATTCAAGTTTTAACAAATATAATAAAGATTATGTATACTAGTTTTATAGAATAAATAATGTATAATATAATAGAAAAATTTGTATAATGATTTTGTATGTTTATTTTATTGTTATGTTCATTTAACTGTTACATAATTTAGCAAATATATATAATCATTAATATTTAATGAAATATCAAGTTTTTGATTAATAAAAAACCAATAAAACGAAAGACAATCAACATTTCTTTGTAGCCGTATTTTTGTCTCGCTAGATTGGCCAAACGACACACTGTACGGCGGCGGAAGGGCACGACAGCTCAGATACCGGCAGAAATTGTAGAGTGGCGTGATTCTTCGGGGAAAAAGGACTCCAGTCGCGTAGGTTAACGGGAACGGAAGATCCGGAGGGGTCGAAAGAGATAGACCTCGACAAAGCGGAGTTACTTACTAAAGCCGGCGTTTATTTAATCTAACTATGCTGAGACTAGTACAGGTTAACCACTCGTAAGCCGGGAAATCGCGATAAATCGTAACGTGCCGTACCCGGCAGAAGGCCGAGATACGGTAACGGTCAAGATTTTCAATCCGAGACGCGAGATGCCAAATTTCTAGGATCTTTCGGAATTTCCGGCCGTATTATGCGCTAAATGAAACGGAATGCAAAGAAACGCAACGCGAACGCGACTTAATTCTACACGCGAGATGATTCCGTATTGGCGACCGTCTAGAGAGAGAGTTAGAGCGACAAACAGCGGTTTTCGGTACCGTACAACATGCAACTTTACGTTCTACTCCCGCAATTACGAGATCACGAACTCGGGACGCGGGAGGGCCCAATTCAAAGCAAAACGCGATAGACTGCGGCTAACGCGGTACAATCACCCGATCAGGTTCAGTAACCGGTAGGAGTTTGGCTTCTAGAAAGATCGAGAGGCGATATTTCAAGCTTAACGATACTTAAACGAAACGCCCGGACGTCGGGATCCGCGACCGTCCCGGGCAGGGGCCCCCGGGTTTACCCTCCTACCTTAGACTACTTATAAACTACACGAACAAGGCCGAAACTCCCCGTTACGTTTTGCGGAACCTGACCGCCAACTGTCCGATCGGTCTTCGACAACCCACGGTATGAAACAAGGTCCCGGTTTCGTGATCTTTACAGGTGTTATTAATAAGAGGGGGTTTACCGAGATATCCTTTGGTACGTCGCTGGCACGTAATCGGAAAACAAAGTACTTTACTTCAGACTAATTCAACCCGCACCCGGCAATTGCCAAAAACGGAATAAATCTACGCGAGCCCTTGTGCCGGTACGAGAACACCTCGTGATCGCCCCCCCACTCTTCGCCGAAATCGCCTTCTTCCCGCGATGACTTCTTCGGCAGGATCTCCTCCTACCCCGCGGCCCCTTCTTGGTCTATCGTAGGGTCGTAGCGGGGTAGCGGCAGGGTATCGGTACGTCTCCTCGGCGTACGTCGTTCCCTCGGCGTACGTTGTTCCTTCGGCGTGCGTTGTTACTCCCGGGCGGTAAACATAAAATAGGAAAGCGGCAGATTAGAGTCGTACGGGATTATGCGCACTTCGCTCTCTCTCTAGACGGCTATTGCCGGCGCTCTATAACCCTTTCCGGCTTCCGGGGAGGTTCCTTGTGACGGGTATAAAATATCACGTCACAACACGTTTCATTTCTCACACGGAACGGACATTTTCTAACTCATCCACACTCATCCTGGCAATCCCCGCTTCTCTCTTGTTTTTATATTCATACCAACGCAAAATTATCTCAATCGTACCAACTTCACTCACTCAACACTCTTACCAACCTCATGTAATTGTAAAAACAACCTCACAATATGATCCACAGATATGCTCATTGCTGAGTTTGGTCTGTGGACACTTTTGACCCCTTCTTCCGGCTGTACCCTTTGTGCGTTAATTTAAATATAAAAATTTTAATGTTCGCGTGACAAAAATTACACCAATAAAAAGCAGAAACCGAAGGATGTTCGGAGCTTTGTAAATACTTGGACTGTTGACTATGGCCTTGTTACACATGAAGATAAAAGCCGTTGTGATCTGATTTCTGAAATTATTGTACCTTACGTCATCTATCAAGTGACATTTTGAAATTCACCACAAACAATTTGCCGAATAAAATACAGAGGAATGAAAAGAACTAACTTCTCCACGGTTAAACATACCTGAGAGTCAAATAAATTTTCTATCAAAATTTGTAAAAACCAATAAGGATGTTTTGAAAGCTAGTGATACAAATGATACGTTAGTTAATGACTTTTAAGCGTTCGCTGAAGCCTCAAAGGACTGATTTTGATGCCCTCATGCGGTGACATGCAGATGTTCCTGTCGACCTTTGTCTATCTTATGTATGTTTGGTTATCAGAGACAACGATAGTAGTTTCAAAAATGTGTAAAACACAAATTCCAAACGCCAAAAGTACTCAACGAAAAAGTAATATTTCGCCATGGTTTCTTTTGCATACTATTCCCAAAACTCTAATCTAGGTCGGTACGAAGGTCGATTTTGTAATTTTGTCCTTAAAATTTTATGAGCTGAAAACTAAAGTTTTGTTATAGAAGAAAATTTTTCATATCCCATTTTTCCAAAATTGACCATTAAATTTTAGTGTTAAACTTGATATGTAAAGTAGCATTTGAAGTACTGGAGAATGTGACTGCTGCGAACTGGGGACTTTATACAACTTGTTCAAAAGTTGATAAATTCTCTAATAGTCTTGATTGTAGTAGCACTTATAAATGATTTTTTTTAAATAGTTATAAGCAAAATATTCATTATTTTAAGTTATGTATTATATAATGAATAAATTAGCCTATTATTAAATTGTACATAGTTTATATATATTCTTTGTTAATGCAGATTTGCGCGCATCACGATAAAGGCTTTTATAATACTCAATTATTTGTAAAATGTATTATGTTTCTTCCTCATTTTTGATCAACAGACTATTACATTCGGATATAAGTTTAACATTACGTTCAACGGTATCGTTTACGATTTTTGATGTGAAATATCATTTCTCCACAATGAATATCATTTTTTAAGAAATTTGTAGGTATATGGTACCTATTAAAACATTTTTTAGATTCAATAAAAATGAAGCTGTCAATATTTATATTTACTTAATTTTGTACATTTTCTGGAAGTACTAAATGTCTCTTTACACTGTTACTACAATAGCAATACGAAAATTTTCCGGTCATTTATGGTACATTGTACCAGAGAACGTGACATTATACTTTTTCTTTGAAGTAATACCGTTGAACACAAAAAGGAAAATGATTGAGGCCCTGAAACATAACAATCTGGAACATTCAATAAAAAACCTATTAATATTTCCAGAAAACATACAGAATTATGTAGATATGAATATTGATAGATTCTCTTCTATTGCATCCCAAAAAATGGTTTAACGGGTACAATATACCTGCAGATTGTTTAGAAAAAGACCCTTCATTGTGGAAAAATGATATTTCATATCAAAAAGGTTTACAAATTACAGGACATTTAAAAATTGTAAACGATACCGTTGAACGTGATGTTAATCTTATATCTGAATGTAATAGTGTGTTGATCAAAAATGAGGAAGAAGCACAATACATTTTACAAATAATTAAGATTTATAATAGCCTTTATCCTGATGCATGCAAATCTACATTAACAAAGAATATATATCAAAAACTACGTATAATTTAATAATAGGCTAATTTATTCATTATATAAGATATAACTTAAAATAAAGAATATTTTGCTTAAAACTATTAAAAAAATCATTTATAAGTGCTAATATAATCAAGCATATTATAAAATTTATCAACTTTTGAACAAGTTGTATACAGTTCCCAATTCCCAGCAGTCACATTCTTCGGTACTTCAAATGCTACGTTACATATCAAGTTTAACACTAAAATTTAATAATTTTGTATATGTTGTAAAAAGCCGAATGCAAATGGAAGTGTTACATGTGTAAAAAATTATATCTTTAAGGCAAAATATTCACTGATATTTTTAAAATAAAAGGCTAGAAAGATATACGACGTTAACACGAAATCGTGTAAATTTTGAAATTTCAACTCGATTGCGGCACGGGTTCTTGTCATCCAATCAGGCTGAAACTTTGACATAATTTTTTGACCAAGTGTCCAAATTTTTGGGGGTGAGACCAACAAAAATCGGAAGTCGAAAAATAAGGGCCACCCTAATGTAGCTACATAATACCATTATGTAAAGTATCGTGGTTTTTGAGATACTGACAACTTTGTTAATTTTGCTTATTACCGAAGCAAACGATTGTAGAAAGTTTATTATGATTATTATTATTAGGTTTTTAATGTTATTTTATTATAATAGTTTTCTTATAAAATAAACTTAAATTATAATTCGCATTGTATGCAACAACAGCTTGAACATCTTATGCTATTTAGTTGAACAGCAAAAATAAATTTTGGATTATTTCAAATTATTTTCTTTCACTCTTACCAACCCATTCAATCTTTCAGAGTTGCCAACCCATAGAATCAAATTCAAACACCTCAAACTTCCTCAATTTTAATCTTCGTCAAAGACAAAATTGCTAATTTATAATTTTTAGATTTTCCTTATGTCTTACATACAATTTCGTTGACAGATATTTGGTAAGTATAATACATTTTATACAGTTTATTATAAATTTTTGCACTTTTTCTTTGCTCCCGGGGAACCAATAAATTCGAGATAAGTAATCTACTGTTTTGTTCACGCCTTGATGCCCAATTTCTTCGTGGTTTGTCCGAATTATATTATCCTGCATCAATGAAGGTGCATAAAATAACAATTTATTATTTAGTTTCCCATAAATAGTTCCATTACTTAATTCAAATAGTTTATGCTCTTTATTTTGTAATTCGTTCCGTAGTTTTTTAATTTGAGGATCCTGGTTCAGTAAGATTGCTAAATTGCGTTCAAAACTATTTTCCGTAATTACAAGTACACTAAATTCGCGGCTTAATGTATCGGCATGCTTTAATTTATCTCCTGGTCTTTCTGGTTTCAGATAGCGTTTACAGTAATGATTCGTAATAAGAAACTCACTCGGGCCTGCCCAGATGCTTGTTACGAATCAGGTATACTATTCGGTTTGCCTTTGTTCCCGAACACGACGACGGAGACCGCGTACAAAAAACAGTGGTTGGGTGTCGCGGTAAGCTATAAAGTGATCGGTCGAGCACCGATGTTATTCTTTAGACAAGGACAGATCATAACATGCTTTCTCTTTTTAATACTAGTAAAATTTCATGAATGGCTATGTATCGTTATGTATCAGAGTGTGAAAACAATATACATGTTCTGTCCTCTTTCCACTACACTGTTCGGTCAACCGTGAAAATTTATGACTTCTCCGGTTTCACGGACCTCTCACTCCTTCTCGGATCTCTCACTCTGCGGCCGAATTCCAATAAAGAAGGAGGGATAGAAATTTGCTTGTTACGAATCACAAAACTGTTGCTTGTTACCAATCAATACTGTATCAGTAAGATTTTTAACTCGAGTTTGTGATTCCCAGTCTACTTTTCCGTCAATGTTAAGATTAATCGGTGGATCGTTCTCGATTACGTCGATTTTCAAAATTTCTGACACCTGATAATCATCGCTTCTCTTTTTAAATTTACGTTCAATTTGCACAGTTTTTCCTAACGTCATTTCTATATTATTGCTCGCAATAAAGTGTCTACCTAATAAACAAGAATAACTCGAGTATCTAGGCGACAACCGGAGCGATCGGACGAGTTTACCAACTTCATGCGTATCGTGAACGCAAGGGTCATTACGAGTGAAAGTAAATTATTTAGGTTAAGTTTCTAACCTGTCTATTAGTGCAATTAGTCAATGTAGTTATTCGTTCGCGAGAGCGCAAAAGCCCCTGCGAACATTTTCTCATTAGCATCTCGGTGCAATCTTTTCACCGAAATGGCCTCTGTTAATAATACCCCTACTGTACAACCGAAACGAAGCTACACCAATATTGTCCAAAGTGATAGTTTTCCAAAGAAAGAACAGGCAATCGTTATTGAAGCCAAAGATGGAATACAGATAAAAGATTACGTCCAGGCTTTAGGGAAATTAACCGTCCCTCGCAATATTCGATTTATATCGAGAATTTCTAACGCTAGAATTTGTGTATTCCTCGCAAGCAAGGAAATTGCAGACAATATCACAGGTAAATATAATCGCATTAGAATCAAAAATACAGATCTCTGCCTCAGACCGCTTATTAATAAATACCAACGCATCATTCTTTCAAATGTATACCTAACAATTCCCCATACAACCATAGAAGAAAGTTTAGACAAGCTAGGCATTAAAAGAGAATCGGCCGTGTCTTTCCAAAGAGCTGGTATCGCAGAAGAAGGTTACACGCTGTTTTTAGAACACGTCTTTATAACTTCTTGCAATTATAAAGATAATAAATCGTTTTCTGATAATAGCAAGATTTTTTAATGGCGACTCAATCAGGATCGAGAGCGAGAGAGCGAGATGTTTTTACGATTTTCTTTCTAAACAAATTCGTCGGTGTCAAACTTCAGCAAGGAGCCGCAGAGAGGTAGTCCGGCAAGGTGGCGTTGATTCAAAGAAGCAATTAGTCAACGTTTGTAGTTTTTAAACTAATGGCAATAGGCTGAACTGTTCAGCAAATCAGCTCGCCGGACACTTCCAATGTAAGCTGCCGAAAACCCAGCAGGCTGTGGCGCACATGAAGTTGTCAATGTGTATGACTTGAACCGGCAGAAGCCCAGAAGTGAGCGACAGACAGCTCAAAACTCAAACTGTTGGGTTATACAGGGTGTCCCACAACAAGTGTAAGAGCCGAAAAGGGGAGGTAGGTGGGGCTATTCTGAATAGCTTTTTCCTTTGCCAAAATATTGGTTGAGGCTCCATTTTCGAGTTATTAGCAAAAAACATTGACCAATGAGAGCGCGCATAGACCGGGCGCGCGACAGCTTCGAATATGACAACCGATTGTGATCGTGAACAAGCGTACCGACACGGCGTCGGTAAAGCGTCGGTATAATAGGAAGCTGTTAGATGAAAATTACATCGAATAATGAATACAAAAAATCTGGATTATTTTTGAATTATCATTCATTCATGGATAAGAAATAAATAAATTATTCCTTAATTACGTAATCAAAATAAATCGAATTTATTCGATACGTTTATTCATTATCGCAAAAAAATAATAGATAAAATATGGAAAATTATTCTCGTTAGATATTATGATGATGAAAAAGAACAAATTCTCATTTTTGAAAAATTGAATAACTTTTCCATTCAACAAATAAGAATTTAAATCGAATAATTAACAAATTTAAATGTAACTTACCCATTAAACCGCAAATAGTTACGATGAAAATGCATCTCAGTCACCGTATTAATCCACCGATCCTTACCGTTAGAAAAAGTAAATCACCACACAGAAACTCTCAATTTACTTCACTGTCACCTATCACTGTTATCTTTCATTATTAGCGTTCATTATCACTTTTCCCTGTCATTTTTCACTAATTAGTCACTGTGAGCCCGACACGTAAATCGGCCGAACACGTGAACGAATATTCATAAAAAATTTTAATTATACCGTCTTGAAAGCAAGACAGCGGAATTTTTTATTAAAACTACGATATATTTTATTTCGACTCGTGTCTTTCGACAATAAACGATGACTGTTTCGATCGACGCCGTAGTCGATCAACAGATCATCGTTCCATGGCAACCGTTTGCGACGTACGCCTCGCGATCGAGAACAAAACCGAGATACGTGGCCCGTTCAACAATGTCTTCTATTAAAATATAATATAATATCGATTCGTCAATTCAGATAACTTATAATGAGAATATAGAGCAGTGCTCGGAATTATTTGCTCATTTCGGGCCGATTCCTGAGTAACCGCCTACTGTACCCCCACTCCCGCTCTAGACTCGACAACCGAGCCACCGATCGCACGCGTGACGTTGTGTGCCAGGGGCGTCCTACGATAGATTTGTCGGGATCCATCCGTGATACAAAATTTCCTTGCACTGTTAATAATTTTTATTTTTATAGATTATTAAAGTTATTAATACTATGTTTACGTCTATAAACATCTTTCGTATACACATATAATAACAATAATACATGTTATAATAATTACAATTTTATTAATAGCTTTCCACATCACCCAGGAGGTACTATTGTTGATGCGTTTTGTTTTAAGTGGTTTCCCCTATAGGTCTATTCCACTAAACGGTAAGAAAAACGATAGTGACTTGGCAGGAAAGTCAAAATCGAAAACATTCTAATTTTCATTCGATATTCTGGGTCGTTTGCACGATTCTACAAGGGATGGTATATCCACAGACAATTGAGAAGAATTCGTTCTCATCAACGATGATAATGATGTATCAACGCATCAACAATAGTACCTCCTGGGTGATGTGGAAAGCTATTAATAAAATTGTAATTATTATAACATGTATTATTGTTCTTGTATGTGTATACGAAAGATGTTTATAGACGTAAACATAGTATTAATAACTTTAATAATCTGTAAAAATAAAAATTATTAACAGTGCAAGGAAATATTTTATCACGGATGTATCCCGACAAATCTATCGTAGGACGCCCCTGGCACACAACGTCACGCGTGCGATCGGCGGCTCGGTCGTCGAGTCTAAAGCAGGAGTAGGGGTACAGTAGGCGGTTACTCAGGAATCGGCCCGAAATGAGCAAATAATTCCGAGCACTGATATAGAGTATCGTTAAACATACATATCTATGAATAATCGCTCACGCGTTTTCGTTCGGTCCGCTTACCGGTCGTGCTTATGTTGTGCAATTATTAGAAAGAGACAGTGATATAAATTGAGAGTTCATTGATCCTGCCAGGACATCAGCTGTTGATGCTCTGATCGGTGAATCTACCCGGTGACACAAATATTTTTTATCGAAGCTAGTTTTTTCATGGATCAATGGGTAAGTTTTATTTAAGTTGTTTGTGAATTTTTACAATTAAACGTACGCAGGAATTGATTTATTTGACTTCAGTGAGTTACTGCATTACATATTCCGTTTCAGTTCTATCGCATTTCATAGACAAGGTACTCATTCGTTTTAAAACGTGAATTTATAGTTTGCTTCATTAGAATAGTTGACAAAATTAATTTTCGCGAATTTATTCCTCATTCCTTTTCGGTGGCATAAAATAAATACAATATATTTGGTCTGGGTAAACAACAACTAATTAGTTTATCTTCTATTTAAGTATAATGAAGATCTTAATATTATTCTTAACTTCTGAATTCGTTATTCGATTTAACTTTCACCTAATAGCTTCCTGTTATACCGACGCGGTATCGATACGCTTGTTCACGCTGACGATCGGCCGTCATGTTGGAAGCTTTCGCTCACGCTGTCGCGCGCCCGGTCCACGCGCGCTCTCATTGGTCAGTGTTTTTTGCTAATAACTCGAAAATCGAGCCTCATCCAATATTTTGGCAAAGGAAAAAGCTGTTCAGAATAGCCCCACCTACCTCCCCTTTTCGGCTCTTACACTTATTGTGGGACACACTGTATATCCTGTTGAGATATATGGTCATGTGACCGTTACTGTCTGGGCATGCAGCATGGTATGTTCGAAACCCTTGTTGTGTTTTGTTCAGCTTTGGCTGATTTGTGCACCACAGGGGGCTATATTTATGACACGGAAGAGGAGATCGTGATATTAATAAAGTTAAAATAATAGAGAAAGTCTGCAGGACCTTGTCCTTAGAAATTCTATTTCCTGGATGGAAATTCTCAAGATTTGCATGACAAATGTCTTAAATGTGACAATTATTGCTCCGACCAGTTTAAGATAGAAAACTCATCCATCAACACCCAAAAGGAAGTCCAAATCATATCTCACACAAGTAATGCACACATTCCTTATGAGCCGACAAATAAAACTAAAATATCAAAAGTGGAAAATATGGAAGCAGAACAAACTCATATGTCATTAAAACGCATTCATGCTGAAATTACTAAAAATTCGAGTAGTAATTCAAGCAACACGAGCAAAAATCTAGAGACCACGATGAAAGAGCGAGTTCACAGACCACTAAAGAAAAAAGCTATCACGACAGAAACCACGACGAAAAATATAGACGATATACTAGAATCCATACAACATATACTAAACGAACCAGGTAAATTGTTAAATTACAATCAGTTTAAAAACTTCTTAGAAAAAGCTCAAGGACAATCTGATATAAAAAAGACAGCTACAGAATATGTAGAGGATACCAACTCATTAGCAACCTTCATGTACGAACTATATCCACATCTCAAAGATAGAAGCATTAAGGGTATGGTTCAGTGACAAAGGGTCTTGTGTACCGACGAGTGTTCCTTAGGGTGGCCCTTATTTTTCGACTTCCAATTTTTTTTGGTCTCACCCCCCACAATTTTTATATTTGGAGAAAAAATGATAATGTTAAAATTTCAGCATGATTGGATAACAGGAACCCGTGCCGCAATCGAGTTGAAGTTTTGATATTTGCACGATTTCAGGTTATCGTCCGATATGTTGGTGGCCCTTTATTTTAAAAGTATCAGTGAATATTTTTTAATGAAAATATAATTTTTCACACGTGCAATACTAGCATTTGCATTTAGCTGTAAACAATTTACACAAAATTATTAAATTTTAGCGTTAAACTTGATACGTAACGTAGCGTTTGATCCACCGGATAAATTGACTGCTAGGTAATTGGGAGCTGTATACAATTTGTGCAAAAGTTGATAAATTTTCTAAAAATACTGATTGTATTATAAATGAATTCCTTTTATAATCGTTATAAACAAAATATTCTTTATTAAAATTTAAGTTATATCTTATATAATGAATAAATTAGCCTATTATTAAATTATACATAGTTTTTAATATATATTCTGTGTTAATGTAGATTTGCTTACATCAGAATAAAGGCTTTTATAATTCTCAATTACTTGTAAAATATATTGTGTTCCTTCTTCATTTTTGGTCAGTAAGTTATTGACTCGCTGACTCGCGTTACGAATGCAAAAAATGTAACGTTGGCTTGTGCATTGAACCCTGCTTTGAGATTTACCACACAATACAAAATTATTAAATTTTTAAATTTAAAAGTTGCAATTTACTACTATTATATTGTTCATGTTATGAAATAAATGATTATTAAGGCTTTTGAGGTCACCACATGTTCCGAAATAATTGAAGAACAAGGCACTCCGAAGCCTTATGACACTCCTGCGAAGTGTCATACCTGCGCTAATCTCTCCCGCGCCGGATTAGGGCCACCGCCACGCCATCGACCGGATCGATCGCGCGATTTATGACGGTTTTTGATTTAAAATTAGAACCTAGGTAGAAGTCAAAGAGTACACAGTCAAAGTTTTGTATTCCTTCGCGCTCACCTTAACCGACTGACTCGAAGATTTTTAACCGCAACCGTTGTTTATTAGTGTTGTCCAGTACCGTCGTGACTGTATTATTTGTGAACTTATTACATTGTATCGTTGTGAAGTGATTAAATTATTGTGTGCACTATTAAAATTCAATTTCTTCTACCGCCCGAACGTGATTCTATAAAGCTGAACCTTTGCTCCGGATCCTAGCTAGGATTAAACTAGCGAACCCCCCCTAAGTGGTCAACCGACTCGAAGAGATCTCGTCAGGTTCATCGACCACTAAACACCACATAATTTATTATTTTTTTTTTTTTCGTACGGAGTAGGCAGTCCACGGCCCACGCTTAACGCCGACAACGTCTGCTCAACGTGCGCTCTTTCGTAAAAAGTACGCAGTCCACGGTGAGCTGTCTCGTGCGGAGTGGGCGGTCCACGGCGCACGCTTAACGTCTGGCAACTCAGCGCTCAAAGGGTTAATGCCGGTGACTCGCAGAAGTTCTGTCGATCTTTGTCTATCTTATGTGTGTTTGACCAACTCATTTCCACCCAACAAACGGTTCTTATAGCTCAATTGACTTGACCTTTTGCAGTCTCTCCCTCTGCGATGTTCTAGAAATGACAACTTCCCAACATCTACAAAACAGCGATCATTTTCCTTTATTCATTGTACTAATGGAGAAAAATATAAATGACTTCATATTCACACACAGATGGAAATTAAAAAAAACGGATTGGTCAAACTACCGTAAAATAATAGAACAAAATATCCCATTATTAAAGGAACCAAATATTGAAAACTGCGAACGAATTAATGAGCTACTGCAAGAATTCGAAAAATTGATAGAAGTCTCCCATGGTGGAATCAAGAATGTGAAGACGCCATAAAAAATAAAAAACGTGCCTTCAACGTGTACCAGAAGCATAAGACGTAGTACTTTATACCCCTCACAAGGCACCTCCTGTGGAACCGGAATGGGTCATAGGGCACCGGCAAAAGCCGTCTAGAGAGAGAACAAATCGTGCGTAATTCCGTACGAATGTAACCTGGCGCTTTGTTATTTCACATTTACCGCCATGGACTGACGTCACAGTAGCGAGGGCACGACATACGCCGAGAAACGGGCCGCTATTCTGCCGCTCCCCGCTACGACCTTACGATAGACCAGGAAGAGGCCGCGGTGTAGGAGTAGATTCTGCCATGAAGACGTCGCAGGAAGAAAAAGACTCCGGCGAAGGGTGGGGGCGATCACGAGGAGTCTTCGTACCGGCACAATGGCTCGGGCTTAGTTATTCTGTTTCTGCCAATTGCCGAGTGGCCAAGTGCAATAGTTTTTCCAAGTAAAGAGTGCGCCGAAGCCTACCGTGCCTAAGATGTCGAGAGGACATCTCGATAAGCCCCCCCCCTCGTATTATGTTGTGTAAAAATCGCGAAATCGGGATTCTCGTATCGTGGGTTCTCGACAACCGATCGTGCAGTTCACGGCCAGATTCCGCAAAAAGTAATCATCAAGTAGCGGCCTTTGCGCGATTAGTAGATAAGTAGTTTAAGTTAGCAAGGTAAACCCGGGGGCCCCTGCCCGGGAACATTTGCGGATCCCGATTCTCGGGATCGCTTCCCGATCCTTCTAGAGGCCGAGCTACTACCGATTACTGAATCTGATTGGGGAATTGCTACCGCGTTAGCCTCAATCTATCGCGTTTTGCTTTGTATTGTGCTCTCCCGCGTCCAGAGTTCGTGATTTCATAATTACGGGAGTAGATCGTAAAATGCATGTTGTATTATATCGAAAAACCGCAGTTTGTCGTTCAAGTTCTCTCTCTAGACGGTCGCCATTACGGAATCATCTCGCGCGTAGTGTTAAGTTGCGTTCGCGTTGCGTTTCGTTCCGTTTAGTACGAATTGCGGCCGGAAATCACGAAAGGACCTAGAAATTCAGCGTCTAAAGTTACCGGGTTTACAATCTTATCCGTTACCGTATCTCGGCCTTCTGCCGAGTACGGCACATTTCGCTTGATCGCGGTTTACCGGTTTACGAGTGGTCACCTTGCCCTAGTCATTATTGTTAATTAATCTTTAAATAAACACAGGTGTTAGAAACTATTTCCGTTTTGTCGAAGTCTCTGCTGATCCTTTCGGGTTCTATTCCTGTCCGCCTCCGGGGCTACAGTCTGTTATCCGTGAAAAATCCCGCCACCCTACCCTTTCTTTCCGATCACGGAGCAGCCGTGCCGTTCCGTCGCCGATTCGAGTCTTCCGTATTTTGCAATTCCGACTTCATCTCGTTGATCGGTTCCGCTTTGGTCATATCGTCGCGTGACGCTGAAAAGCGTCTGGCGCCCAACAATTTCGGTTCCGTTTCAGTATCGCGGGGATTCAAATCGGGTGCCGAAGTGTTACTCGTTCGCGGATCCACGGAGGCGCCGCGAATGTCAAACTTGCGTTCGGGCTCGAGAAGGGTCGGTAAAGCATTCGCGGGCGAGGCGGGGTCGCGGGGACTGTGTGAAATCGTATTTCCGCGAACCACGCGTGGCATTCTATATACGCACCAAACAATACCATCACAAACGACCCTAAAGAAATAGCCAACATATTAGCAGATACTTTTGCTACGAACTCTAGTAATGCAAATTTCGATCCAGATTTTCTCAGTACCAAAATTCATGCTGAAAGCACCCTATGGAATAACACTAGTACAGATAATAAGTATTAGAACTCGTACCGTAGATTTGACGGTATACCTTGTGACGTACTGGTCCGGGGAACGAAGAAATAGTTCCCGGCGGGGGAGGGCGACCAGGGAAAGTGGCCCTCCTGTTACCCACGTACACAACCACGGACGATTTTATTTCCGGGCGCCAGTGCAAGGGCACTCGTCCGGGGTATTCGCCCTTCCGGCTGCTCAGGCGAGAGCAGAAATCAGGGGAGGTCAAGAAATAATTAGACGACCCGCGAGTGGTATAGGAAGAGTAAACTTTAATGACGGCCAATATAGGCCAATCAAACGAAATCGAAGTGAGCCTCTCGCGGTACAAATTACGGCCGGGAAGAAGGTCCGCACTCGCCAAACGCGAAGAGGGTTTCGCGGCGCGGGGGCTCACGATACAAAAAAAAAAAAAGAAAAGAAGCGCAACAGTAAAACTAACGCGGACGCGCGCACGCGAGCACACCCTCTCGGTGGTGTGGACAAAAGGGAGACGCTGGTCCTAAACTCGAGATATAAAAAGAAAGAGAACTAGTAAGAACGAGAAGTTATGGGACCGGTACCGAACGGCGCGGCGCGACATGGCACGACGCGGAGGTGCGAAAATAACGGTGACGGTACGCGGCCTCACGGGTCCTCACGCATACCCACAAAAAGGGGAACGGCGCCGATCGCCAGGAGGTTAAGGCCTACCTGGACAAATGCCGGTCCTCCTCGTTCTGCCAATGTTGGGGCGGCGGCGTCCTCACACTCCCACACAGTAACACACTCACAAAAAGAAAAATACAAATATAAAACTGGGGGTGGGCAAGGATCGCTGGGAGTCCCGGCGTCTCGCTCCTGTCGCAGCCCGCGTGCTTCTCGTTCTCCTTCCTCGCTGGTCTCCCGGTGCGCGGGGTTCCCCCTGCCCGAGGATTTCGGCGTTGGGGATAGGCCACGCGCTCCCCTGGTGGCCAGGTCCTGGGACCCCTTTGGGTGGTGGCTGGGGTGACTGGTTCCCAGGCCTGGCGTCCCTCTTCCTTGGCTGCCGGTCGCCCCCGTGGAGGATGACAGGGTGGCCCGACGACCGGTCAGCGGGCCGTTGGCGGTCCTTCGGTGGACCCATCCCGCGCTTCCATCGCTCGGGGGAGGTTCCCCGCGACCGGGGACGCGGGTCCCTCGTCGTCCAGCGACAGCCGCGCGTAGAAGGGGGGCGGGAAGAATGGGGGGATACCATGATAAACAAAAGTAAAAACAAAAGAGAAAAGAAAACTCATGCATCCCTCCATTCACTCCGGCGGCGAGGGTGTCGCCCAGGCGGAGGAGGGAGGCCGGCGGGCGTGGTGACTACTCGTAACGAGGCCAAAAAAAATGTGCCTCGTTACAACCTCGAACGGCTAAGATATACCGACAGGCGGGTTGTTTGGTCTTTGGATATTATCAATTGAGGCGATAATTAAGTAATAAAATGAATAATCAAATATATTATTCCCAAAACCGGGTTCTACAAGTGTTTAAAGTGTACTTGTCGGTTAAGGTGACTCTAATTCGCAAGCGTTCAAATGTTACTTCGATTTGAATTTAATAAGTTTAATTAGTTTCGACTCCGACAAAGCGTGAATCTAATCCTGCCTAGTTTTAACGGAAAACGAGCGAAACGGGTACCCAAGAGTAAGTCCCAGAAATAGGGGGTAGCTGACATAATTCCGAACAAGATTTCCTTTTGGAAAAATGGGATTTGAAGCTTCGTTTTTGAGTTATTAAGGAAAAACACGGACCAATCAGAGCGCGAGGATTACACGCGCCCAGACGCAAGAGCGACAGCTTCGAGCCTGACGCCTGAGCATGTGTAACGATTCTGGAGCTATGCACAGAAATTTACAGCGCTCGTGAGGCAAAGAGGGGTATTTACCTACTGAACGACTCGAATCTATAATAACTAAATCTAAAGAATGTGGGATTCGTGTGGTGTGCGGTTAAGGAGTAAACTCCACAGGTCAATACCTTTCAATAAGCAGGGTTATTCAATAAAATAACGATGAGAATGATTAACAAATAACAATTATAACAAAATAGGAAAAGTATATGCAATATAAAGTAATATAACGAACGACTAGATCGAATAACTAAAGAAATATTGTCGTATAACGAACAGAACTCTATAAATTAAATAATACGCGATTTGTAAGTGTAAGAAGAATTGAACAGAACGCAATTTCTGGTTATCTATCTCAAATTCCTATGTTTTGATTTAAAATCAAGGCTAAATCAACTACGCTTTTACAATATTAATAAGACTCGAAATTCTAAGTGCTTATGATTTGTACTCTTTCGAAATTAACGCAGTTACAAAATCTAACGAAATTAATACGTTTCTAGCTCTACGATGAATCCTACCTAAATCTGATTCTTTTTCGAGGCTAACTACGCTTTTGCAAAATTAACAATATTAATACTTTAAAAGTCTAGCGTTATGCGGCATCCTACCTAAGTGTGACCCTCTATCAAGCTCGACTCGATTCGCTTTTACAGAGTTAATAATATTGATACTTTAAATCGATTTTCTAACGCGATGTAGTCGACTACGTGAAATTCGCTACGCAAGATTCGATAGTGACAGAACAATATTCTTTTATTGATTCAAAATCCTAAGATTGACTCAATTCAAGATTCTAAATTTTATGTGAAAAATATATGATTCGTCGGAACAGTTACTCTTTCTGATTTTTGACTCGACAACTAATTGTCCATGACCCTTTTAGCCAGAGCGCACATTGACACCCAAAACCAGATCGATTAATTGGGGAGCCTGTTGTTCACTGGCTACTAGAACGACCCAACGACCCAGAACCAGATGAGCAGTATACGTCCGACAGGGTAGCAAATTAGAAATGACTCTAATTATAAAATCGTAATTACTCGACTGCCACCCAAAAGACACGGGTTTCAGACACCAAGCTGCTCGTAATGGGGAGCCTGCTATTCGCTGGCTACGGAACCACTCAGAGCTAACTCCGAGAATCTGACGGCGCGTTCAGTAATTCGACAAAAATTACAATATGTATGTGAGTAGCTGAGAGCTCTCGTTCTGATGTCTCAACCTTTCTTGGCGCTGAGTATAGCACTCTCCTGACGGAGTTTCAGATACAAGACCGCTTGAACGGGGAGCCTGTTGTTCACTGGCTACTAGAACGACCCAGCGATCAGGTATCCAAATGGCGTATACCCGCACTTCCAATCAAGAATTAAGAATCTATTCGGCTCTGACCAGCGAAAACTGTTCCGGATTATACAGGGTGTCCCACAACAAGTGTAAGAGCCGAAAAGGGGAGGTAGGTGGGGCTATTCTGAACAGCTTTTTCCTTTGCCAAAATAGTGGATGAGTCTCCATTTTCAAGTTATTAGCAAAAAACACTGACCAATGAGAGCGCGCATGGACCGGGCGCGCGACAGCGTGAGCGAAAGCTTCCGACATGACGGCCGATCGTCAGCGTGAACAAGCGTATCGATACCGCGTCGGTATAACAGGAAGCTATTAGGTGAAAGTTAAATCGAATAACGAATTCAGAAGTTAAGAATAATATTAAGATCTTCATTATACTTAAATAGAAGATAAACTAATTAGTTGTTGTTTACCCAGACCAAATATATTGTATTTATTTTATGCCTCCGAAAAGGAATGAGGAATAAATTCGCGAAAATTAATTTTGTCAACTATTCTAATGAAGCAAACTATAAATTCACGTTTTAAAACGAATGAGTACCTTGTCTATGAAATGCGATAGAACTGAAACGGAATATGTAATGCAGTAACTCACTGAAGTCAAATAAATCAATTCCTGCGTACGTTTAATTGTAAAAATTCACAAACAACTTAAATAAAACTTACCCATTGACCCATGAAAAAACTAGCTTCGATAAAAAATATTTGTGTCACCGGGTAGATTCACCGATCAGAGCATCAACAGCTGATGTCCTGGCAGGATCAATGAACTCTCAATTTATATCACTGTCTCTTTCTAATAATTGCACAACATAAGCACGACCGGTAAGCGGACCGAACGAAAACGCGTGAGCGATTATTCATAGATATGTATGTTTAACGATACTCTATATTCTCATTATAAGTTATCTGAATTGACGAATCGATATTATATTATATTTTAATAGAAGACATTGTTGAACGGGCCACGTATCTCGGTTTTGTTCTCGATCGCGAGGCGTACGTCGCAAACGGTTGCCATGGAACGATGATCTGTTGATCGACTACGGCGTCGATCGAAACAGTCATCGTTTATTGTCGAAAGACACGAGTCGAAATAAAATATATCGTAGTTTTAATAAAAAATTCCGCTGTCTTGCTTTCAAGACGGTATAATTAAAATTATTTATGAATATTCGTTCACGTGTTCGGCCGATTTACGTGTCGGGCTCACAGTGACTAATTAGTGAAAAATGACAGGGAAAAGTGATAATGAAAGCTAATAATGAAAGATAACAGTGATAGGTGACAGTGAAGTAAATTGAGAGTTTCTGTGTGGTGATTTATTTTTTCTAACGGTAAGGATCGGTGGATTAACACGGTGACAGAGATGCATTTTCATCGTAACTATTTGCGGTTTAATGGGTAAGTTACATTTAAATTTGTTAATTATTCGATTTAAATTCTTATTTGTTGAATGGAAAAGTTATTTAATTTTTCAAAAATGAGAATTTGTTCTTTTTCATCATCACAATATCTCACGAGAATAATTTTCCATATTTTATCTATTATTTTTTTGCGATAATGAATAAACGTATCGAATAAATTCGATTTATTTTCATTACGTAAGTAAGGAATAATTTATTTATTTCTTATCCATGAATGAATGATAATTCAAAAATAATCCAGATTTTTTGTATTCATTACTCGATGTAATTTTCATCTAACAGCTTCCTATTATACCGACGCTATACCGACGCCGTGTCGGTACGCTTGTTCACGATCACGATCGGTTGTCATATTCGAAGCTGTCGCCCACGCTGTCGCGCGCCCGGTCTATGCGCGCTCTCATTGGTCAGTGTTTTTTGCTAGTAACTCGAAAATGGAGTCTCAACCAATATTTTGGCAAAGGAAAAAGCTGTTCAGAATAGTCCCACCTACCTCCCCTTTTCGGCTCTTACACTTGTTGTGGGACACCCTGTACTTCTCTAACGACGTGTAGCTAGCTCGAATTTGAAAACTGTTTTGCACCCTAAGCGGGTTTCGTTCGGCCTTTTATACTCGAAGTCCTTTCACTTTTCAAGGCTCTGGAAAACAACCCCTATGTTCGACGTGTATAATTTTGCGTATAATTTTACATACAATTTTATATATATTTTCTAATTTATTAATGAAGTAAATGAATTTCTAACATTGTCAATAGTGTTTTCTAAATCGTAGTTAATGCTTTAAATGTGAAA
The DNA here is from genome assembly GCA_945859595.2 of Megachile willughbiella. Taxonomy (NCBI): domain Eukaryota; kingdom Metazoa; phylum Arthropoda; class Insecta; order Hymenoptera; family Megachilidae; genus Megachile; species Megachile willughbiella. The sequence goes on from CAMAOD020000129.1 coordinate 1,241,356, forward strand.
ATAATAATTTAATAGCGTATTAAGCGAGAAACATATTAGCTGTCTTTTTCTACATACTACGCACGTATTTCTGCAAGGATCTGAACTATATGTTGAAGCATACGATGCTTCGGAATATTTCATAGATCAATATTACAAATTATTATTTATCTGGATTAATAAAACAATATCTGACTTCAAGTATCGATAATCATGCTTAACATAACATTAGCTAACTATATACATTAATGGATTTGACGAATTAATAATTCTAATGACAAATAATATTGTCAATTGAAATTAAATACTCTGTCTCTCTCTTTAGAGATTGCGCGCCAATTCCAAGAATTCCTAGCTAGCGTCGTGTTACGTAGGCACGTAGGCATTTCGGAATATTGCGTATGAAACATTTACAATATATTTCATTTATTTAAATAAACTAACATTTGATTTTGATTATTAATAATTCAACTTTAACATATCATTAAATTAGCTTTCCTATATTTTGATTCAACAAATAATTATTTAATAACTTTTGTATTTAATATTATTGTCAACGAAAATATATATTCTTTCCTTGTCTAATATGTACCGTACTCTTTCTACAGAGTCGCAGCGCGCGGAATATTACATATAAAATCTATATAATGTACTATTTGTTTAAATAAGTAAAATAATAAATGAATCTAACGTTTGATAATCTAACTTAGCAATTAATTAATTCGCTCATATATTTGCTAAATTAAATAACTATATAATATTCGTAAATAAAAAAAAAAAATATATATATATATATATATATATATATATATATATTGTAACGAGGCATTTTTTTTTGCCGAGTGGCCACCAGGCCCGCCGGCCTCCCTCCTCCGCACAGGCGACATCCTCGCCGCCGGAGCGAATGGAGGGATGAATGTGTTTTTTTTTTTTTACTTTTATAAACAATGCGTCCCCCCCATTCTACCCCCTCCTACGTACAGCGGCCGCCGGGCGAAAAGGAGCCACGTCCCCGGTCGCGAGGAACCTCCACCCGAGCGATGGAAGCGCGGGATGGGCCCATCGGAGAGCGCCGACTGTCCGCTGACCGGTCGTCGTACCACCCCGTCAGCCTCCGCGGGCGTGACCGTCAGCCCACGGAAGAGGGATGCCAGGCCTGAGGATCAGCCACCCCCAGTCACCCGAAGGGGGTCCCAGGACCTGGCCACCAGAAGAGCGCGGTGGCCCATCTCCAACGCCGAAATCCTCGGGGAGAGGGAACTCCGCGCACCGGGAGACAAGCGACGAGGATTAAGGAGAAGCAAGCGGGCTGCCAACGGAAGGAGACGCCGGGACACCCAGTCATCCCCTCGCCCACGCCGTTTTTTTTTGTACGCATGTGTTTTTGTGTGTATGTGTCACGTTATGGGAGTGTGCAGACGCCGCCGCCCAACTTTTGTGGAATTGGAAGGACCTGCACTTGTCCAAGTAGGGTTGACCTCCTGGCGATCTGCGCCGTTCCTTTTTGTGGGTGTGCATGAGAGTGCGTGTGTGCGGCTGGTACCTTGTGAAAGGACCGCCAACTCGGCGACGAGGACCCGCGAGGCCGCGAACCGTTACCGTTTAACTTCGCGCTTCCGCGCCGTGCCGCGTCGCGCCGCGCAATTCGGTACCGGTTCCGATATTTCTCGTTCGTTTCCGTTTACTTTTTTTTTTCTTGTAATTCCAAGTTTAGGACCAGCGTCCCCCTCTTGGCCACACCACCGAGAGGGTGTGCCCCCGCTTGCGTGCGTCCGCGTTCGCTTTACCGTCGCGCTTCTCTTTTTTTGTATCGTGAGCCCCCGCGCCGCGTAAACCCCTTCGCGTTTGGCGAGTGCGGACCCTTTTCCCGGCCGTTATTCGTACCGCGAGGGGCTCCATTTGAATTCGTTACTTGGCCCGTTGCGGCCACGATTAAAGATTACCCTTTTAATTGTTCTCGCGGGTCATCTAATTATTTCTTGACCCTCCCTGCTTTCCGCTTCCGTCTGAGCAGCCGGAAGGGCGAATATCCCAGACAAGTGCATTTGCACTGGCGCCCGGAAACAAAATCGTCCGTGGTAGTGTACGTTGGTAACCGGAGGGCTACTTTCCCTGGTCGCCCTCCCCCGCAGGGAACTTATTCTTTGTCCCCCGGACCAGTACGTTACAATATATATATATATGTGTGTGTGTGTGTGTGTTACCGACAGTCAAAACTAAATTTCTATGGTAATTGACATGTCTAATGTCGCGGTCGGTAAATGAAAATTACGGTCGATAATAGAAATCGAAAGTACCTTTGGAGAACGAAATAAAAGTAGCTTTGAGACGCTTATGGGGACGGAAAGATACGAAAAATTCTTCAGAGATCACCGATGACAGTTACGATTACGATGACGATTACGATTTACGGACTACGATTTGCGGATAACGATTTACAGATTTCGGATTTATTGTTTCTCGTGCGTGTCTTGTATGTGTTGTACGTGTACTTTGTATCTTTTCCGTGTGTTCTTTTGTGCGCTCTAAAATAAAGGGTTAGTTTTAAAAATTCTAAACCTACATAACGAATAAAACAATTAAAAATAAGATCCGGTTATGCATTATTTACAGATAGGCGATAAACTAATTATTTGTTATTAACTTATACCAAGTAAATCGAATTTGTTCGATATTTGTATTCGTTATTCGAAAGGAATAAGAAATAAAATATCGAAAATTGTTCTTGTCTCTCGTTACAAAAATACAAAATAATAAATTCGCACATTTTGAAGGAAAAATAACTGCTTGGGTCGCTGGTGAAGTGGAATACTAGAAGGAACCAAATTTATCGATCGCACAAAGTTCGGTAGTTTACAATACGTTTAATAAAAAAAAAAAAAAAAAACACACTGGCGGTTAAACCTCTCTGGAACCGCGGATTCGGATGGGCGCGATTTCGGTTACGACAAAAAAAAGGAACAAACGGTTGTATTCGAAGCAGAGAGGTAGGGGACCGGCGAGGTGTTCAGGAAACGTAGTCAAATGTAATCAAAACGGAAGAACAAAACAAAATCTTTCAGACAAACGGAAAATTTGAAATTGAAGGCAACCGGCGTCCCGAACAATAACTTTTCTGTTCATCAGAAAAGATTTTAAATCTAATAACTAACAAATTTATTAATATCTGTCTACTTTAAATTTAAAAAATATGTAGAAATAATTTAAATTTGACTCACTTATTGTTTAAACATAATCCTGCTTCGGTGGAAATGTATACTCGTGACTGGGCCGAATTTAGAACAATAATTCCGCTCTAGATGCCGCTTTAAGTAGATCACTACATTACGAGCATCGCGAATTGCTATTGGAAGAAGATAAAAGAAAAGAAATAATAGATTTCATAAATGGATTAGAAGGCGAAACGCGATTAGAAGTAAAAGCACCAAATCCACGAACTATTCAAGAAGCAATAAATGTTGCCCGAATGTCAAAATTAATGCAGCAAAGACAGAATCTCTTCAGACTAAGTCCGATGAAATCCCAATCCAATACACAACCTTGCTCAAATTTCGGTAGACCCCAATCACGAGGCACCGTTAACCAGTGCAATTATTGTGAAAGAATATCACATGTAGAAACAGAATGCAGAACAAAACAGTTCCGAAATTTTCACATGCGTCAAGGATTCTCAGAAACCCTACCAGCACACGCAATACAAGACAATCAAGAGCAACACCACGAGCCAAAGGATCCTCAAGCCGAGGACCTCTAATGAACAACCAATAAACAATTACAAAAATAAATACAGCAATGGGTATCCAATTAACGTGCGTCACTTTCCAATTCGAAAACGTGAAAACTGGCGGTTTTTTAGCAGATTCATGTGCGGTAGTGTCATTATTAAGAGAATCCATGATCATGCATAAAAGGAGAACGATGAGACAAAACACTCGCGGAATAAAAACACTATCCCCACACACCTTTAAAGCGGGAGAATTCGAAACAAGACTGTTTGGTAAAAATCTGAAATTTCAAGTAGTGTAAGACGAAATAATGCAAGAAGACGGATCAATCGGAATAAATTCACTAAGAACCTTTGACTACGCTTGTAATGTAAGCAAAGGACAATTGTGTTTAGAAAATAATTTATTCGCAAGAAAAGACAACGATGCGGAAGTAGTAATTATACCACCAAAAACAAGCAAAGCGATAAAATATAAAGTAACAAACATCCAAAACGGAGAAGCAAAAATAACGTTGGAAGACACAGATATATTCATGACCGTAAAAGATAGAATTACACGAATACTCGTGAATAATCTTAGTGAAACAGAGGCAAAGAAAATGGAAATAACAGAATTGTTAGGTCAGAAAATTCAGCTGATAGGTTTCCCTTAAAACCCCAAATCACTGACTAAAGAACGTGAAGAATTATTAAAACAAAATACCAGATTAGAATATATCACAGAAGGAAAAGAACAGATATGGGAATTGATAAAAAATACAACGAAATTTTTGTATTACCAGGAGATTCCATATCACTAACGAATTTAACCGATCACGCCATAAAGCTAACAGATCCAACCCAATACATAATAGACAATATAGGTTCCCGCCAATGCACCAGGATGAATAAAAACGTAAGTCAAGAAAATGCTAGAACAAGTGTAACGACCCTGGTGCTAGACTCGGGAGTTTACAGCGCTACGTAAGGCAAAGAGCGGCTTTTGCCTATTGAGCAACTCGTTCCTTTATTATAACTAATTCTAAAAGGATGTGGGATTCGTGTGGTGTGCGGTTAAAGAGTGAAATCTTCAGGTCAATACGATTCAATAACTTAGGTTTATTCAATTAACTAGTAGAGAGTTAGTATTACAGTTAACAATTATTACTGTGAAAATTATAAAAAGAGAATATGTATCTGATTATTTAGCAAAGAACAAAACGGACTTTTATCGCGTAATGATTAAATAATTAATCTAATGAAATGAATCTAATTGAACGGAAACGCAACTCGCAAATTATTTGTCTCAGAATTCAGTTTAAAGTATTACAATGAGTTCTATCTAATTCGCTTCTAAATTCGGAGATTAACGTGTTCGTAGTCGACTACTATAACGCTACGCAAGTTTCGCTGTTTTACAATAGTTAATCGCAAACTGGTCAGAACAATATTCTTTAGTTATTTCAAGTTTAAGAATTTATTTTAGCTTCAAGAATCTATGCAAAAGTAATTTTAGTACGGAACAGTTACACACTATTTTGATTCTAAGACTACTGGTACATTCGCCCTCATTGTCGGAACCTGAATTGACACCCAACCCTGATCGCTTAATAGGGGAGCCCGCGTCAGCTAGCTGCTATAACCCAACGATACTGGAATCAAATGAACAACCAAGTCCAACAGGGTTGCAAATAAAATGACTCTATAGGTCGTGATTACTAAACCGCCACCCAGAACACACGGGCTTCAGAGACCAAGCTGCTCAAAATGGGGAGCCCGCGCTAGCTAGCTGCTATAACCCAGCGATCGAGTATCTAAATGGCCGATACCCGCTGTCCAGTCAAGGCATAAGAATCTTTTTGGCTCTTACCAGCTAAAACTGTTCCGGTGATATTTCTCCTAGGAGTCCCGCTTTTAGTACTTTGAAAATTGTTCTGCACCCTATGGGTTTTCCGCTCGCTCTTTTATACCCCGAGAACGGCCAATTTGCCTTTCACTTTTCAAGGCCACGCAGGCTTACCCTCATTCTAAATGCGTACTGTTTTCACATATTTATTGATATTATTTTATTACGCTTTGTTTAGTAATGAAAATATATTAATTCGATTAAGAAAAATACGTTTTGATTTATCATCAACTAAGATTTCACAAGCTAACTCGCTAAATCCTAGTTCTAATGCATTTTACGTACGCAAATTGGCGGGATATTGCAAGTATTTTAATAAGAGAATAATTAGTCACGAATAATACGTAGAAGAATAGCTAAAAATACATTTTGATTTATAGTAAATAAATAAGTAATAATATGAATGCTTAAATGATGATTTATAATAATTTATTCTCGATGTATATTTGGCGTCTCTTTCTATCCAACGCGCGCGCCATCGATCGGTGATCTAATTTAACAATGTTGCACGTATGATTTACCCGTGACTATTACCGCGCGAATTTTTATGGTGCAGTCGGTAATTCGCGGTCGATAATCAAAAATAAGAGTACATATATTAGGATAACCCTACTTATCTATGCGGATGTTCATCATTGTGGACTGGGGACGTTACACAAGGAATAATTAGAGAAAGCAACTCTTTCTTCAATTCACATCTCTGGATTGTACAAAAAAAAGCAGATGCATCAGGAAAACAGAAATGTTGACTTGTAACAGATTATCGAAAATTAAACAAACGAACAAAACAAGACTCATATCCACTCCCATTAATAGACGAGATATTGGATAAACTAGGCAATGCGTGATATTTTCCTGCATTTGATTTAGCTTCAGGTTTTCATCATATAGCTATAAAAGAAAGAGATACACTAAAAGCCGCTTTTCCCACTACGAACGGTCATTATGAATATAATAGGATGCCCTTCAGATTAAAGAACACACCAGCAACGTTTCAAAGAATGATAAATAACGGCTTAAGAGGACTAATTGGAAACATACAGTAAGGAGCAAAAGTGAACACACCTACGACATTTTTACAAAAATTAATTTTTATTTAATGTTTGCATACAGAATACGAAGAAACAAAATATATAGTATTAAGTACAACATTTTAGGTTTTCAAAAAAATTTAAACAATCATGATATTATTATTATTTTGATAAAGACACATTTTTTCCGTGTGATCGGTTTTGCACCCCAATTAACTTTCAAAGAAACATTTCATATTTTTATACATTTATTATTTCGTCCACGAGCCTTTTGCCTTCATAGTGGCTTGAATGCGTTTAGGCATACTTGAAATTATATTTTCGCAGTATTCTGGAGTAATAAAATACCACTGTTGCTGCACTCTTTGCCAAAAATCATTTATTCTTGCTGGTGGAGCGCTGTACTCATTCGCTAGATTCATTGTTAAGTATGCACAGACATTTTCGATAGGTTTTAAGTCTAGACTTTGAGCAGGTCACACCATCGTTTGAAATTGTTGAGTCTCCAGCCGATTTTTGACCGTTTTTGTAGAATATACAAGGATTTTGGGGGCGTTTATAGGGGCGTTATCGTGTTGGAAAACAACATCACATTCTCGTACCAGCATATTATCAACAACATCCAATAAATTTTGTTCTAAAATCTATCCGTAAGTGAAATGGATTAAAGAACAAAAGTTAAAAAAAAAATTAAATAATTAATGTTTTTAAGATTAAAGGTCGGTTGAGTTTTGTCAAAAAAATGTATAAATTGGAATGCCGAACAGTGGAAGTGCGTAATGTTTTCAGATGAGTCTAAAATAAATCGAATTTTATCCGATGGACGTTCTTGTAGTTGGAAAAGGGATGGTGAATTTCTTTTGCCACGTCATGTCAAACAGACAATTAAATTTGGCGGTGGTTCACTCATGATATGGGGTTGTATTACTGCGTATGGTATAGGTGGATTGTATCGAATTGAGAGTACGGTGAACTAGTACACTTACGGACAGATTTTAGAACAAAACTTATTGGATGTTGTTGACAATATGCTGGTACGAGAATGTGATGTTGCTTTCCAACACGATAGCGCCCCCAAAAATCGTTGTATATTCTACAAAAAGGGTCAAAAATCGGCTGGAGACTCAACAATTTCAAAAGATGGTGTGACCTGCTCAAAGTCCAGACTTAAAACCTATCGAAAATATCTGTGCATATTTAAAAATGAAACTAGCGAATGAGTACAGTGCTCCACCACCAACAATAAATGATTTGTGGCAAAGAATGCAGCAACAGTGGTATTTTATTGCTCCAGAATACTGCGAAAATATAATCTCAAGTATGCCTTAACGCATTCAAGTCACTATGAAGGCAAAAGGCTCGTGGATGAAATAATAAATGTATAAAAATATGAAATGTTTTTTTGAAAGTTAGTTGGGGTGCAAAACCGATCACACGGAAAAAAATGTGTCTTTATCAAAATAATAATAATATCATGATTGTTTAAATTTTTTTGAAAACCTAAAATGTTGTACTTAATGCTATATATTTTGTTTTTTCGTATTCTGTATGCAAACATTAAATAAAAATAAATTTTTGTAAAAATATCGTTGGTGTGTTCACTTTTGCTCCTTTAATAGTACAGCTGGTCCCATTAAGAACAAAAACGAATAAGGAAGTCGTGAAAGGCTTTTAAATAAATTATTTCCAACTATTTGGAATAATATATATATTGGAACATAAAGAACTACTAACGAACAATGGTCCGGAATTTAAAGAAGAATTCCAAGAATTTATAGAAGAGAAGCTACGAATCAAACATACAATGACTGCAGCATACCACCCACAATCAAATGGGAAAAACGAAAGAGGCTACAAAGAAATATTCAATTACTTAAGAAGCTTTACAGAAGGTAGGGAAGAATGGGTCAAACTTCTACCAGATGCTACCATGCCCTACAATACAACTCACAACGGAGTCACAGGAGTATCCCCTTCGGAGTTCATACTGGGCTGGTAATTGTACATACCAATAGAAGTTCGAGAAATGGAATTTGAAGAAAGAATGGCATATCAAGCGCTGAGCAATAGGAAACGAAGAATGCAAGAAACGACTAAAGAAAGGATAAGGAAACAACAAGACAAAACACAACAAAGGTTGCCCACAGCCAGATTAGAAAGGAAATATAGAGTAAGACAGCACGTGATGGTTCAAAAGAAACGGCCACAAAATAAGAGGCTCAGTTCACCATGGGTAGGCCCATATAAAATCATCGGAATAATAGATAATCAAGCAGCTACCATCAGAAAAGGAAACACAGACGTGACCCATCACCTATCCGACCTCAAACTTTTCTATGTTACAGAAGCTGAAAAGAAAAGTCGAGAAGCAACGCAAAGTCAAGATGAAAACGAATCAATTACTGAATCTTCTGATTCTGAGTATTCTGATCTACCAAGCGCTGATGAAGCTTATTATCACGTTGACGCCGGCTTGCATCACCGGTGGGTCATTCGTGTCTGCTCCGTGGGGCGGCGTGCATCACCGGTGTGAATCATTCGTGTTTATTCCGGGAGGCGGCAGGCATCACGGTGGGTCATGCTTACATTTCACCATCTAGATGGTACAAAATCGGTGTATGCTATTTTATTTCAACGAACATTCAATAGTAATGACATAACGATTCAGTATTATTAATTAATATAAACTTAACATAATTATTTATTTTCTTTTATGTGATTTTTGAAGCATACTGGACAGAGTGGTGGCTGGCCCTTACAAGAATTACAATATGTCGTCCTTTTTTGGCCTTCTTCGCAGCATACTGTGCACCGTTTATTCGAGATAAGCGTTTGTAACATTCTCTACACCTTTTTCTTGTTTTTCTCGCCGGCCTTTTGTACGAGTGGAGGAAATGTGTACGTTTCTTTGGCAGTATTTCATTTTCTGTTGGCATTACTTCGCTATGGGGGAGATTACCAGTACTCATTAGAAACTGATCAATAATATTTTCTCGAAATTTTAAAATTTTAATGCGCTTGGTACCCCATTTTTTATTTATATACCACTCGTTTACGAAGCAAGTCCCGCATATTAGTTCTATGACGATTTCCCTGTACCATTTTACGGTTCTGCGCAAAGAAGTGTAATATGATGACATTTGAACTGATATATCAACTCCTTTTTTCTCTTCATTATAAGAGAAAACAGTGTCTGGCTTCAAATTGCCTTTCTTCTCCCGAACAATGACACACCTGTGATTCTGAGAAGTGGATAGCTTGCATAGTGGTCTTTTATCTGTCCAATTTAAAAATTTTACGGCGCTGCGATTTTCCAAAGTTATAATTTCGCCCCGTTGTTGTTTTTGTTTCGCTTGCGCCGGTAGAAATTTTTTGTTCATTTGTATAGTGCCACAAATAAAGGTTTTCTTCTCCAATAGTTCCTCGGCTAAAGGGACACTTGTACAGAAACTATTGTAGGATGGGGCCACAGGGTACATGGGTAAAGTCGCTGATACTGGCGTCTCTTCGATCATTCGATATATTGTATGATCTATTGTTCGATAGTTTTTCCGTAACGAGGAAACGAAAAATAAAAGTATAGAGTCGGTTGTCAGACGTCGTATTGTGCACATCATTAAATATAATCCTGTTAAAATATAATTAATTATAAATAATAACAAAGTATTCAATAATTCTTATTTAAAGTGTAATAGTTAAAGTTATAAACATTAAAATAATTTTCAATAATACTTTCTTGAAATAATTACTACAAATTTTGGGGGCTCGTCCGCGATTGAGTGAGCAGTGAAATCAAGTCGTGTAAGTGTAAGAGTGGATTGTGAAGACTATAAGAATTGGTCAATCGTGTGGAATATTTTGAAACTGTGAAGATTATAATATAAAGTATATTGTGTACGTAATACAACGAATAGCACAAATAATCTGAATGAATTGACGGTACCCCAATTAAAAGACATTTTAAAAGCAAAAGGTTTGAGTACAATTGGTGTAAAACACGAATTAATTAGTAGACTTATATCGAGTGATCCATCAGGATCCTGGATGGAGGAATACACTAGTAGTACCGCGACAGTGGATGTGAATGATGATTCAGGAGCGAACATAGCGCTTAATATGGAATTACCAAGGCCGCCAAGTCCACCAAGTACACCAGCTACCGTGGCAAGTGATAATAGAAGTTTGGATATGCTGAAGAAGAAAAAGGAGCTCGCGGAGCGAGAGGTGCAGCTTTTGAGACGTGAATTGGAAATGATGCGCGAAATGCAGAGATTAGGCAACGGGGAATCGTCTATATTGCAAAATTCAACGATGTATCCAAGTCATCAAGCTCCAGTAGTAGTAAATGAATCAATGAAAGCGATGCTTAGTTATTTTGACGGGAATGGTGAGACTTTTGATGCGTGGGAAAGGCAATTGGCATTGCTGCGAACAACGTACAGATTGCGAAATCATCAAATATAAACTCTTGTTGCATTTCTATATCCGTATGTCGATTTTTTATACATGTTGATTGCATCTGTACGACGACGATCGGTACAGCGGCGGATTTATACCTGCCTGCTGGACCTTCTCTGGCTACCGATGGAACAATAAACATGTAATATTATCCAATTGTTACAAACTTATTGAAACTTGTTGAAAAATGATTGCATAAAAAGGGCTTACCCTCTTCGAAAACAAATCTCAACACTTTTCTCCGTGAAAAGTAGACGAAAATTGTATCTGTAATAATTATTGCTAAATTGCAATAAACAAAAAATTCCAAAAACACGTGTCCTCCATTTTGATCCATATTTTACGTATACAAATCTGCATAAAAATCGAACGGCATTTGGAGTAAAAAATTGACAAAAAAATCCAATTTTTTAATATATTATTTAAATAAATAATTTCTCCCGAAATTTTCGTAATAAACTAAATTCCTTACTCAAAAATACACATTTTAAAAGAAGATTCACCCTCCTACACCCTCTAGTTTGCGAGATATTAAAGAAAATGTGTTTTCACCCCCAACTTTGTGGGCTATTTTCACCCCCTCAACATGCATGTCAGCAGATATAAAAAAATATGGGTCAACTAATTATCGAAAAACTACCATATATGTAAATTTCATTAAAATCCGCGTGTAACACTTAAGTGAGGTCCCTTGTAAGTGCAAACAAATTTTAACCGAAATGGTTGATGATTATAAACCTTTAGCAACACGTGAGTCGGAAGTGGAGATGACGATAATATTGAAGGATGATGAACCGATTTTTCAGCGCGCAAGGAGGTTATCTCCGTCAGAAAGGGATATAGTGAATGTACAAATTCAGAAATGGTTACGTGATGGAGTAATTCAACATTCTCTTTCAGAATACGCAAGCCCGATAGTTTTAGTAAAGAAAAAGAATGGAGCTACAAGGCTCTGCGTGGATTACCGTTTTTTAAATACAAAAAATAATTAAAGACCGATATCCGCTTCCCTTTATAGAGGATCAATTGGATTTATTGCAAAGCGCTAAAATTTACAGTACGCTGGATCTTAAAAATGGATTTTTCCATGTTAAAGTAAATAGAATAGTCGTAAATATACGTCTTTCATTGTACCTGACGGGCAGTATGAATTTCTTAAGGTACCGTTTGGTCTTTGAAACTCACCGTCAGTATTTCAGCGATTTATTAATTCAGTGCTTAAGGAATTGATAGCAAAGAAGATAGTGTTAGTTTAGTATTGAGTGTTGCGAACGAAGCGGGATTGAAAATTAACTGGGATAAATGTAGGATTTTACAACCTCAAGTAGAATATTTAGGTCACATTGTAAAAGATGGTACGGTTCGTCCTTCGGAACATAACAAAAAATTTTAAACAAGTTCAAAGTTTTCTAGGTCTTACTGCATATTTTAGAAAATTTATACCGCATTACTCGTTGACGGCACGACCACTTTCCAATTTATTAAAAGCAGAAGTGAAGTTTCAGTTTAGTACAGAGCAGGAAAATGTGTTTGAACAGTTAAAAATTGCCTTAGCTAACCGATATTGAAATTATACAAAGTCGGTGCAGAAACAGAGCTGCATACTGATGCATATAAGTTCGGTTATGGGGCAATATTAATGCAAAAGGATGATTGCGATGGTAAATTACACCCAGTATATTTTGCAAGTGGCAAGACAACGCCAGCGGAGGAACGATATTCAAGTTATGAATTGGAAGTTTTGGCGGTTGTAAAGTCTTTAAAGAAATTTCGTGTGTACCTATTAGGAATACCTTTTAAGGTAATTAATTATTAATACATTAACCATGCGGAAAAAAGATTTGTGTGTTAGAATCGCGCGACGGGCGTTGTTATTGGAGGAGTTTCAATACACTATTGAACATCGACCGGGTACGAATCTTATGCATGTAGACGCGTTAAGTCGGAATCCGTTGCCATCATGTATGTTGGTAGGCGAAAGCGACAAAAGTATGAGCAATAGGCTTAAAAAAGCGCAGCTAGAGGATCCAGATATTCAGAAAATGTTTAAGTTGGTGAAGTCAGGACAAGCTAAGGGTTTTACAGTTAGGGGTGATGTTCTTTTTAAAGAAATTGACGGAGATACACGTCTTGTAGTACCCAAGTCAATGCCGATTCAAGTAATTAAACGTGCTCACGAAAATGGTCACTTTGCGTCTGAAAAAACCATGGCTTTATTGAAGGACTATTGGTTTCGAAATATGAGAGAAAAGGTAGACAAAGTGTTGCGAAATTGTATAGAATGTATCCTTGCCGAAAGAAAGCAGGGTAAACAGGAGGGATTTTTGTTTGCAATTAGCAAAGGGGAATTAGCAATTACCGTTCGATACTTTCCATATATATCATTTAGGGCCGCTGTCATCTACAAAGAAGAGATATCGTTATATTTTTGTTGTAAGAGATGCGTTTTCAAAATTTGTGTGGCTTTATACTACAAGAAGTTTTAATTCGGCAGAAGTAATTGATCATTTAACAAAACAAGCAATTCTTTTTGGAAATCCTCGAAGAATTATTTCGGATAGAGGCACCGCTTTTACGTCAGTGGCATTTGAAAATTTTTGTAAAGATGAGCGTATAGAACACGTGTTAACTACTACAGGTATACCGCGGGCTAACGGTCAAGTCGAAAGGGTTAATCGTACGTTAATACTATTAGTAACCAAATTAGCAGCTCCGAAAGCTAAAGAGTGGTACAAATACTTGAATCGATGTCAAACATGTTTTAATACCACTCCGAGTCGTAGTATTAAAACAACACCATTTAGAATACTACTTGGTGTAAATCCGAGGTTTCGTGATGATTCTCAGATAGTTGAATTGCTTGAGTGTGAATGGGAAAATGTATTCCAACAAAATCGGGATGAATTGCGACAAGAGGCGCGACAGAATATTCTTAAGATTGAGCAGGAAAATAGAAAATTGTTCAATAAAAAAAGGGTCGAGGGTAGAAAATATTGTAAGGGTGCAGGTCTTAAATTTGCAGCGAAGTATTTTGGGCCTTATGGCCTAAATAAAGGTTGGTAAGCATGAAGGACCACACCAGATATCTACAGCGTTAGACTATATTAAGCTGTGGGTGAATGAGGATATTAGTGATGATGTGTATAGTGATACTGAGGAAACTGTCAATGGACAAAACGATGTCTGAGGCCAGACATTCCTGTAGAATGGCCGAGTGTGGGATAGGGTCACAGGGTACATGGGTAAAGTCGCTAGTACTGGCGTCTCTTCGATCATTCGATATATTGCATGGTCTTTTGTTCGGTAGTTTTGCCGTAACGAGGAAACGAAAATTTTATATGTTGTTTGTCATTTAAAATATGACGGTGCAATTCGTGTACGTCACAAGTACCCCTGATTGGTGTGCCTCGCATAACAGTCGCCATCATTATCGACACCAAAAGGTCGCTCACAGCGAAGTAATACCGAAACCGTTGTCGATACCCCGCCAATAGCTCAAAGATGGGTCAGGGAGAACTAAAAGGGTCAATGAGCTCTTACGACGAGCGAAAAGCGCCAGAAGAAGGAATATAAACGGAGCAGGACAGAGAAGGTAGAAAAAGAAGGATTACGGAGCGAAGCGGAGGAATCACGTGGTGTCCATGATTTTCGGTATCACAGTGCTAATAGATCGTTCTGTAAATGGCAATTGCTCAGTGCAGACTAGAGAATAATTAGCAGTTAGAGTTATCGTTGCATAAAGTCGAGATCGAACCTCAGGCGCATCTACTGTCTGGGAAAGTACCGAGGACACCCTGTTGACTGCTGCCGCTCAGTAGCCTTAGGGATAAAGCGGGGTGTTTCGACTGAGTTATTAGAGTTTCTATCGGATAAACTCGGGGGCCCCCGTGGGTTAAATTGTTTTTTGGGAGAGGACAAAGTCTTGCCATCAGGGCGGGTCGTATAGTTTTAAGAGTACGGATGCTATCGAGTAGCGATCATCTAAGCAGTAGCTACACTCCTGTGTAGAGATTATCGGGGACCATCAATCTTGAAATTATCGTAGTATATTGTATTTCGAGTCCACCGAATTATGCATACCGATTCCCGAACTCGTACTCCAATATAAGAGGCAGAATTAGAAACTGTGTATTTAACTGTGTACCATTTTCATGACATTTTCTGTATTCTCGAACATATTGTAATATACTGACTGACTTTCTCTCTCTCTGTATAATAAGAACCTTTCGAGATACTTGGGCACAATTATATCTCTTCTCGATCATTGTACTTGTAATGGAACACGGCTGAACACGCCTGACCGTTTTCAACCGCGTTCGCTAAAAGTATTTTTCTGTCTCCCGCGTTTTATCACATCGGCGCGTACTTTTGTAACGTCCAGACCGAGTCGAGTATTCGAATAAACGTAATTTAATAAATTTTCATAATGACCCTCAGTAATTTCGCTCCTCTGATCGTTTAAGTATCGTATTTGTCTCCGTACTTTAATCTTCTTTATTTTTGTAAGAATCACGCCACCCTACCACTTTCGATTTTACATTGTTTCGTGGTCCTATCCTATCGTGTTTCCTATCCTAGCTAGGATACGGAGCAGGAATCGGTTTTACAGTCAGGTTAGTTTTTGTCGTAAGAAAAATATACACTTAACTGTTCACAATATGATTTAATAATACTATTAACAATCATAACGGTACACTGGACGATTATTTCATGACCGAAGGTTGACGGTTGAAAAATTGAAGTTAAATTGGTTGAAAATCACTATAGGGAAAAACTTTAGTCCTGCTGACCTATGACTCTTTACGAGGTTCTGATTCAAAAACAAAACGGTTATAGATTATACGCACGATCCGGTCGATGGCATACCGTGGCGATTGATCTAATCCTGCGCGGGAGGAATGAACACGTGTATGACGCTGTTGACGTTTCGCAGGGTCGTAATAAGGCTCGGAAGTGTCACGGTTCTATTACTTTTCGGAACATACCGCCCGCCTCGGATCTTATGGATCCGACGAACGATGGACAATACAATGCTAACGATAAACAAACTGACGGGAACGCAAACGAAGAAAATTAAATTTACTGTACAGAATTATAGTAATCGCAAATAATATACATGTGGACCTTAACTAACTTAATCTAACAATTAGATGGACGGGCGAACGACGGCTCGTTTTTGCTACCGCCGACAATGGCGAGCCGCAGCAAGCAATGGACAGCCGCCGGGTTTCAAATTTCGTGTCCGTTATTCCCACAGTGAGTATTAGAGTAATTATTTAAAGAAAGTTTTATTGAAAATTATTGGAATGATTATAACTTTAACTGTTACACTTTAAATAAGAATTATTGAATACTTTGTTATTATTTATAATTAATTATATTTTAACAGAATTATATTTAATGATGTGCACAATACGACATCTGATAACCTACTCTCTACTTTTATTTTCCGTTTCCTCGTTACGGAAAAACTATCGAACAAAAGATCATATTGTAAGAGAATACTATATCGGGCAGGAGAGTGATACATTGTGATATTGCGTTACACGCAGTCACTGTGCTGGATTTTTCTTAAAA
The DNA here is from genome assembly GCA_945859595.2 of Megachile willughbiella. Lineage (NCBI taxonomy): Eukaryota > Metazoa > Arthropoda > Insecta > Hymenoptera > Megachilidae > Megachile > Megachile willughbiella. The sequence continues at coordinate 1,258,013 of CAMAOD020000129.1, forward strand.
TATATACATATATTAACTTTCAATTTATAACGAGTCTGTACCTTCCTTTTCCGTCATCCTGATTAAGAACCTTACAATTTTTAGAAGTGGGATAGTGCTCGTGTAGAACTTCAGTGTGTGGTTAATATATTATGTATATATAGAGTTCATTGTTTGTTGAATCGATTTAGTGGTGGCGATATTTAGTAGCGTGGATTGTGCTGGTGAAAAGTGCAGATTGATTTATGGACAAAATGGTGAATCCCAATGATCTGAAGGTGATACAGTTAAAGAAAGTGTTGCTAAAGCGGGGATTATCCACTTCCCAAACAAAGGTCGAATTGATTTATAGACTGCATGAAGCGGACCCTAGTTGTGGCTGGATAAGAGATGCTAGTTCACTGTCGATGGAGGATATAGGACAGGTTGAAACTATGGGTGATGATATTGTGAATGCAGCTGCGGGCGAGAGTCACAATCCTCGTGAAAGTAGCGGTAGGATATGCGAAGATGATCTTCTTTTACGGGAGGTTAGATTGTTGCGACCTGAAAACGAAATTTTGAGAAATTCGCCAAGGTCCACTACTTCCGCAACAGAGACGAAAATTAGCATAAAAGCTGTTAGTGATCTGTTAAGTGACTTTGACGGCCTCAGTGAGCTCTTTTGTAATTGGGAAAGACAAGTTAGATTATCGTGTACAGTCTACAATCTTGAGGATAGTGCGGCCAAAATTGTAGTCGGTACAAGGCTGAAAGGTCAAGCATTGAAATAATTTCATTCTCGGCCAGAGCACATCGAGATGGGTACCAACAGATTGCTGGAGGAGATGAAGATGTTCGGAAGACGAGAAAGTAAATTGGTGTTAAGGAAGAAATTCGAAGACAGAGTTTGGAAGACAAATGAACTTTTCAGTGTATATTATCACGAAAAAATTATCCTCGGTAACCATGTGCCCCTTTCTGAAGAGGAAATGCTTGACTATATTGTGGAAGGGATACCGGATAGGTAACTCCGAAACCAAGCCAGGATTCAGAATTTTCCATCAGCGCAGGACTTATTGGCTGCATTTGAAAGTATAACATTGACAGATGGAAGAAGTCGACTGCCCCGTGAGCCAACGTCAGGGAGCAAAGCGGAAACGAAGGAAAGCAGATCGCCTTTCACACCGAGCAGAAGCAGTTTTTCTCGGGAGGACAACACGTCGCAGGCAAAATCGAGGTGCTACAATTGCAGTAAGTACGGGCACATATCCAAGGACTGCAGAGAACCCCGAAGAGAGAAAGGTTCGTGTTTTCGATGTGGTGAAATGGGACATGGGTACAGTGAATGCAAAGGTAAATCGGAACATAAACAAGTAGCTTGTGTGGACATTATTCGTAAGCCGAGCGATGACGAATTTATAAAAACCGCTATTTTTGAATTAGGAGATTCGAGAATGCAATCTGTAGTACAGTTAGATAGCCGTATCGATACCGGCAGTCCAATTAGTTTTATCAAAGAAACATTTGTTCCGCGATATTTGTTAACTATAATAGATGTTACGGATAAGGCCTTTTGCGGGCTTAACGGTAGTAAACTAGAAATAGCAGGGGTCGTAACAGCGAATATTAGACTTGGTGCGAATAGGCAAGACGGAATAAATTTATATGTCGTACCGGAAAATACTATGGTAGCTCCAGTAGTGTTGGGCAGGGATGTTATTAGAAAATTCGATTTAAAATTGACGGTACTTTCGGCAGGCGGGGTGGATGAGATTAAACAATTTCCGAGATTTTAAGTATCGATACACAAGAAACTCATGCGGAGAGTGCCGACACTTTGTTAATGAATTCAGCTGCATTACAGAGCGACCAATTGCGTTTCAAAAATCTATATACGACAGAGTATATACAACCTAAACGTCCTGAAGAAGCGAAAGTCAAAACTAAGCTAAAATTAGTAATAAAAGATCTAAAGCCGTTTAGTTTTTCTACTCGTAGATTATCATATGCCGAACGAAATAGTTTGCGTGCAATTTTGGATAACTTGTTGGCAAAAGGAGTAATTCGCGTAAGTGAATCGGAATACGTATCCCCTATTGTACTAGTTAAGAAGAAAAATGGTTAATTTAGAATATATTACCGAGATCGAATATTTAGGTTACTTAATTAATGAGAAGAGAATTAAACCCACTGATAAGGGTATTGAAGCAGTGCTGAGATTTCCGATGCCTAAGGTTACTCGTGATGTACAGAGTTTTCTTGGTTTGTGCTCGTACTTTCGAAAATTCATAGAAGGATTTTCGGTAATAGCTAAACCATTGTACGATTTATTGAAAAAAGATATCAAGTTTAAAGGATCTAGCTGGATAAGCATGGGTCAGCGGCCCCCACCACCAATACCGGTATTTATACATTCTAAATATTTCTTTATATCCAGAAAGCAATTACAAAAAGTTTCAAGTGCCTACCCCGTCGTATAAGGGAGATATGGGGGTTTCAACCCCCAGAGTTAACGCCTCTTTTCTTGGAAACGGCTTACGATATCTACACACATTCAAAGGGAAATGAAAGATATTTATTAACTTCATTACATATGTTTTTTTTCTTCAGAATTTTAATTTAATTACAAGGGGTGGAAAAAAATTATTTTAACTGTTGGGGGTGGTTTTTGGAAACAACCCCTTGAGTGACAATCACCAAATACATTAGAAATGATCCATTGTTATCGAATTATTATGTATAAAATCCTCAAGATTGTCGGATGGGTGGAACATGTGTAACGATTCTGGAGCTACTCGCAGAAATTTTACAGCGCTCGTGAGGCAAAGAGCGGTATTTACCTACTGAACGACTCGAATCTAAAATAACTAAATTAAAGAATGTGGGATTCGTGTGGTGTGCGGTTAAGGAGTGAAATCCACAGGTCAATACCTTTCAACAAGCAGGTTTATTCAATAAAATAATAATGATGATTAACAATTAACAAAATAAGAGAATAAGAAAATAGGAAAAGTATATGAAATATAAATTGATATAATGAACGACTAGATAAATAACTAAATAGGTATTGTCGTATAATGAGCAGAAAACTATATGAATTAAATATTACGCTATTCGTAATTATTAGAAGAATTTAATAGAATCGCTATTTTTGGTTATTTAACTCGAAGTCCTATAAATTGAATTTACAGACGAGGCTAACTCGACTACGCTTGTACAATATTAACAAGATTCAAAATTCTAAGTGTCAATAATTCGTATTCTTTTCAAAGATTAACGCAGTTGCAAAGTTTAACAAAATTAATAAGTTTCTAGCTCTACGCGGAATCCTACCTAAGTCTGATTCTCTTTTAAGCTTGGCTAGATTCGCTTTTACAATATTTACGATAATAATACTTTAATTCGATTTCCTAACGCGGAGTAGTCGAGTGACAGAACAATTATTCTTTAATTAATTCAAATCCTAAGATTGACTCGATTCAAGACTCTAAAGTTTGTGAGAAAAATATATGTTTCGTCGGAACAGTTACTCTTCTTAATTTTTGGCTCGACAACTAATTGTCCATGACCCTCTTGGTCAGAGCGCACATTGACACCCAAAACCAGATCGCTTAATTGGGGAGCCTGTTGTTCACTGGCTACTAGACGACCCAACAACCCAGAATCAGATGAACAGCATACGTCCAACCGGGTAGCAAATTAAAAATGACTCTAATTATAAAATCGTAATTACTCGACCGCCACCCAAAAGATACGGGTTTCAGACACCAAGCTGCTCGAAATGGGGAACGAGGGCCCAGAGCAAAACTCCGAGAGTCTGACGGCGCGTTTAGTAATTCGACAAAAATTATAATTTGTATCGGGAGTAGCTGAGAGCTCTCATTTGATATCTCAACCTTTCTTGGCGCTGAGCATAGCACTCTCCTGACGGAGTTTCGGAGACAAGACCGTTTGAATGGGGAGCCCGCGTCAGCTAGCTACTAAACGACCCAACGATCAAGTATCCGAATGGCATCTACTCGCTCTTCCAATCAAGAGTTAAGAATCGTTTCGGCTCTTGTCCAGCGAAAACTGTTCCGAATAATGTTTGGCTAATGCTTCTAACTAGCTTGACTTCGAAAATTGTTCTGCTGCTTAGGCCGGTTTCGCTCGGCCTTATATACTCGAGTTTATCACCTTTCCGAGAATATGACGTATATGATTGTACGTACAATTTACATATAATTCTTAATTAAACGTTAATTAACAAAGTAAATGATTTTCCAATATTACCAATAGTGTTTTCTGAAGGGTAGTTATTGTTTTTAATACAAAAATAATTAATTAATAGTATATTAACGGAAAACATATTTTCTGTCCTTTCCTACATTTTACGCACGTACTCCCATAAGGAGCTGAACTATATGCTAAAGCATACGATACGCCGGAATATTCCATAGATCATGATTACGATTTATTATTTACCTGAGTTAATAAAATAATATCTGACTTCGAGTATCGGGAATTAAACTTAACGTAAGATTAGCTAAATATATATATCGTCAGATTTGATTAATTAATGATTCTAATGACCAATAATACTATCAATTGAAATTATACATTCTGTCTTTCTTTAAAGAGATTGCGCGCTAGTTCTAAGAAATCCTGGCTAGCGCCTTGTCACGTAGGCACGTAGGCATTCCGTATGAAACATTTATAATATATTATTTATTCAAATAAACTAACATTTGATTTTGATTATTAACACTTCAACTTTAACATATCATTAAATTAGCTTTTCTATATCTGATTCAACAACTAACCTTTATATTTAACATTGTTAACGAAAAATGTATATTCTATCTTTATCTAACATATAGTGTACTCTTTCTATCTTCCTGAGTTAGAATCGCAGCGCGTGGAATATTCTATATAATATACTATTTATTTAAACAAACGAAATGATACCTGAATTCGAGAATTAGTAATTGAACCCAATATTTGATCGCTTAACTTACATGTTTGTTGGACATAATAATTATTTATAACATAATATCTGCAAATAGAAAAATATATCTATATACATGTTACCGACAGTTCAACTAAAATTTGATGGTAATCGGTATGTCTAATGTCGCGGTCGGTAATAAACGAAGAATAAGAGAATACGATCGGTAATGTAAAACTAATGGTATTGTGAAGACGAAAATAAGATAGTTATTGAGATTTTTCCTAGAAGATACAAAAAAAAGAAAAATATTCCTCAGGAATGTTACACATGGTTAAATAAATTAAAGAATATAATGATAGCGCGATTTTAGGGCGTAAAGGGTTCAAATTTGAAAAACATATGATCATATTCCTTGAAGCTTCCCCTTTAGAACGAGCCCTTCAGAACGATGGAGTCCCGAAAACTGATGTCACTACAAGCTGGGGAAGACGCGAGATACCTCCGTTTTAGGTAGGCAAGTCGCGCGCTCAGCTATTATGATCGGTTGTTTTATACCACTGGTCCCGCTCGCTAACTGAGCGAGCGACTCGCCTACCTAAAACGGAGGTACCCCTCGTCTTTTCCAGCTTGTACTGATGTCAATTTTCGAGACTCCATCGTTCTGAAGGGCACATTTTAAAGGGGAAGCTTCAAAGCATATGACCATTTTTTTTTTTCAAATTTTAACCCTTTACGCCCTTCATTGAGAAAAACGCAAAAAAGAGTTTGTTTAAATTTTTTATATTTTATAACAAATGGACAAAGTTAAAAAAAAAATATTTAGTTTCTGTAGTTTCTGAGAAAAAAATTCGTATGTGAAGCCTATTTTCGCAAAAATGGGCAAAAATTGCAAACTTTGAAGGCTTGTTATTCCTTAACCAATTCGAAACCAGCAAAATGATGACTTAAACCCTCCCTAATTTCACATGGACTACAACATATTTCGATTAGAGCAAAATCGCAGATGATGACTTCCAAAAGTGATCGATTTGACGCGGAATGACCTCGAAACAATCGCGCTATTATTATATTCTTTAATTTATTTAACCATGTTCCACCCATCCGAAAATCTTGAGGATTTTATACATAATAATTCGATAACAATGGATCATTTCTAATGTTTTTGGTGATTGTCACTCAAGGGGTTGCTCCCAAAAACCACCCCCAAAAGTTAAAATAATTTTTGTCCACCCCTTGTAATTAAATTCAAATTCTGAAAAAAATATATGTAATAATGTTAATAAATATCTTTCATTTCCCTTTGAATGTGCGCAGATATCGTAAGCCGTTTCCGAGAAAAGAGGCGTTAACTCTGTGGGTTGTAACCCCCATATCTCCCTTATACGACGGGGTAGGCACTTGAAACTTGTTGTAATTGATTTCTGGATATAAAGAAATATTTAGAATGTATAAATACCGCTATTGGTGGTGGGGGCCGCTGGCCCATGCTTATCCGGCTAGACCCTTTACGGAGGTGGAACTTAATACATTCGAGACTTTGAAATCAAGGTTAGTCGCAGCTCCAATTTTGGCAATCTATGATCCGCGTGATTTGACGGAATTACATTGTGACGCTAGCGCATTAAGCTTTGGCGCTGTACTTATGCAAAGGAAGAGTGATTTAAAGTTGCATCCCGTATTATATTTCTCTAAGCGAACGACGGAAGTCGAGAGCAAATATCATAGTTTCGAGCTTGAAACTTTAGCCATCGTATACGCACTTAAACGGTTTCGAAAATATTTACAAGGAATTCAATTTAAAATAGTGTTTAAGGAACGGTCAAAGATCGCTCCAGAACTCCTTAGAACATTCCCTGTTTGTATTTAAATTTGACGAACGATGTCTCGACGCGCCCCCTCCCCACTGCATACTTCCCATCCCGCAGGCCACGAGGAGGATTGCGTGGTGCGGGAGGGCAGCCGTGAGACATCGCGAAGATTCGAGTAGGCTAGGAGTTCTGGAGCGTTCTTGGAAGCCGATAATAAAAGGGGGGGTAATCGTAGCGAAACTCAGACGTAAGAACGCAAGCGAACAACTAAGAACAACAGTGAGCTTTTGTATTCTTTAAAATAAATTTTTGACGAATATACAGAAATTTTCATATAAGTTCCACCTTGCCCCGAGGAATAGTCAGTTGCTTCGTTCTGTGCAGATCGGCAAAACTTTTTCATTTCTGGTAGAAAGATTAAACGCGAGTTGGGTACATCGAGCATTCACCCCGAACAAATAGTCACTGGCAAGGGACCTCACTTAAGTGTTACACGCGGATTTTAATGAAATTTACATATGCGGTAGTTTTTTAAAAATTATTTCACCTATATTTTTGCACATCTGCTGACATGCGTGTTGAGGGGGTGAAAATAGCCTTCAAAGTTGGGGGTGAAAACACATTTTCTTTAATATCTCGCAAACTAGAGGGTGTAGGAGGGTGAATCTTCTTTTAAACTGTGTATTTTTGAGTAAGGAATTTAGTTTATTACGAAAATTTCGGGAGAAATTATTTATTTAAATAATATATTAAAAAATTGGATTTTTTTGTCAATTTTTTACTCCAAATGCCGTTCGATTTTTATGCAGATTTGTATACGTAAAATATGGATCAAAATGGGGGATACGTGTTTTTGGAATTTTTTGTTTATTGCAATTTAGCAATAATTACTACATATACAATTTTCGTCTACTTTTTACGGAGAAAAGTCTTGAGATTTATTTTCGAAGAGGGTGTGCCCTTTTTATACAATTTGCTACGTTTTTAACAATTGGATAATATTACATGTTTATTGTTCTATCGGTAGCCAGAGTAGGTCTAGCGGGCAGGTATAAATCCGCCGCGGTACCAATCGTCGCTGTACAAATGCACTCAACATGTATAAAGAATCGGTATATGTACTGTAACGAGGCACTTTTTTTTGGCCTCGTTACGAGCACCCACTACCCCCGCCGGCCTCCCTCCTCCACCCAGGCGATGTCCTCGCCGCCGGAGCGAATGGAGGGTTGAGTGATTTTATTTTTTTTTTCTTTATTAGTTTTAAATCACGCCCCCCTCCCTCCCCCCCCCCCCCCCCCCCATTCGACCCCCCTTTGCAGTGGCCGCTGGCCGAAGAGGAGCTGCGTCCCCGGTCGCGAGGAACCTCCACCCGAGTGATAGAAGCGCGGGATGGGCCCACCGGAAAGCCGCCAGCTGCCCGCTGACCGGTCGCTGCGCCACCCCGTCATCTTCCGCGGGGGCGACCGGCAGCCAAGGACGAGGGATGCCAGGCCGGGGAGCCAGCCACTACCCGAAGGGGGGTCCCAGGAGCTGGCCACAGGAGAACCGCGGTAGCCCAACCCCAACGCCAAAATCCTCGGGGGGGGGGGGGGGGGGAGGGGACACCCCGCGCCCCGGTTGACGAAGGAAGTAACCAGCGGCCCAGGAGAGAGGCAAGCGGACCACGCTCTAGAGTACGTCGCGAGTGCCCTTCTGAAATTTCAACCGTTGTTTTTCTTTGTTATTAGTTAAAATCCTTTATTTTCTCTCTTCATTGTTAATATCATATTTTCTCTTTTATCTCCTCCGGTTTTTCGTTAGTGTGCTTTTTTTTGTGTGTTCCTGCGTGTGTGTGTGGACGAGGTTAAGGCGACGACCACTTACCGCGCCGAAAAAAAGGTAAGACTTTTGCCTTAAGGCGATTTATGCCATTTTCGTTGCGCGTGTGTATTTGCATGAGTGTGTGCGGGTGGTACCCTGTGCAGGGACCACCAGCCCGGCGACGAGGACCCGAGAGGCCGCGTACCGTTTTCGTCGATTTTCCGCGCCTCCGTGCCGCATCGCGCCGCGTCGTTCCGTGTCGGTACCGCGCTAATTACGTTTTTTTTCGTTATATTTAGAGTTTAGGATCAGCGTCCCCCTTTTGTCCACACCACCGAGTGGGTGTGCTCCCGTTGCGTGCGTCCGCGTTCGTTTGTTACCGTTTGTGCTTCTTTTCTTTTTTGTATCGTGAGCCCCCGCGCCGCGAAACCCTCTTCGCGTTTGGCGAGTGCGGACCTTCTTCCCGGCCGTAATTTGTACTGTGAGGGGCTCTTTTTGGTTTTGTTAGATTGGCCTATTTCGGCCTCCATTAAAGTTTACTCTTTCAACACTACTCGCGGGTCGTCTAATTATTTCTTGACCCCCGCCCCCCTCATTTCTGCTTTCGCCTGAGCAGCCGGAAGGGCGAACACCCTGGACGAGTGCCTTTGCACTGACGCCCGGAAATAAAATCGTCCGTGGTTGTGTACGTGGGTAACCGGAGGGTCACTTTCCTGGTCGCCCTCCCCCGCAGAGAACTCATTCTTCGTTCCCTGGACCAGTACGTTACAATATATTTCTTCTTTTTTTTTTGTACAGTAAAATTGTCTTCGTTTTCATTGGCTGAATCATACTCTGAATCTGCCAATCCATTCAAAAATAATATTCTCTTTGAACTTCGCTGTGGCATTCTAACAAGGGCGCAAAAGATATTTTACAAAACAAATTTTAAACGAACCATCAAACAAAATTTTTAAATAAATGTTTCTAACCTTTAAAAAAATAATTTTTAAACTCTAAAATTGTACAGTAATCCTTCCAATTTCTCTCACCCTTTTTCAATTTCTTTTAACGGTTCAAGAAAGATTTTGTATTAGCCTTGTTATATACCTTGTTTTGTATTTCAATCCCGTTTTGCACAGTACAAACTCCACTATGGATTAGAGAAAACAAAAGAAACTTGTTCAAATCAAAAATATACTTTTATTAGGATTAATCCAATTTCGGTCGATAAAATCAAGAGATACTCTACCGATACTGTAAGTTCCTTTTTGCCGACGAGAGATGGCGCTCGTATATGCAAGCTGTGGCGGTTGATCCATGGTAGGGACTCGGAAATGAAAGACGCGTGTAGACTCTTATAACAACGTATGTATTCTCACATGTATCACAGCGTTCTGGTTTCGCGCTAAAGGTTCAGTCTTTTATTTTTGTACAACCATAGAGTATGTGTAACATCCCTGGGGAATTTTTTGTTTTTCTGTCGCCCTCAGAACTGTCTCACTGCTAAGATATCTCATTCTTCAAAGGTATTTCAATTTCGATTATCGACGATATTTTTCTATTACCGACCGCGGCAATTAGATACATCAATTACCATCACATTTGAGTTGAACTGCCGGTAACACATATATACATATAGATATATACACATATATATATTTAATTTGCGAATGTTAAATAATCATTAAGTTAGCAAACATATAAGCGAGTTAATCGAATGTTAAGTCCAATTATTAATTATCCGATTCATTTAATATTTCTTTTGTTTAAATAAATAATGTATTATAAGGATTCTATTCCACGCGTTGCAACAATAGCTCAAGACTCATACGCTGTATTAGAAAGGATAGCATATATACATATTTTCATTAACAATGATATTAAATACGAAAGCTATTAAATAACAATTTGTTCAATTAGAATGTAGGAAAGCGAATTCGATCATATGGTAAACCGAACCGTTGACGGCCAAATATGCATATTGTTCTATTTGAATAGATAATGCACTATAAATGGTGCATTGTAAACAATGTATTGTAAATATCTCGTACGGAAGATTCCGGAATGCCGCGTGTCTACGTGACACAACAATAGGCAGGATTTCCAGGAATTGGCTCGCGATCTCTAGAGAGAGATAGAATATATCATTTCAATTAATAAGAATTATTGGTCATTAGAATCATTAATTAATAAAATCTATCAATATACAAAATTAGCAAATGTTATAGTAAGCTTAACTCTCGATACTCAAAGTCAGATATTATTTTATTAACTCAGATGAATAATAAATTGTAATCGTGACCTATGGAATATTCCGAAGCATCGTATGCTGCGACATATAGTTCAGGTCCTTACTGGCGTACGTGCATAAAATGTAGAAAAGGACAGAAAATGCATTTTTCGTTAATATACTATTAATTAATTATTTTTGTATTAAAAACATTAGCTAGGCCTTAGAAAGCATTATTGACAATGTTAGAAAATCAATTACTTTATTACTTAACGTTTAATTAAGAATTATATGCAAATTATGCACAAAACTGCATACGTCATAATCCTGCAACGGGTAGGGATTTCGAGTATAAAAGGCCGAGCGAAACCGGCCTATGCAGCAGAACAATTTTCAAAGTCAAGCTAGATAGAAGTCTTAGATAAATTAATCCGGAACAGTTTTCGCTGATCATGAACCGAAAAGATTCTTAATTCTTGATTGGAAGTGCGGGTATACGCCATTTGGATACCTGATCGCTGGGTCGTTCTAGTAGCCAGCGAACAACAGGCTCCCCGTTCAAGCGGTCTTGTATTTGAAACTCCGTCAGAAGAGTGCTATACTCAGCGCCAAGAAAGGTTGAGACATCAAACAGGGGCTCTCAGCTACTCTGATACATATAATAATTTTGTCGAATTATTAAACGCACTGTTAGATTCTCGGATTTAGCTCTGGGCAATTTAATGGTCAAGAAATTACGCATTTATAATTAGAGTCAATGTTGATTTGCTCCCTGTTGGACGTATATTGTTCATCTATCTCCGGATCGTTGGGTCGTCTAGTAGCCAGTGAACAACAGGTTCCCCAATTAAGCGATTTGGTTGTGGGTGTCCGTGTATGTTCTGGCAAAAAGGGCCATGAACAATTAGTTGTCGAGTCATAAATTAAAAGAGTAACTGTTCCGATAGAAATATATTAACTTCATATTAATCTTAGGATCTTGAGTCAAGTTAAATTAATTTATTAAAGATTATTGTTCTGTCTCTAGCGTAATACACGTAGTCGACTACACCGCGTCGGAAATTCAATATAAAGTATTAATCTCAAATTTATTGTAAAAGCGAATTTAGGCGACTTCCGAAAGGCATCAGACCTAGGTAGGATTTGTAATAAGCGCTGAATTCCAAACATATTAATTTTGATAAATTTTGCAACTACGTTTCGAGTCTTATTAATATTGTAAAAGCATAATCGAGTCAGCCTTGACTGCCAATTAAAATATAGGACTTCGAGATAATTAACTAGTCATTGCGTTCTGTCAAATTCGTCATATACTTACGAATCGCGAATTATTTAATTTATTGAGTTTCTGCTAGTGTGCAGTCAAAGTTTACTTATTCCTTTTGATTTAATTGTTCATTACATTAGTTTACATTTCATATACTTTTCCTATTTTGTTATTTTGTTAATTGTTAGTCATTATTATTTTACTGAATAAACCTGCTTGTTGAAAGGTATTGACCTGTGGATTTCACTCCTTAACCGCACACCACACGAATCCCACATTCTTTATATTTAGTTATTGCAAGACGAGTCGCTCAGTAGGTAAATACCGCTCTTTATCTCACGAGCGCTGTAAAATTTCTGTAAATTGCTCCAGAATCGTTACATATGCTTAAGCTAGAGCCTGAATTACATGGCTGCCAACTTATAAACTTACATCCTAACCTTAACTACTATTTACATTGGTACTACTGGGTACAGCCACAAAGCCGCCAGATATATGCGGCACCCGTACACACAGGTCATCACGCGGATGCCGGATATATACGGCACCCGTACACACAGGTCGTCAAGTGGATGCCGGATATGTACGGCACCTGTAGAGAAAGGGTTAACGGCGAAACTGTTGATAACGCGGCCGCGGGATAGCAACCGACGGATATAAAATAGAGGCTCGCGACAGGAGCTGGCCTATTTGGCAGTCTGAGAGAGAGGACGAGGTAAGGACCATCGGCCGCTCTTGGACTAGCCTTGAGACTCGGGCAGGAGAGTTTGGCGATAATACCTGGACGCCTGCCTGGAGCAAGAATTAGCTGGTTAGGCACTCCGGCAGGAGAGTTCGGCGACCAATACCTGGACGCCTGCCTGGAGAATAGCGAGTAGTGTAACTGCGGCAGGAGAGTTCGGCGACCAATACCTGAACGTCTACTCGAAGAGTAGATAGAAAGGAAGCTCCAGCAGGAGAGTTCGGCGTAAATTCCTGGACACCTGCTTGGAGTATAATAGAGTAAAATAGAGCCTCCGGCGGGAGAGTACGGCGACAATTCCTGAACGCCCGCCTAGAGAACAGTAAAAGGTTTAAGACTGCGGCAGGAGAGTACGGCGAAACCTTCCCGGACGCCTGCCTGGAGAATAGGGAGAGAGTACGGAAGTTTGTTCCTGGACACTCGTCCGACATGGAGAGTTCGACGAACATTCCTGGGCGCCTGTCAGTCGAGAGAGGACAAAGCATCTACTGGACGCCCCGAGTAAAGTAGAGGAGAGTACGGGAGAATACTCCTGGTCGCCCGTTCGTTATGTAAAGTTCGGAAAAAATGCCTGGACGCCAATCGAACTGGAGAGAACAAAGTTACTCCTGGCCGCCTGGTTGATTAGAGAGATATTTAGAATAGGCATGTTGTTGCGACAGGAAAATTGTTATTTGTTTCCTGTACCGATTCCTAAACCTCGCAATAAATCACATTTTCCAGAAATTCCTTGTTTCCTGTTCTATCGGACTCCATATCCTTGCTCCAATTACAATGGCTACAATAGTCTTTTTCAATTTTTAGTCAAAATTTTAGAGGGTGAGACCACAAAAATCAAAAATCGAAAAATAAGGGCCACTCAAGTGGACACGATGACTTCAAAGACTCGAGGGAGATTACGAATTTTCAAAATACAAGAAGAGGACAAACGGCCATACATGTTACATTATCTGGGTACCAAAACATTTAATTACAAATTACGGAGAAAGCACAATTACAAACGCGATTAAAACTAAAAGACAATATTCATCCCGTATTTTACGCACTCAAGCGGGTACCATTTCGTCTGCGTGCTCAAGTCGAAGAAGAGTTTGAGAATGAGCTACACCCATCGTGCCCATTCTGAAAAAGAATGGTGTAATACGTTTGAACTGGGATTACAATGTTACAATAAAATCGAGATTGAAAATCGACAAGCATCCTTTATCGACGCCAGATGAATATTTGACACAAATGGCGAATGGTACGGTATTTTCAAAAATTGATTTATTATAGGCTTACTTGCAGTTAGAAATATTAACATTCATAAAAGACTTTACAAACCGACGCGACTAATATACAGAGTAGCATCTGCATCAGCGATATGGCAGTACACAATTGAAAATATTTTAAAAGATATTCCGGGTGTCGTGGTGATTTCGAATGACATACGAATTGCAGGAGCAGTTTCGAGAGACCATTTACCAAAATTACAAGTCTTCACGTGATTAATGTAAATAATAGTCCCTTACAGATCAAATACAATATTGTGGCTATATAATTAATAAAAGCGGCATACATAAAGCACCAGATAAAATAGAGGCACTTAGCAACATGTGAAGACTCTCTAATATAACAGAATTAAGAAATTTCTTGGGTATGATACATTACTATAATCAATTCATCCCAAATGTAAATTCAATTTTGAAACCGTTAAATAGATTACTACCAAAAAAACAACAAAGTATGAATGGTCTCCCGACTGTGAAAAGAATTTTCAAACCGTGAAGGAGGCTTTTGTGAGTCCGCGGTGTTTAGTACTGTGACGTATCGGTCCGGGGCACGAAGAATAAATTCCCTTCGGGGGAGGGCGACCAGGGAAAGTGGCCCTCCTGTTACCCACGTACACAACCACGGACGATTTTATTTCCAGGCGCCAGTGCAAAGGCACTCGTCCGGGTTATTCGCCCTTCCGGCTACTCAGGCGAGAGCAGAAATCAGGGGAGGTCAAGAAATAATTAGACGACCCGCGAGTAGTATAGAAGAGTAAACTTTAATGGAGGCCAAAATAGGCCAATCCAATGAAACCGAAAAGAGCCCCTCGCGGTACAAATTACGGCCGGGAGAAGGTCCGCACTCGCCAAACGCGAAGAGGGTTTCGCGGCGCGGGGGTTCACGATATAAAAAAAAAAAGAAAAGAAGCGCAACAGTAAAACTAACGCGGACGCGTGCACGGGAGCACACCCTCTCGCTGGTGTGGACAAAAGGGGGACGCTGGTCCTAAACTCGAAATATAAAGAGGAAAAAAAAACGAGTAAGAACGAGAAGTTATGGGACCGGTACCGAACGGCGCGACACGACACGACGCGGAGGCGCGAAAATAACGGTGACGGTACGCGGCCTCACGGGTCCTCGTCGCCGGGCGGGCGGTCCTTCCACCAGGTACCACCCGCACACATGCACTCTCACGCATACCTACAAAAAAGGGAACGGCGCCGATCGCGAGGAGGTTAAGCCCTACCTGGACGAATGCCGGTCCTCCTCGTTCTGCTAATGTTGGGGCGGCGGCGTCCTCACACTCCCACACAGTAACACACTCACAAAAAGAAAAATACAAAAATAAAACTGGGGGTGGGCAAGGACGGCTGAGAGCCGGCGTCTCACTCCCGTGGCAGCCCGCGTGCTTCTCCTTCTCCTTCGGCGCTGGTCTCCCGGTGCGCGGGGTTCCCCCTCCCCGAGGATTTCGGCGTTGGGGATGGGCCACCACGCTCCCTTGGTGGCCAGGTCCTGGGACCCCTTCGGGTGGTGGATGGGGTGGCTGGTTCCCAGGCCTGGCATCCCTCTTTCTTGGCTGCCGGTCGCCCCCGCGGAGGATGACAGGGTGGCCCGACGACCGGTCAGCGGGCCGTTGGCGGTCTTCCGGTGGACCCATCCCGCGCTACCATCGCCCGGGTGGAGGTTCCTCGCGACCGGGGACGCGGGTCCCTCGTCGTCCAGCGACCGCCGCGCGTAGAAGGGGGGCGGGAAGAATGGGGAGACACGATGATAAAAAAAAGTAAAAAAAAAGAAAAACAAAAGAAAAACAAAAGAAAAAAAGAAAACTCATGCATCCCTCCATTCACTCCGGCGGCGAGGGTGTCGCCTAGGCGGAGGAGGGAGGCCGGCGGGTGTGGTGACTCGTAACGAGGCCAAAAAAAAAAAGTGCCTCGTTACAGTACATTTTGGCCCCAAACTTCTAGTTATATTAGCTACAGATGCAAGCCCAAACGGAGTTGGAGCAGTACTTTCGTATGTTTTTCCGGACGGCTCGAAAAGAGCTATTCAATATGCACCAAGGACACTGTCAAAACTGCAACAAGCCTATGCGCAAATAAATAAAGAGGCGTTTGCAATAATTTTCGGTATTAAAAAGTTATACCAGTATTTACAAGGATTTAAGTTTACATTAATCACAGACCATTGTTTACCAGTCTTATCAGCCGCGTAAATGCAACATTACGTGTTATTTTTACGAGTATATATTTTCAATTAACGATATTATTAGACATTAGAAGTATTAATTAATCAGATCAATCATTATATAAAGTTAGTTCATGTTATGTTAAGTTCAATTATCAATACTCGAAGTCAGATATTATTTTATTAATGTAGATAAATAATAAATTGTAAAAGTATTCTATGGAATATTCCGAAGCATCGTATGCTTCGACATATAGTTCAGGTCCTTGTAGAAATTCATGCGTAATATGTAGAAAAGGACAGCGAATATGCTTTCCGTTAATAACGCTATTAAATTATTATTTTCACATTTAAAACATTAACTACTATTCAGAAGACGCTATTGATAATGTTAGAAAATCATTCACTTCATTAGTTAACGTTTCATTAAGAATTATATATAAAATTGCATGTAAAATTATACGCAAAATTATACACGTCGAACATAGGGATAGCTTTCCAGAGCCTTGAAAAGTGAAAGGACTTCGAGTATAAAAGGCCCAACGAAACCCACCTAGGGTGCAGAACAGTTTTGAAAGTCGAGCAAGCTACACGTCGTTAGATATGTATAATCCGGAACAGTTTTCGCTAGATAGAGCCGAAACGATTTTTAATTCTTGATTGGAAGAGCGGGTATACGCCATTTGGATACCTGGATCGTTCTAGTAGCCAATGAACAGCAGGCTCCCCAATTAAGTGATCTGGTTTTGGGTGTCAATGTACGCTCTGACTAAAAAGTTCATGGACAATTAGTTGTCGAGTCGAAATTAAAAAGAGTAACTGTTCCGATGAAAATATATTAACTTCACATCAATCTTAGGATCTTGAATCAAGTTAAATCAGTCTATTAAAGAATATTGTTCTGTCACTAGCGTATCACACGTAGTCGACTACACCACGTCGGAAAATCGATTAAAAGTATTAATCTTATAAATTTTGTAAAAGCGTATTTAAGCAAGTCCAGAGAAAAGAATCAGTCTTAGGTAGGATTCGTAGTAGCGCCGGACTTGAAACGTATTAATTTTATTAAATCTTATAACTGCGTAATCTTTGGAAAAAGTATAATACCACAGTCACTTACAGTTTTGAGACTCACTTATATTGCAAAAGCGTAGTTGAGTTAGCCTCGACTGAAATTCAGAATATAGGACTTCGAGTTCAATATCTAGAAATTGCGTTTCTATTAACTTACAAATAGCGTATTATTTAATTTATAGAGTTTTCTGTTCATTATACAACGATATCTATTTAGTTCTCTGATCTAGTCGTTCATTATATTAATTTATATTGCATATACTTTTCTTATTTTCTTATTCTTGTTAATTGTTAACCATCATTATTTTATTGAATAAACCTGCTTATTGAAAGGTATTGACCTGTGGATTTCACTCCTTAACCACACACCACACGAATCCCACATTCTTTAGTTTAGTTATTATAGGAACGAGTCGTTCAGTAGGTAAATACCGCTCTTTACCTCACGAGCGCTGTAAAATTTGTGAGCATAGCTCCAGAGTCGTTACACATATTCGGTGGGACAATAGGATATATAAACAGTGGCAGTCGAAGCGAGCATCACTATTAGAGAGAAAGAGATTAGCGAGCGTGCCAGAGATAGTGAAAAGAAATTCAGCGAGAGTGTTGATTTGTAAAGTGCGAGTTTTGCGTTAACCATTTATACAAGTGTTAAAAAATAAAATCTGTGTAAAAGTTATATAATCCGAGTAAACCTTACAGTTCTCTTTACTCAGAACTGGGATGAACTAGAAAGATAGGTCAACTTCGGTTGTAAGTTGAAATTCTTTCTTCACGTGTCCTTCTCTTTTGACGCCAAAGTGCAAATACTGTTGTAATTAAGTTTGTATGGTTAAAAGTTGAGTGTTTTATATGAATTATACGTTATCGATTACGAGTATCGTCGAAACGAGAAAGTACGCGTCGAAAGTAACGGTCGATTTATTTTAAAGGTGAAATACCGTTGGTCGACAATAACAGACGTGTAAACAACCTGTGCGGCAATATTTACATATAAAATGAATCGTGTACAACTCGAACAGTTAAACATAGAGGGTCTTCGTGAGCTAGCACGACAGCATAGTTTCGATTTCCGCAGTACGCGCGCAACACTTTTTGATTGACTTTTGGACAGTTTTGAAAGAACCGAATGGCCGGAGCACTTTATAATAGCTGGCCCTAGTGGCTCTGAAGATCGAGCTTCTATCGAGGGCTCTTCTTTGATGCAATCTGACGATACGAGGTCCCCAACTGGTGATATGAGAAACTCAAATGTTCAAGAAATTGTTCAAGCTGTGTTGCAAGCGTTAGAATCTAATCCGGGCATACGACCCCGAGGAGAACCTATTCGAGAGCCGGATCGACAAACTTCAGGCCCACCACCATCCCCGAGTAACGGATCCCAAGCCAGCGCCCTACAAAATTGGCATTAAGTTAAATTCTCATCCAAACTCATACCATCGTTCACGGGACAAGAAGAGGAAAACGTGATGTTGTGGTTGGAAAGAATTGTCGGCATCGGACGACTTTATCAGTTAACAGATGATGTCTTGGTGTTAGCAGCTGTCAATAAACTTGAAGGTCGTGCGTTGAGTTGGTATAACCGTCAATCAGTGGATACAGTAGCGACCTGGGAAGATTTTAAATTTCAGATAAGAGCTTTTTTCCAGAGAAAGGAATCCGTCACGACTACTTTAGCCAGGGTCGGGACCCGCATATGGAAAATCTATTCCGAGAAGTTCGCGGATTATGCTGAGGATAAATAAAAATTGATGCAGTCCTTGAAACTGAGCGAAAAAGAGAAAATTGAGCTCTTGGCAGATGGGGTCAAGAATCCCTCGTTACGCAGATTTGCGCTACATTCGTCGGCCACAACAGTGCCGGAATTTATTGAACATATTAGAAAAATAACCGAAGATACCGTGGTTCGTCGCCCAGAACAAAGAAGGAGGAATTTTTCTACTGTACCCCCCACTTCCAACTATATAATGTGTACACACTGCAAGAAAATGGGTCATCAAGCCAAAGATTGCCGGCTGGCTCAATCGACATGCTGCAACTGTGGACAAAGGGGCCATCTCAGCCATGGATGTCCAAGGAAGAGGACAGCAGCACCAGATCCAACCCTGAATCTTTTGGCGGAGGGCGCATTAGCGGAACATTCAAGAGAGGAATGCTCATTGGCGCGTGCTACCGACTCGGTGGAGGAACCCTGTTTGATGTCAAAAGCAGTGAACAACATAAATTTCGTGAGGAAAGACGTACCGTATATAACTGTCTACACTTTAGGGAATAAGAATAAACCACTACGTACACTCGTTGACACAGGTATCCCTGTCAGTTTGGTTAGAAAATTGGTATACAATAAGCATTTTACGGACTCTAAATTATTGCGCGTTCGGGACGATTTAAATTTCAAAGGCATTAATAATTCTTTCCTTACCGTTTATGGGAAAACTCGAACAATTAAAGGATCAATGGTTTGATATATCACTCTTTTAGTCCTAGACAACGATACTATTTCTTTTGACATGCTTCTGGGAAGAGACTTTTTTGTCGAAACTCGAATTCGAGTAACCTATCATAAAGGTGCATTTGAATTTGAGACTTTTCTCGACAGCAACGTTGAAGTGGGAACGGTTTTTGCCATAGATGCGATAGAGGAACGGAGTCGCTATGACATAGTATCAGAAAACCTAGACAATGATTTAGATTTTTCCGCAAAAGAACAATTGCTAACTTTATTATACGAAATATATTCTCCAAAACTAGAGCCCATTAAAGATAATTTTATGATTAGAGTGCATTTGAAAGACACCTCTTTTTTCAGATACTCACCCAGAAGAATGACATTTCAGGTGAAAAAAGAACTCCAGGAGATTACTGATGATCTATTAGCACGAGGAATAATAAAGCCTAGCATCTCTCCGTATTGTTCACGAGTTGTTTTGGTTAACAAGCGAAACGGTACAAAGCGTATGTGCGTTGACCTCCGGCCTCTGAATCAGCTCTGTGGAAAAGAAATCTTCACCAAACTGGACCTAAAGGATGGTTTCCATCAGTTAGATATACATCCGGACGATACGAAATATTTTGCGTTTACAACCCCTTATGGCCAGTTTGAATACGTCAAAATCCGCGGCGCCTGCAGAGTTTCAAAAACGTCTGCTGTATATTCTTGATGCGTTACTACGTAGCGGTAAGATATTATTATATATCGACGATGTATTATTTGCAACTACTACAATATCTGAAAATTTAGAGTTACAGTCTGGAATTAAATCTCTCAAAATGTTTATTCCTAAAGAAGAAAATTGCGTTCTTAGGTTACATGGTATCGGCCGATGGAGTCACTCTAAATCAAAGGCATACGGAAGCCATTGCATCTTTTCCTTATCCAAAAAATTTAAAACAAGTCCAAGGTTTTCTAGGATTAACCAATTATTTTCGAAAATTTATTAAGGATTATGCCTGAAAAGCAAAACCATTGCATCTTTTAACTAAGAAAGGTGTAGATTTTTATTTCGATAAAAAATGTAAAGAGTCCTTCGACTTGTTAAAAATGGAATTAATTTCCTTTCCCACTTTACGTTTTCATTATCCAACGACGGAGACCGAATTGCATACCGATGCAAGCGGTTAAGGATTTGGAGCTATTTTGTTGCAACGGCAAAAATCGGGAGAGATGGCTCCGATTGTGTATTTTAGCAAAGCAACTAGCGAAACAAAAAAAGCGTACCACAGTTACAAACTAGAAACGCTGGCAATAGTAAAAGCCCTAGAACGGTTTTACGCTTATTTGCATGGAATCACTTTTCGGGTCATAACCGACTGTAACTCACTAGCGCTAGCCCTCAAGAAAATAAACATCAATCCTCGCATTCCGAGATGGTCACTACACTTTCAAAATTACAAATTTAATGTAGTTCACAGGTCCTCGGAAAAGATGGTATATGTTAACTTTCTAAGCCGGCACATTTTAACCGTTAATTTTGTTAGTAATGAAGATGAATTAATGTATAGACAATTAGCTGATCCAAAAATGAGAGAAATTGCACAACGTGTCGAATTGCAAGGAGACAAATATTTTAAATTAATAGATGGTCTCCTATTTTATAACTATAAAGATAAGAATTTGTTCGTAGTGCCGGATAATATGGTGAACAAGGTCATCAGACTATACCATGATTGCGCTGGACATGTTGGTAGAGAAAAAACTTTTCACGGTATCATAGAACATTATTGGTTTTCCAATTTAAAGTTCCAGATCAAACAATACATTGGTAATTGCGTAGAATGTGTGTCTCACTCTATAGCTTCAGGAAAACCAGAAGGAGAAATGCAAATTTATGAAAAGGACCCAATCCCGATGCAAACTGTACATACTGATCACTTTGGTCCCCTTGAAGAAATTAACGATAAGTTTAGATATATTTTAGTAGTTGTAGACTCTTTTACAAAGATCGTGTGGCTCTTCCCAACAAAGTCTACGGGAACAGACGAAGCGATTAAGGCTTTAATAACTTTATTTGGACTTATAGGTTACCGAAGAAGAATAGTCAGCTATCGAAGAGCTGCATTTTCGTCTCCAAAATTTTCGAAATTTTTAAATGATAGGAGTATTAAGCATGTTATGATGGCAGTGGCATCTCCATGTGCTAACGGTCAAGTGGAGCGAATAAACCGATTTTTAAAATCCACCTTATCTAAAGTAACCACTGATCCGTCAAAATGGAAAAAGAATCTGGACTCGGTACGGTACGTAATTAACAATACTTTCAATAAAACTATTAATTCTACGCCCAGTAAGGTCTTATTCGGTTTTAATCAACGTCACCTGGAAGATGAGTCGATATGCACTTTAATTGACAACTTAACTAAATTAGATCAAGACTTTGAAAAACAACGAGCTGAAATACGGCTGAAAAACTTATAATTTTTTTACATAAATAGATTAATACTTTTTTGTAAAGAATATGAAGGAGCATCAGCTGATGCAATAAGAAATATATGATTCCATTTAAAAAAACATTAATGACCTTCATATCTCCTTTACACGTCCACCTACAAAAAAAATATACCATCAGAATGTGCCCCTCTCAAAACCATTCACCTTCTTGTAAATCTAGATGGCAAAATGTGGTGAACCACCCTGTATAAACAGTGGCAGTCGAAGTGAACATTATTAAAGAAAGAGATTAGCGAGCGTGCCACAGATAATGAAAAGAACGTAATAAAGTCAGCGAAAGTGTTGATTTGTAAAGTGCGGGTTTTACATTAACCATTTATACAAGAGTAAATAAATAAGAACTGCGTAAATGTTATATAATCCGCATAAACCTTACAAAATTATTTCTTTAACTAATATATCATTTGTATCAATTATCAATATGAGTCTATTTAAGATTACTTAATAAATATACTGAGAAAAGAAGGCATGTAAATTCGAAGCGGAAAGTACTTTTTTAAAGGATTATATCGGTTTTTAATTTTTTTAATTACGGCGCACCTCACCGAAAAATCTGAAAAAATGAGAGGAAAATAGCTATACTAATACCTAACTACCACATGAATATAAAAGTAGTGCTCCGACATCTTCAATAAAAAATCGCATTTCTTCCGATTTTTTTTCGGTTTTTGATTTTTCACAACAACACTTTGCGATCAAAAAATCTGAAAAAATTCTATAGCATGCGCTATGTGGACCTCAATGTTTCAGAATTTTTTGAGAATTTTTGTACGAAATTAAATAGGCAAAATAGGTCAAAAACCGGAATTTCATTTTTTCCCTTTTACTACCCCCACGGATGAGATAGGGGGTTGAAACTTGGTATGAGATGTTTTTTTTAGATATGCTACCGACTGACGTATTGGGTTTTTCATTTGACTCAAGAGCACATTTGACTACCTTATTCGGCTAGACCCTTTTACTTCTTTTATTGTACATTTTTTATTGTTTATTATGGACTGCATTTTTCTTTTCTTCTACCGACCGTGTCATAGAACAAATCAATTACCATAGGTATCAGCTGATCAGTCGATAAGACGTACCTTTTTAGTTCGCGAAATATTCAATTATTATTATATAAATCAAAACATATAAAATTAATTAGTTAGTGTTAAGAGTAACGGTCAAAACAAAAGAACCGTATGCATATACGTGTCTAGACACGCATCACCTACGTCTATTGTTTTGTGTCACCGTCGGATCGACAGTTACGATTAAGCATTCGTCCGTTACAGACCGCGAGTATTTTGTAAAGACTACCGAAACATATTAAACGTATTTCCGTACATTCACACGCAATAGTTGATTTTCCATCCTAATCCTAACAGTTAGGAACCAAAATAAATTATTAATAATCAAATTAATGTATTCTTTTGTCAATCAGAAGAAATTAAGAATCATAAAGTATTATAAGTAATATTTAAAAATATCGCGTGCTTCAACGCTAGTCTAGACATCCGTAAGATGCGTACGCAATAGCTAGAAAAGGATAGAGAATATATTACAAATTAAATTATTATTAAGTCATAATTTTTATATTAAAATCATTAAATATTAATTTACATACATAACTAATTATATAATAAATATATTTACTTCATTAAAAAATATCTAAATAAATAATTTAATACTATATGCAAAAATTATATGCGTTTAGCATTGGGGTAGCTCGTGCAGCCTTAAAAAGTCAAAGGCAAATCTCGAATTTTTGTAAAACAATTTTCAAAGAAATACAAGACGAACCTCCTAGGAGAAGTATAAGCCAGAACAGTTTTTGCTGGTAAAAGCCAAAAGGACTCTTATTTCTTGATTGAACAGCGTGTATAAGCCATTTGGATAACTCGATCGCTGAGTTGTTTAGCCGCTAGCGAAAGTGGGCTCTCCGTTCAAGCGATCTTGCCTCCGTAACTCCATTTGGAGAGTGCTATGCTCAGCCACAAAAAGTCTAAGATATCAAAACGAGAGCTCTACAGCTACTCATTTTAATATTATTCTTTGTGTCGTATTATTATCTTACCGTTACATTCTCGGAGTACGCACTGGGTTGTTTAGTAGCCAACGAATAGCAGGCTTCCCATTTGAGCGGCCTGTTCTCTGAATCCCATGTGTTTTGGGTGGCGATTTATAATTAGAGTCACTCTTAATTTGCCACCATGTCAGATTTAGTTGTTCATCTTAGTTGTTCATCTAATTCCTGTATCGTTAGGTTGTTTAGCAGCTAGCGAAAGCGATCTGGTTTCGGTGTCAATCTATGTTCTGACAAAAAGGACGATTGAAATAATAGTTATAGAGTCAAACTAAAGAGTAACTGTTCTGTGTTAATTTAATAACAATTAAATAATTAATTTAATTTCACATAAATTCTTGAATCTTGAATTAATAATTCTCTCAAAAAAGGTTACTGTTCTGTAACAAGTTAGAATTTTCATAAATTTTTGTAAAACAGCGATTCTTACGTAGCTTTCTAGTAGTCGTCTACAGAAGCGCTGGACAATCAACTGAAATTCTGAAGCTTACTAATTTTGTAGAAACACAGCAAGTTTAGTGTAGAAGCAAAATCGGAAACCACGTAGGACTCATTGTAACCTTTTAAAAGCTAGATTCTGAAATAATTAGCTGGCGAATTGCGTTTCTGGTCAATTAGATTCATTTAAAATTCGCATATTATACATTACTTAATTTACAGAATTTTTTTATTATTACGAGATAAAAGTCTATTTTGCTCTATTATTAAATTCACTCATTACATTTATTACATCAGGTACATATACTTTTTTATATTTTTGCAAGAATAATTGTTAATTGTAACATGAATACTTTAATAATATAATAATTGAAAGGTATGGACCTGTAGATTTTACTGCTTAACCGTTATATTATTCTTTTTTTGCATACGTATGTTGTGTGTCTGTGATATGTTTTGGTGGTGTGTGTACGTGTGTGGGAAGTCAAAAGGAACAAGAAAGAAAAAAGAAGGCAGAAACAAGAAGAAAGAAGAAAGAAAGAATAAGAAAGGAGAAAAAGAGAATGTATGGAATACACAAATAATGAATTAGCAGAAATTCATTTGTGTTACGGAGAAGTACTGTTCGCGGGCGTTAACACTTTATCGACCGGTAGTCTATTAATCGGCTTTTCGATTGCCAACGCTTATCGACCGGTAACCTATTAATCGGATTTTTGATTGCCAACGCTTATAGAGTTAAAAAGGCAATAAATTATATAAAACAAATGCAAAATAAAGTATAAATATCAATAAAATTACATTCCTTTGAAACAAAAGGAATAAGCACAACACAATGAATAGCGAAAATTTAGCCGGTACTGGGAGTAAATGCGGGCGCGACTTAGCCGGTACTTACTGACAATGAGTGGCAGCCTCAACCACGACCGGTCGATAAAGTGTTAAGTCTATAAAGGACATTTCCCCAACAATCGTCAAACATCGAAGGTAAGGAACAAGTAGCATGACAAAACCCACACGATTCAAAGGACGAATGCAACAAAATCTGCATCTGGAAGAAAGAGTAATGCGGTGTGCTGTAGAATAACTGACTACCAGTACTCGACGTATTGCAGCTGCAGAAGATGTCAATAGCAAATACTGTGTGGCACATTTGGAATAATACTGACATACGTGCGATGCCTACAATAATTACTGATAAATCAATTAACGGCATATGAAGAGGTATATAATGTTCAGAATATTGTAAAGGATTGTGAAAATTACGATATTTATAACAAAAATGCTAATTTCCCTGATTTGAAAAGTACGTGTCAAATATTTTCTTGAGAACTATCTTTTACATAAGTTTCAATAAAATCGGTGTGTGCCGGTTCGATATGTTCCCTTCTGAGATGCATTCCTACCATTATAAGTCAGTACAGGCATTAGAAGAGGGTGACTACGAAAAAAGGCGCTACTTTTGCTCGAGGATAGAAGACAAGATACGAGCATAATAGACATGTATGGGATAACGAAAACCCACATGCCACGATAGCAATTAATACGCAGCGTCAATTTTCATTAAATATTGGAGCAGGCATTCTGGGAAACCAACTGATTGGTCCCGTTGTTCCTTCCAGCATATTAACAGGTGAAGGATACGTACAGTCTGTTCCACAAGGGCGTGGATGTGATATCTGACTGCAAGTAAATCTTTTGTCGCATGTAGTGACTAATTATCTACCACAGTTTGATGGGGCACACTTCTCAAATTGGAAATTTCGGGTACTGGCACTCGTAGAAGAAAAAGGGGTAAGAAAAGTCGTGGAAAATCCAGAAACCAAGAGTGATAATTATGTTAAGAATGATAACATTGACAAGGCTATCATAATACTACGTATATTAGATAAACATCTAGAATGTGTTAAATATAAACAACATGCAAGTGAAATGTTGGAAGCCCTACAGAATGTTTTTGAAAGAAACAGTTTGTTTACAAAAATATATATAAAAAAGAATCTACTATCTTTAAGATTGAAGGAAAATGGAAAGCTGAAGCAACACTTTGTCAAATTTGATTCGTTGATAAAAGTGTAACGATTCTGGAGCTATGCACAGAAATCTACAGCGCTCGTGAGGCAAAGAGCGGTATTTACCTACTGAACGACTCGAATCTATAATAACTAAATCCAAAGAATGTGGGATTCGTGTGGTGTGCGGTTAAGGAGTGAAATCCACAGGTCAATACCTTTCAAAAAGCAGGTTTATTCAGTAAAATAATG
Organism: Megachile willughbiella; assembly: GCA_945859595.2. Lineage (NCBI taxonomy): Eukaryota > Metazoa > Arthropoda > Insecta > Hymenoptera > Megachilidae > Megachile > Megachile willughbiella. The sequence continues at coordinate 1,284,960 of CAMAOD020000129.1, forward strand.
ATGAGAATGATTAACAAATAACAATTATAACAAAATAGGAAAAGTATATGTAATATAACTAATATAATGAACGACTAGATCAAAGAACTAAAGAAATATTGTCGTATAAAGAACAGAACTCTATAAATTAAATAATACGTGATTTGTAAGTATATGATGAATTTAACGCAATTTCTAGTTATCTATCTCAAAGTCCTATGTTTTGATTTATCGTCAAGGCTAACTCGACTACGCTTTTACAATATTAATAAGACTTGAAATTATAAGTATTTATGATTCGTACTCTTTCTGTTTTAACGCAGTTACAAAATCTAACAAAATTGATACGTTTCTAGCTCTGCGATGAATCCTACCTAAGTCTGATTCTTTCTCGAGGCTAATTACGGTTTTGCAAAGTTAACAGTATTAATACTTCCGAAGTCTAGCGGTTTGCGGAATCCTACCTAAGTGTGATTCTCTATCAAGCTTGACTCGATTCGCTTTTACAATATTAATAGATTAATACTTCAAATCGATTTCTCTAACGCGGTGTAGTCGACTACGACAGTGACAGAACAATACTTCTTTTATAGATTCAAATCCTAAGATTCGCTCGATTCAAGATTCTAACTTTATGTAAAAATATGTGATTCGTCGGAACAGTTACTCTTTTTAATTTGACTCGACAACTAATTGTCCATGACCCTTTTATCCAGAGCGCACATTGACACCCAAGACCAGATCGCTTAATTGGGGAGCCTGTTGTTCACTGGCTACTAGAACGACCCAACGACCCAGAATCAGATGAACAGCATACGTCCGACAGGGTAGCAAATTAATATGACTCTAATTATAAAATCGTAATTACTTGACTGCCACCCAAAAGATACGGGTTTCAGACACCAAGCTGCTCAATAGGGAGCCTGCTATTAGCTGGCTACGGAACCACCCAGAGCTAACTCCGAGAGTCTGATGGCGCGTATAGTAACTCGACAAAAATTACAATATATGAGTAGCTGAGAGCTCTCGTTCTGATGTCTTAACCTTTCTTGGCGCTGAGTACAGCACTCTCCTGACGGAGTTTCAGATACAAGACCGCTTGAACGGGGAGCCTGTTGTTCACTGGCTACTAGAACGACCCAGCGATCAGGTATCCAAATGGCGTATGCCCGCACTTCCAATCAAGAATTAAGAATCTTTTCGGCTCTGACCAGCGAAAACTGTTCCGGATTATATTTATCTACGACGTGTAACTAGCTCGACTTTGAAAATTGTTCTGCACCCTAAGCGGGTTTCGTTCGGCCTTTTATACTCGAAGACCTTTCACTTTTCAAGGTTCTGGAAAACTACCCTCGTGTTCGACGTGTATAACTTTGCGTACAGTTTTACATACAATTTTTATATATTTCTTAATTAAACGTTAATTAATGAATTAAATGATTTTCTAATATCGTCAATACTGTTCTCTGGATAGTAGTTAATGTTTTAAATACGCAAATAATAATTAAATAGTGTATTAAGCGAGAAACGTATGCGCTGTCTTTTTCGCACGCATTTCTATAAGGATCTAAGCTATATGTTGAAGCATACGAAGCTTCGGAATATTCCGTAGATTAATATTACAAATTATTATTTATCTGGATTAACAAAACAATATCCGACTTCGAGTATCGATGATTAAACTTAATATAACATTGGCTAACTATATGTATTAATGGTTTTGACGAATTAATAGTTCTAATGACAAATAATAATGTTAATAGAAATTATATACTCTGTCTCTCTCTTTAAAGATTGCTTGCTAAATTCCAAGAAATCCTGGCTAGCTTCGTGTCACGTAGGCACGTAGGCATTTCGGAGTATTGCGTATGAAACATTTACAATATATATTATTTATTTAAATAAACTAATATTTGATTTTGATTATTAATAATTCAACTTTAACATATCATTAAATTAGTCTCCCTATATTTTGACTCAACAAATAATTATTAATAACTTTTATTTCTAACATTATTAACGAAAATAAATATTCTATCCTTTTCTAAATATATAGCGCACTCTTTCTATTTCCCTGAGTTAAAGTCGCAGCGCGTGTAATATTCCATACAAAATCTATATAATATACTATTTGTTTAAGTAAGTAAAATAATAAATGAATCTGATGCTTGATAATATAACGTAACAATTAATAAACTCGCTCATGTATTTGCTAAATTAAATAACTATATACTATTCATTTTCTATGGTAATTGACATGTCTAATGTCGCGGTCGGTAAATGAAAATTACGGTCGATAATAGAAATTAAATATACCTCTGGAGAATGAAATAAAAGTAGCTTTTAGGCGCTTAAGGGGACGAAAAAAAACGAAAATTCTTCAGGGATGTTACAAAAGGTCTTGAGTCAGCATCTGGGAAAAAGATTGAAGAAGGTGTCAAAGTATGCTATTTACTAATAATGGTGCCATAAGCTACGATAATGTGGTAACTGCCATTCAAACGATAACGACCAACATTACTCTGGACTTTGTAAAAACACGCTTGTTAGAATATGAACTAAAAAAAGGAAAATTCCTCAACAGGTACAGTAGAAAATGGAACAAGCTTTATAGTTTGCTCCGCGTGTGGACGAAAGGGTCATAAAAAGTATGACTGTTGCAGTAAACCCAAAGAGAAAACCAAATTTTAATCAAAAAGGTAAACCAAGTTATGCCAACACTGCCTCACAATCAGATGAGATTATTTTCCTAGCAGTAAATGATGAACATTGTTGTTTTAAAACTGAACGTGAAGGAAAATTAATTACATTTGTAATTGACTCAGGTGCTACTGAACACCTTGTGACAGAGGAAATTGAAAAATATATGAAATCAATAGAGACAATGCCACAAGAAGCTTTGATGAAAACCGCTGATGGTGAAACATCAAAAACAAATGAAAAGGAAAGCTGTTGTTATCCTACAAAGGAAATAAGATATGCCTGGAAGTACTCAATGTGAGAAATTTGAGTCATAACTTGCTGTCAGTTAACCAGTTAAGGAAAAGAAAACTTCAAGTAATATTTGATAGCAATATCGCAATAATAAAAGGTGAGAACATAAACATTTCGACAAAAAAGGATGGGAAAACATATACAATGACATTTCAGGTAAGAATCTAAACAGGCAAGGTTTTAAGATGATGGGAGTACCAGTAGAAGAAACAACTGCGAAACATGCATCGTAGGAAAATTCTCAAGGATGAGGATTGGAGATCTAATTCACATTTTGTGCGGCTCAATAAATCCAGCCACTACAAGTGGTGAGACATATTTTCAAGCGATTATTGATGATTTTTCACACTTTACAGTAGTATATCTATTAACAACTAAGGATGTAGTTGTTGCAAACATTAAAAAATATGTAGAAGTGTGGAATGTGTGAAATAGGTCATGAATGTTAAGTATGAATGAGGTCGTGAATGTTAAGTGTGAAATGCTTTGCGAGGTGGTTGCTAGCGATCGGGAAAAAGTAAGGGTGGTTAAATTCAGAGCAAACGAGTAAACGGGAACGATACGGAACGAATGGTGTTGATACGAGAATACGAATTACAATTTACAATTTATACGTTAATAATTTCCATTCAGTTTACATTATAATCAGTTTACGTTTCACTTTGTTGTTTAGTTTTGTTGTGTTCTTTAAATAAAGGATAGTTATCAAAATACTACTCCTACGAATATGTACAAAGGATTGAAGCATAATTTGGAAATAAAGTCTACAAGCTACACGGTGATAATGGAAAAGAATTTGTTAACGAAGAACTGAAGAAGTTTTGCAACAATAAAGGTATGAAACTACATCCCACAATTGCTTGCACACTAGAACAAAACGGTGTAAGTGAAAGAATGTACACAACTTTACTAGATAAGACAAGAGTAACGATGTCGGAAACCGATGTACCAAAAAGACTATGGGGAGAAGCAGTTTGAGCAGCAGCATTTGCTTTAAATAGGTTTTCTTACAACTGCGTTAAAAGGAGGGATACCAGTGAAAAGATGGTATAGTCATCTAAATTTGGAAAAAATTAAAATATTTGGATGCACGACTTGGTCCTGTAAACTGCCTAAGATGGGAAAACTAAATAACAGGGAAATAGAAGGAAGAATGATTGGGTATTATGACAATGGCTACCGAATGTGGGTTCCTTCCGCAGGCAAGGTAATTACAGCAAGAGACATAAAATTTGACGAAAGAAACACACGAGAAGAAAGAAAGGTAGTGAGAATTGATGAGAACACAAGAGAAGAAAAGAATAGTGAACGATCAAAGTAGGAAAATGATCAACAAGATGGCATCAAATAGAACTAAAGTAAGAAGAAACAGAAGAATGCCCAATCATTTAAAAGATTATGAAGTGTATTTGAGACACTGTATTGTGGTGCAAAAAATTTTGACCACCCGGTACATAACGATGCCGATGTACACTCCACTGCGCGCGCTCTGCGTGCATGGCGTTGCCATGCAAACCGTGATCGACAAATGTTCGCTTTTTCCCGCAAAAAGGAGGATTATGTAACCTGACAGCGTCGTCGAAAGATCGCTCATCTTGTATCGATTCTCACAGTTTATTTTTATCGTGACCTAGCGGATTATCGTTATTCTTACTGTTCTATAATTAATCATGTTTTGTACTAACCTGTTTAAAACTCAATTTCCTACAGTATGTTTGCAAGCACAGACCCCAAAACTTATGCGATCAAACATAAAGAGTAGAGAATGGACATCAACAGAGAATTACAGACTCCAATAGACTAGGAACCTGGGAAAAGGCTGTACTACCTGATGAAACTTGCGCAATAGATACCAAATGGGTTTTGAGAACAAAAGAAGGAGGTACAAGAAGAACAAGGTTAATCGCAAAAGATTAATAATTTCATGAAAATGAGACCATGTATGCACCAATGGCGAAGCTAACAACTGTAAGAATGTTGATATTATTAGCTACGCAAAGAAACTAGAGAATCAGGCAACTAGATCTGCCAACAACCTTCTTAAATGAAAAACTTCAAACGGAGGTATGCAGGTTGTCTCGTAACAAGTGTTACTCCCTCAAAGGGGTGGTAGAGTACGTCATTTTGAACAAGATTTTCCTTTGCAAAAATGGGTTTTGAAGCTTCGTTTTTTAATTATTAAGCAAAAACACGGACTAATTAGTTATGGTTTATCCCGATCATGTATATTGTATTTATTTTATGCCTTCGAAAAAGAATAAAGAATGAATTCACGAAAATTAATTTTGTCAACTATTCTAATGAAACAAACTGTTAGATTTATTTAACAGAAACTAAGTGTTTCCTTCTTCAAAAATTATCGGGTCATAAACTTTCTCTAACGTTGAAGGTTCGAGTCAAGAGGATGCAGCTGTGATCCTTTGCTGTTTATTTCAACTATAGCACCCATAGGGTCTATAGACTCGTAACGAATTTTTCTTCGACGACTTTCCTTCTTCTTAAGGTTCTCCTTGAACAGTAAAGACGTGCCTTTCTGTCTTTCAAGTTTTAAATTAAAGTTTCTATTTCTGAATTATATTCAGCATATTATTTTATTTCACCACTTATTTCCTATACAAACGAATAAATTCACGTTTCAAAATTAATGAGTACTTTGTCTATGAAATGAGATAGAATGGAATGGAATATCTAATGCAGTAATTCACTGAAGTGAAATAAATCAATTCCTGCGTACGTTTAACTTTAAAAATGCACAAACAACTTAGATAAAACTTACCCATTGATCCATGAAAATACTAGCTTCAATAAAAAATATTTGTCTCACCGGGTAGATCCACCGATCAGACCATCAACAGCTGATGTCCTGGCAGGGTCAATGAACTCTCAATTTATTTCACTGTCTCTTTCTAATAATTGCACAACACAAACACGACCGGTAGACGGACCGAATGAAAACGCGTGAACGATTATTCATAGATACATATGTATGTTTAACGATACTCTATATTCTCATTATAAGGTATCCCAATTGAGGAATCGATATTATATTGGGTCATTCCACGCCAAATCGATCACTTTTGGAAGTCACCATCTGCGATTTTTCTCTAATCGAAATATGTTGTAGTCCATGTGAAATTAGGGGGGTTTAAATAATCATTTTGTCGGTTTCGAATTTGTTAAGGAATAACAAGCCTTCAAAGTTTGCAATTTTTGCCCATTTTTGTGAAAATAGGCTTCACTTACGAATTTTTTTCTCAGAAACTACTCAACCGATGTAGCTAAATTTTTTTTTTGTTTCATTCATGAAGGATTGGGCTATTTTAAAATATTTTGTTTAACTCAGTTGATTTGTTATAAAATAAATAAGGGCGAGTTGCGCCCTTAGCCAGCGAGCGGGACCAGTGGTATAAAACAACCAATCATAATTTCTGAGCGCGACTCGCCTACCAAAAACGGAGGTACCACGCGACTTTTCCAGCTTGTAGTGTCGTCAATTTTCGAGGCTCCATCGTTCTGAAGGGCTCATTTAAAAAGGGAAGCTTCAAAGAATATGACCATTTTTTTTTCAAATTTTAACCCTTTACGCCCTTCATTGAGAAAAACGCAAAAAAAGAGTTTGTTTAAATTTTTTATATTTTATAACAAATGGACAAAGTTAAAAAAAAAATATTTAGTTTCTGTAGTTTCTGAGAAAAAAATTCGTATGTGAAGCCTATTTTCGCAAAAATGGGCAAAAATTGCAAACTTTGAAGGCTTGTTATTCCTTAACAAATTCGAAACCGGCAAAAATTTGACTTAAACCCACCCTAATTTCACATGGACTACAACATATTTTAATTAGAGCGAAATCGCAGATGGTGACTTCCAAAAGTGATCGATTTGGCGCGGCATGATCCTATTATATTTTATTAGGAGACGTTGTTGAACGGGCCACAGATTTCGGTTTCGTTCTCGATCGCGAGGTGTACGTCGCAAACGGTTGCTATGCAACGGTGATCTATTGAACGTCTACGGCTTTAATCGAGAAAGTTATCGTTTATTATCGAAAGATACCAACTGAAATAAAATATATCGTAGTTCTTAATGGAAAATTCTGCTTTTTTGCTTTCAAAACAATATAGTTAAAATTATTTATGAATATTCGTTCATGTGTTTTCATTCGGCCTATTTACGTGTCGGGCTCGCAGTGACTAATTAGTAAAAAGTGACAGGGAAAAGTGATAATGAAAGCTAATAATGAAAGATAGTAGCGATAGGTGACAGAGAAGTAAATTGAGAGTTTCTGTGTGGTAATTTATTTTTTCTAACCGTAAGGATAGGTGGATCGACCCGGTAACTGAGACGCATTATCATCGTGACTATTTGCGGTTCAATGGATAAGTTACATTTAAATTTGTTAATTATTGGATTTAAATTTTTATTTGTTGAATGGAAAAATTATTTAATTTTTCAAAAATGAGAATTTGTTCTTTTTCACCGTCACAATATCTAACGAGAATAATTTTCCATATTTTATCTATTATTTCTTTGTCATAACGAATAAACATATCGAATAAATTCGATTTATTCTGATTAAGTGAGTGAGGACTAATTTCTTTATATCTTATCCATTAATGAATGATAATTCAACAATAATCCAAATTTTCTTATTCGTTATTCGATGTAACTTTCATCTAACAGCTTCCTATTATGCAGACGCAGTATCGATACGCTTGTTCACGATCACGACCGACCGTCATACTCGAAGATGTTGCTCTCGCGTCTGGGCGCACGCTATTCTCGCCCTCTGATTGGTTAGTGTTAGTCAAAAATAAAGCTTCAAACCATATTTTTGCAAAGGGAAATCTTGTTCAGAATGACGTCCTCTACCACCCCTATTAGGGAGTAACACTTGTTACGAGACACCCTGTATATAAAACCGCCTCAAGGAATAAGCGAAAGACAAGGCACAGTATATAAACTAAAAAGGACATTATATGGTTTGAAGGAAGCACCGAAATGCTGGAATGAAACCTTCGATATCTTTGCAATAAAACATGGAACTAAGAGATCAAAAAGCGATTTGTGCTTATACACAAGAAACGGAAGAGTCATGCTTGTTTATGTGAATGACATTTTAGTCACTGGAGAGGAAATCGAAGAAACGATAGGATTATTAAAAGAAGAATTCGGAACTATAGATCTTGGAGAGCTTAAAAACATTTTGGTAATTCAAATTGCAAGACAAAAAAACCTGATCAACATATCACAGGAGAAGCAAATAGAAAAGGTACTGGAACATTTCGGAATGAAACACTGTAAAGGGACGACAGCTCCAATGAAAACAAATTTCTACTCAGATGCAGCAGAATGCACGATAGAAGTGCCATACAGAGAATTAATGAAGAGCTTCATGGACGTACCAATGGGTGCTCGACCTGACATTATGTACGCTGGGTCATATCTGAGCAGATTTCTTGATAAACGACTCATACCACGTGGAATGCAGCAAAATGGATCCTAAGATACTTAAAGGAAGCGAAGGATTTACGCTTACAATCCGAAAAAAATAATTCGTTCAATTTAGTTGGTTTTTCAGATTCAGACTGAGCAGAAGACACTTCAGATAGAAAGAGCACAACGGGAAGTGCGATGTTTTTCAATAATCACTTGTTAGTGTCCTGGAAATCGAGGAAGCAACAAAGTGTTGCACTGTCGCCGAAATAAGCTGAATACGTGGCTGCCGCTCTGGTTTCTACTGAATTATTGGAACATTCCTCTTAAAGGAACAGTATTGGATTACATGTGTAACAAAAATCAATCGACTAATCAAAGTTTGATAAGAAAAGGCTTCGTAGTATAAATAGTTTTGTATCTAATTGTAAGAAGAAGTAGATATACTTCTACAGATTTTTCTTGAGTCCAATTTTTTATTTAAATAAGTTCAGTGTTAACTTATTAGTTCAGATCTTTCTCGCGCAGTAAGAATAATAAATAAACGTTTTTAAATAATTCAATTCACTGTGTAATAAATTATTTCTTAAACTCATTTCCAATAAACAACAAAAGAAATGTGTGAAAGGGAATGTGATGTGACATTACTCATGGACAACCAAGCAAAAGAAGTAAACATATTGATGTGAAATATTATATAAAGGACTTAATTAATAAGGGTTTGATTATATAGACTATGTGTATAGAAACAAACAAAAACTGTGCAGATATACTTACCAAATTTCTGTCAACGAAATTGTATGTAAGACACAAGGAAAATCTAAAAATTATAAATTAGCAATATTGTCTCTGACAAAGATCAAAATTGAGAAAGGGTGTTTGAATTTGATTCTATGGATTGGCAACCCTGAAAGATTGAATGGGTTGGTAAGAGTGAAAGGAAATAATTTAAAATAATCAAAAATTTATTTTTTCAGTTCAACTAAATGGCATAAGCTGTTGTTGCATACAATGCGAATTATAATTTAAGTTTATTTAATAATTAAACTATTATAATAAAATAACGATAAAAACCTAACAATAATAATCATAATAAACTTTCTACAATCGTTTGCTTCGGTAATAAGCAATATTAACAAAGTTGTCAGTATCTCAAAAACCACGATACTTTACATAATGGTATTATGTAGCTACATTAGGGTGGCCCTTATTTTTCGACTTCCGATTTTTGTTGGTCTCACGCCCTAAAATTTTGACACTTGGTGAAGAAATGATAATGTCAAAGTTTCAGCCTAATTAGATGACATAAAAACCCGTGCCGCAATCGAGTTGAAGTTTTCAAATTTGCATGATTTCGTGTTAACATCCGATATCTTTGTAGCCTTTTATTTTAAAAATATCAGTGAATATTTTGCCTTAAACATATAATTTTGTACGCGTGTAATCATTTGCATTCGGCTTTTTACAATATATACAAAATTATTAAATTTTAGAGCGGCCGTTCTGTGTCCCGCCCGTTGTAACGCGATGCAACTCTGACGCGGAGCACCACTGTCCTTTATCCGTCTCCCGTGCAGCTATTTGGCTTCTAGCATCGTAAAAACAACGACCTTGCAACTTTGTTTGGGTGCTTTTTAAAGGTGAAAATCTGCTCTATCGCGTGGTATTGTACGATTTTCCACTAGACCCTTACTTATTAAGACAAATTGAAAAATATACGTAAAAATTGGTGCAAAATCCTAGTCTCTCGGCGTTCAATGATTGTTGAAACATGTTTAAATATTCAGAATGCATAAAAACCAGATATCGTAGTATTTAGGAAAGTCTATAGAATCTGAGGAAACAAACAGAATCTTAGTATCTTTTATAGTTACCTCACAAAATTGGTTCAAATTTTAAAAATGTCTTTTTTTTCAAACTCAAATTTCTCAAAAATTGTACGTTCTGGAGAAAAACGGGTTGCAGATTCGTAATCAGCGCGAAAAAAAGCTATAAGAAACGCTGAACGAAAATAGAAATGTCGAAAAAAACTTAAAATTTGTTGGACAGTGTTATTTATAAAATGTATTGTGTTCCTTCCTCATTTTTGATCAACAGACTATTACATTCAAATATAAGTTTAACATCACGTTCAACAGTATCGTTTACGATTTTTAAATGTGTTGTAATTTGTAAACCTTTCTGATATGAAATATCATTTTTCCACGATGAAGGGTCTTTTTCTGAAAAATCTGCAGGTATATTGTACCCGTTAAATGATTCTTTGGGATGCAATAGAAAAGAATCTATGAATATTCATATCTACATAATTCTGTATGTTTTCTGGAAATATGAATAATCTTTTTATTGAATGTTCCGGATTGTTATCTTTTAGGGCCTCAATCATCTTCCTTTTTATGTTCAACGGTATTACTTTATAGAAAAATTATAATGTCACGTTCTCTGGTACAATGTACCATAAATGACCGGAAAATTTGCGTATTGCTATTGTACTAACAGTGTAAACAGACTTTTAGTACTTCCAGAAAATGTACAAAATTAAGTCAATATAAATATTGACAGCTTCATTTTTATTGAATCTAAAAAATGGTTTAATAGGTACCATATACCTACAAATTTCTTAAAAAATGATATTCATTGTGGAGAAATGATATTTCATATAAAAAATCGTAAACGATACCGTTGAACGTAATGTTAAACTTATATCCGAATGTAATAGTCTATTGATCAAAAATGAGGAAGAAACATAATACATTTTACAAATAATTGAGAATTATAAAAGCCTTTATCCTGATGCGTGCAAATCCGCATTAACAAAGAATATATATAAACTATGTACAATTTAATAATAGACTAATTTATTCATTATATAAGATATAACTTAAAATAATGAATATTTTGCTTATAACTATTTAAAAAAAATCATTTATAAGTGCTAATACAATCAAGACTATTAGAGAATTTATCAACTTTTGAACAAGTTACATACAGCTCCCAGTTCCCAGCAGTCACATTCTCTGGTACTTCGAATGCTACGTTACATATCAAGTTTAACGCTAAAATTGAATAATTTTGTATATATTGTAAAAAGCCGAATGCAAATGGTAGTATTACACGTATAAAAAATTATATCTTTATGACAAAATATTCACCGATATTTTTAAAATAAAAGGCTACAAATATATCGGATGTTAACATGAAATTGTGCAAATTTGGAAACGTCAACTTCATTGCGGCACGGGTTCCTGTCATCCAATCATGCTGAAACTTTGACATTATCATTTCTTCACCAAGCGTCAAAATTTTAGGGGGGTAAGGCCATGAAAAGTCGAAGAAAAACAATCGAGCTCTATAGCTAAAGGCCACCTTAAAGATCATTCGACTAAATATGTTGTCTACTGTATCACTACAGCACTAAAACAATAAAACTTCTCAAATATTACTTGTGTCAAGACGTTAGGTAACAATGGCTAGAACAGACTTTTTTCATTATTAGTAAATCTATATTTCATTGTCATTTAAATACTTACAGCAGTAAGCGGAGTTTCTCCTTTCACACTACGCTAAGGGAAGCGATCCTGCCAAGCATCAAAGTGTGATAATAGGAATGCATCTGCAATTCTGCTAAAATACATAACACTGTCAACATTGTTAGCTTGTACTTTCTACAGTATTGATATGGAGAACATACGTTTTCGTATCATATAATGGTTAAGCATTTCAGGGAACATTCGGCAACACAGCAAAGACAGTTGCGCGAACATCTGCAAATGTTATTAGAGTTGTATTAAAGAGATACTATTATGAATAATATATTATAATGGAAAGTATGTCTTACTGTAATTTCTGACATTACACATCAATAGTAGGAGTGGTACATTAGAAGACCATGGTCAGCTCACCGTTTAAATTTGAAATCCCTTCTGTTCTTTTCTGTATCCTCTCCGTTCTTTTCTTTCACAAAACATATTACTCTTCTCATAGTAATCTGAAAACAAGAAGGCTTAGATTATAAATTGTTAACAATAGGGTGCACGACCTTTGAATCACCGTTTAATAAAATGTGCGCTGGAAGCACATTCTTTCTCTTCTTTTCTGAAATCGGGAGCCAATAAACGTGCGTAAGTACTGCGCAGAAAATAAAACCGAGACGCTCGGGTTGTAAGTGTGTAACAGTAACAATTACAAGCTATTATTTCATTTTCTGTACTGAAATTATATATGTATATTTTTCCCTTTGTTTTGCTCATTAAGTGTAATATATTGAGAGATTATTTCATGATAAAGCAAACACATGTGCAATCATTTCTGTAAAAAATTATAACAATTACGATCAATAGCAGCAACAACTATATTACTGTCATGATAAGCAGCAGATGCTTAAATAGTCGAGAACAAGGGTATTGTAAGAATAAAGAAAGAACTGCAAGTCTAAATTACAATTTAATTCAGCTAATACATGTGTACAAATAGCGAGGAAATACTTATGGGAAAACGAGCCACGATAATAATTGTTATTACAAATGCCATGAGAGGCAAATTTAAAAAATAATTTCAAACGGTTAATTTAATAAACTTAACCTAAAGCATATGTACATACCTGGACATAACCATGTATAGCGTGCGCAGGTGATTTTTGAGGAGTTATTATGCCACTCATCTTCAATGCGACATTTGCAGAAATTGAATAGAAATGGGGACCTAGAACAGAATTAAAAGATCGAAATAACCTACTGAATGTATGCGACATCACAGAAAAGGTAAATAGAAACAAGCCATTGAAGAGCAAGAACCCTGAAAGGATTTTACATGGTGAAAATTCGGAAAGATGTAGCTCCATCTGTCTCAAAGAAGGGAAGTTGCGGATAAAATACACACCAATGTGATTCGGGCACGAATCAAGAAACGAAGGCGTAGATACATGGATGAAGTGCGCGAGAAATCATTCAGTTACATCAATTAAATGAATTAAATTAAATGAGTGCATGGTGCGAGTCGATCGTTTTGAAAAATATGGTCGGTTACAGGAAACATTGCCATTGGAGCGCGGATGCCTTCCCTTTGATCAATGAACGCGCGCGATCTGCACCGACAAAATGGCGTTCGGAGAAATTATATTGGGAGCAGGAGACTACATCGGCAACGAAATAGGCAAATCTACCGCCTATCCATAGGAAGTAACGTAACATCAATTATCAAACTTATTAAAAATATTAACTATTAATCTAGTAAGATTATCACTATTCTTTTTAAAATTAAAAGTCATTAAATTAGGAGATAAAAAGAGATAAAAATTAGGGGATCAAAAACGGACATTGCAGTTACAAGCTATAAATATTATACATATAAATGCACATAAATGTATGATCTACGCCGGCGAACATAAAGTATTACAACAACAAATCTTAAATGAATTAGCACTAAACACAATAAACGCAATAACATAAATACACTAGTCAAAAGAATTAAGGGATCAGAAAAATTCCAGAAATTTTCAGGTTATAATGAAATTGCTCTGTCTCCGCTAAAAATCATCGTAGGAAACAACTAGAATTGTCATTTTTAAACTTCAGGTCTCTAGTTTTTGATAATGAAACAAATGAAAAATCGTGATGGAAAGATTTTCGAAAAATTTTGTTTTAAAGTTTCTGCAGACTACTACATAGAAGCTGCATGGTTGGATTTACGTTTCTTTTTGTGCTTGTGAGGTAACTCTAATGCTGATAGTGGATCGCAAGAAATTTGTTTATATTTTTTTTTTTTTTCAAATCAAATCCTTTCTTTTACAAATTCAGCAATAGTACCAGTAAATGTTGAGTAACAAATTTTGTTTACCCAATAAACGGATTAGTCGTGGTTAGGGATATATTTCCGAATGACCCCCATCGAGTTGAGTGCTGAAATTTTGTGTGCATATACAATTTTTCATGAAAATTCCATATCCGCTTTCAAAATCAGCGGGTCTCTTACGGTTCGTGAGATGTTCGTATTCTAACTTAACCTAATTTAATCGAGCCTAACCTACCCTAATCTAACGTCATTAACATGCTGAGCGCGACGCCGATTTTGCTGTACTTTCCGCTTGACCGGCAGCGAACGAATACTTGGCGGCGAGCGTGGTATTTGTGATGCGGAGAATAAACAGAGGACTACTTTGCTTTACCGTATTATGTTCCTTTTGAACTGAGACAATGATGCCGCTGCGAGTAGAACTGTATACACATTTCAAAAGACAAGAGGAAAGTTGCATAAAAGGCGCTCAATGTGTTAGTATTAGAATGAACTTAAAGTGCCAACATCTCGTGAACCGTAAGAGACCCGTTGATTTTGAAAAACAGACATTATATGCACACAAAATTTCAGCTCTTAACTCGATGGGGGTCATTCGGAAGTACAGCCCGTGGTTAGAAATAATAATCACGTTCATTTAATTTGTTCACACAAAATTCAAAGTTTGATCATTCGGGCCATAAGGAATAAAGAATCAGAGCAATTTAAAACTTCGCAAGCTTTTTGTGGACATTATGAACTTAAAAAGAAATCCTAGGTTTAATCTCAATATCAAATATCAGTATTAATTTTAACCAATATTAAACATTAATGAAAAATATTTAATACAAAACTGATTTCCCTATCTTTGAGGGTATAATCTTAGCTTTCCAGAACCGTCCTTACAATTTCTGTTCGATGATGGGTTCATGAGATAATGACTATCAAAGAAAAAAGAGTCATTTTGGCTTTGGCAGCTCGAAACTTTGTAACCAATTATGGAAACAAACCCCATCATAGATCAAATTATAGAATTTTTAAAATTCTTTCCATGGCAATTTTTCGTTTGTTTCATTAGTAAAAAAGGGTAAAAAGAAATTTAGAGATAAAGCGTCGACAACTAGAGACCTGAAGTTTCAAAATGACTATTCTAGTTGTTTCCTACAATGATTTTTAGCGGAGGTGTAGAACATTATATTTCATATGAATTATATGTTCCATGTTACGAGCGTCCGTAGTTGGTGGGGGGAACAAATGAGTGTGATACGAATAGGCGAAAATCGGGAGGCAGCCAGTCCTCATTACAGAAGCGTAGTAGCGTGATATAAATTCCTTGTGGCCATGTAAAATATCTATACTTTAATATCTGTGTAATTTTATAATAAAATTGTTATTGGAAAATAGACAAAGCGTGGTTAAATCGACAACAGGAGGCAGAGCAATTTCAATATGACCCAAAAATTTCATGGATTTTTCTGTTCCTTTAATTGGTTTGACTTGTATATTAATAAAATTAATGGAAATTAAATACATTAGGATATGAAATACAAATATCGGAAATTGATAATTGTTGCAAATTTATAATGATTGCAATGTTTTATTACCAATGAAATTAATGAATGAAATAAAAAAGTGATAAAGTGATTACAATAATAATTGATTACACGCTCTCTATTCGTATCGCTCGCTTGTCTTAATTGCAACAACTACTCTTTCCGCATTCTTCGCACCTCATGCAGGTCTTCTCTCCATCAACGCTTCGCGGCTCGTGGTATCCGTTGCCATCTGTTTGTCGATTGTCTAAATACTTTGATTAATATTTAATTATATTAATATTAAAATGACAATTTAATAATTATTTAATTCGAAATATATTTTATGTCCTTTTCCAGCGATTACGCACTAGGGTGGCTCTTATTTTTCCATTTCCAATTTCTCTTCGTCGCACCCGCTAAAATTTTGACAGTTGATGAGGTAATGATAATTGCAAAGTGTTCGGTACTGGGGAGATGGACGCTGGGATGCGGGTTAAATTAATCATTCCGTAATGGATTTTCACTTCGGTTTTTAATTCCACAATTATTTACACTTTACGATAGTTACATTCACTCGCACACCTTGACGACGACACGCACAAATTAAACGAGTAATAAGACACGCACACAGGATTACTCTAATACAGCTTCATCTGCTTACGGTATTATCGCTGGTCAGTTTTATTCTCAGGTGCGAGAGTCGAGCGATCACCCGAATTCGCATGCAGTCAGCTTGCACTAATCAGCGACGTCGACAGGGATCAATTAATTTGATTTGTTTTAACAGGGATCCGGTTGCGGGGCCGCGATGTCTTTTAATCCTTCGAGAACGCACTAAAAAAGATCTTCCGGTGCGTTACCCCGAACAAAGAGAGCGAGAGAGAGAGCTTCTCCGTTAGAATATTTCAAGTAGGTTGTGAATGCTAGTTTTCTGCTTTCACACCATATCTTCAAATACACGACGACTGCAACGAGCTTGTACCCTGTTACAGATTTATTATGTCTTTCTTTCTGTCATCATATTTATGAAATAATTTTAAAGAATGTGGTGGAGAAAAAACTTAACAAATCATCCGGTCCTGAAATACTCCCTTATAAAAAATTCGAGAAAGCTTGATCTAACATTAATATTGTATTAAATATTAAATCAAGTATAGGAGATGGTTATGTTTGTGGAAAGCTCCAGAATATACAAGAGAAAGTGAACTTCTGCTTTCACTATTTAGAACAAAAGCAGTCACGAGATGGTTATAAAGAACTTTTGGAGTTAGCGATAATTTTTCTTTGTGGATTTCTACCACGAGGAAATACTTTTCGTATACCTGGAGTTTTTTATCATGCTAGATGGATGGCTAAGGCAATTTACGTGCTAAAAATATATTTATTCCGCCACGAATTTTTATTGGACAGTAGCGAAATACTAGGGATTAGTGATATATGTGCTTTTTCAGCTAATTTATACATTCATGCCTGAGTTAATGCACCAGTTATCGTAAAAGCAGCATTATAAGATCTCTAATTCCTACAAAATTTATGATCGTATGCTACAATTGATAATAATATTACAAGAATAGCAATACGCAAATCTTCCGGCCATTTATGGTACATTGCATTAGAGATCGTGGCATTATCCTTTTTGGATGGAATAATGCCGTTGAGCACTGTTGGAGAAAAATCAATACACCTTATGAGTGTTGACGTAGTCTCTAAATGTTGTGAGTGGGGATGGGTGACAAATCTTATTGTTCTTATATGTATGTCGATTAGTCGGTTGCAAGCTAGTGAATAGAAATATAGGAGCATGACAGTATTTTTGTTCATTATATTTTCCTATATATATATTAAACATTTATTCTTCGGTAATCTGTCTTTCTTTACCCAAATAACTACAATAAAAACAAAAAGGAAAATGATTTAGGCCCTAAGATATGTGAATACAAAACATTCATTACAAAATATTCATTGATACTTTCAAAATAAAGGGCTACAAGCACATCCGATGTTAAGCTGAAATCGTGCAAATTTGAAAACTTCAACTCGATTACGGCACGGCTTCCTATTATCCAATCATGCTGAAACTTAGCTGTTATCATTTTGTTACCAAATGTTAAAATTTTAGAGGATGCAACTATGAAAAAGTCGAAAAAAAGTTGAGCTCTATAGCCAAGGTTCATCCTATTGCGCATGTATCATGCAGGGGCCTAGGCTAAGCGTTGAAGCTATTTAAAATATTACGTGTAGTGTTTTATAATTTTTAAATTCTTTAATTGTTACGAGTGAAAACCGCCGTTGATTGTTTTAAAAAAACTTTCATTCTCACACCCGTTATGTTACAATATTATCGATTTCTTTGGAGCGCGTCACAGAACGGCGATGAACCCGGGGACTACAGCTGACCGCAATGATTCACAATGACAGCTTTAACAACAATGCTCATGCGCGCCTATCGGTTTCTGTTTTATAGTTCTGCTTATTTCCAAACTGTGCTGCATTTTCGGCTTATCTTGTTCGTGATTTTTCGATGGTATGTTATATTATTTATGTCTTGTGGTCCTGTTTATGTCTAACGGATGGTGAGATAATAAGTCACTAATTCACAAAAGAATATATTAACACGACTACTAATAATTCATTTCGGTTTATTAATAATTAATTTCGTATGTTTCGATTTATTTAATAGTAATTTAATAATTTTAATATTTCGCGCATTAAAAGATATGTGTTATCGACTGATTAACTGAATACATATCTCAATTGAACCCACAAATTATTGTTTTATGATGCGGTCGGTAATTTAATGAAAAAAGTACAAGATAATGAATTTTTCAACAAACGTTGAACAACAAATCTAAGCAAACTCATATTTCTAATTTTATCCACATATGTGAAGTACTTGAAGTTGAAGAATATTGCAAGGATGAAGATAAAGAACTCTTCACAGTTTAAATATAAGTTGATATTTATCGTGAAATTGATGCCTCCTAAAATCGTCAATGATTCTCTAATGCTCAACTTTGATCGCAAAATTTAATTTTAGCTCTTGGTGAGTCAACATGAAATAATTATCAATGTTCCTTAACAGAAGGAAAGCATCAAATTGATGCATGAGTTTGTGTCTGTGTACAGAAACGATTCTTTGAGGCAGGAGTAAATTGGAAAACTTATGCACATTCTTAATACGCGTTGAACTTAATTTTAATATGCTGTTATTTATTCTGTTGTCTTTGTAATGAAATGAAAGAAATTTTTCTTGATATCAACGAGGGGCTTTAAAGTTTGACAAATGCTTTATGTCGTCAAACAATTTTTCAAACTTTGGAAGAAAATTGTAAATAATACGTAGGAATACGTAATTGAATAATTATTTGTTTCTTTCTCTGGAAACATAATTTACATCACATATTAATAAAGCCAAACAAACTTCTGTATCAGCTTCATTGTTCAATTTCATATATTTATCATAAAATATCGAGGCAATCGTTAGCGACTCGTCACCGAACGAATTTAACAATATTGTCGTTCCGCTACCTGCTTCGCGTCACATAATATAACGGTTATGCCCCGACTTAGGAGCGACTAAAACTGTACCTATTCTGTATCTGTATTCTATTCAAATCACTTCAAATCTTGAGTAGTCAGCGTCGAGTCGTTAGAAGAAAAAGAACAAAGGTTCGTGAGCTCGTCAGGCTCGCATTACGACGGAAATCAATAAAACTTCTTCAGAAATGATTAACGCAAGATCACTTCCGAATAATTTTCCTTCCGAACGATCGTCAGTCGGATCGGTCATACAAGAAAAAACATTTTTTACATCGAGACGGAACATTTGTAACATCCCAAGCCGATCATCAATGAAGAATCTCGATGTATATTTTTTTTGTTCTCTTACTGTGTTATTCATTATTTTGATTATTTTAATTATTTTAATTTTAATTTTTATTATCATCCGATTTTTCGTTACCGACCGCATCATAAAAATTCGCGCGGTAATAGTCACTGGTAAATCACGCGTGCAACATGATTAATTTAGATTACCGACCGTTGGCGCGTTAGATAGAAAGAGATGCCAGATACACATCGAAAAGAAATCATTTTAAATTATCATTTAAACATTCTATTATTAATTATTTATTTATTATAAATCAAAACGTATTTTTCGTTATCATTTTATGTATTATTTGCGATTAACTATTCTTCTATTAAAGTACTTGTATAATTCCGCTAACTTGCGTATATAAAAATTAATTAAAACTACGATTTAACAAGCTAATTTGTGAAATCTTAATTAATAATAAATCAAAGCTTATTTTTCTTAATCGAATTAATATATTTTCCTTGCTAAATAAAGTATAATAAAATAATATTAAAAATTATGTAAAAATAGTACGCGTTTAGAATGAGGGTAAGCCTTCGTGGCCTTGAAAAGTGAAAGGAAAATTGGCTGTTCTCGGGGTATAAAAGAGCGAGCGAAAAACCCATAGGGTGCAGAACAATTTTCAAAAGTATTACGAACGGGACTCCTAGGAGAAATACAACCGGAGCAGTTTTAGCTGGTAAGAGCCAAAAAGATTCTTATGCCTTGACTGGACAGCGGGTATCGGCCATTTGGATACTCGATCGCTGGGTTATAGCAGCTAGCTAACGCGGGCTCCCCATTCGAGCGGTCTTGTATTTGAAACTCCGTTTGGAGAGTGCCATACTCAGCCCCAGGAAAGTCTGAGACATCGAAACAAGAGCGCACAGCCACTCTATTAATTATTGTCGAATTACTGACTTGCCATCGGATTCTCTTGAGCAGCTTGGTCTCTGAAGTCCGTGTGTTTTGGGTGGCGGTTTAGTAATCACGACCTATAGAGTCATCTTATTTGCAACCCTGTTGGACTTGGTTGTTCATTTGATTCCAGTATCGTTGGGTTATAGCAGCTAGCTGACGCGGGCTCCCCAATAAAGCGGTCTGGGTTAGGTGGCAATTCATGTTCTGACAAAAAGGGCGAATGTACCAGTAATCGTAGAGTCAAAATACTGAGTAACTGTTCCGTATTAACTTTATATAAATTCTTGAACTTGAAATCATTTTGAACTAAACTAACTAAAATTGTTCTGACCAGTTTGCGATTAACTATTGTAAAACAGCGAAATTTGCGAAGCGTTATAGTAGTCGACTACAAACACGTTAACTTCCGAAACACATTTAAATACTGAATTCCGAGACAAGTAATTGCGAAACTAAATTCCGAGACTAATAATTTGCGAATTGCGTTCCCGTTCAATTAGATTCATTAGATTCATTATTTAACCAATTACACGATAAAAGTCCGTTTAGTTCTTTCAATAAATAATCAGATACATATTCTTTTTATATTTTTCACGGTAATAATTGTTAATTGTAATACTCTCTCCATTAATTAATTGAATAAACCTAAGTTATTGAAAGGTACTGACCTGTAGATTTCACTCTTTAACCGCACACCACACGAATCCCACTTCCTTTTAGAGTTAGTTATAATAAAAGACGAGTCGCTCACTAGGCAAATACTGCTCTTTGCTTTATGAGTGCTGTAACCTCCCGAATCTAGCACCAGGGACGTTACACATGTGTAACGATTCAGGAGCAATTCACAGAAATTTTACAGCGCTCGTGAGGTAAAGAGCGGTATTTACCTACTGAACGACTCGTCTTGCAATAACTAATTCTAAAGAATGTGGGATTCGTGTGGTGTGCGGTTAGGGAGTGAAATCCACAAGTCAATACCTTTCAAGAAGCAGGTTTATTCAATAAAATAACGATGAGAATCATTAACAAATAACAATTATAACAAAATAGGAAAAGTATATGTAATATAAACTAATATAATGAACGACTAGATCAAAGAACTAAAGAAATATTGTCGTATAAAGAACAGAACTCTATAAATTAAATAATACGCGCTTTGTAAGTGTAGGAAATATTTGACAGAACGCAATTTCTAGTTATTTATCATAAAGTCCAATGTTTTGATTTACAGTCAAGGATAACTCAACTACGCTTTTACAATATTAATGAGACTTGAAATTCTAAGTGTTTGTAATTTGTACTCTTTCGAAATTAACGCAGTTACAAAATCTAACAAAATTAATACGTTTCTAGCTCTACGATGAATCCTACCTAAGTGTGATTCTCTTTCGAGGTTAACTACGCTTTTGCAAAATTAACAATATCAATACATTTAAAGTCTAGTATTACGCGGAATCCTACCTAAGTGTAATTCTCTTTCAAGCTCGACTCGATTCGCTTTTACAGATTTAATAATATTAATACTTTAAATCGATTTTCTCACTCGGTGTAGTCGACTACGTTGAGATACGATAGTGACAGAACAATATTCTTTTAATAGTTTCAAAATCCTAAGACTGACTCGATTCAAGACTCTAAAATTTGTATGAAATTATATACTTCGTCGGAACAGTTACTCTTTCTATTTTTGATTCGACAACTAATTGTCCATGACCCTTTTAGTCATATTAAAAATGACTCTAATTGTAAAATCGTAGTTACTGCACTGCCACCCAAAAGACACGGGTTTCAGATACCAAGCTGCTCAATGGGGAGCCTGCTATTCGCTGGCTGCGGAACCACCCAGAGCTAACTCCGAGAATCTGACGGCGCGTTTCGTAATTCGACAAAAATTACAATATGTATATGAGTAGCTGAGAGCTCTCGTTCTGATGTCTCAACCTTTCTTGGCGCTGAGTATAGCACTCTCCTGACGGAGTTTCAGATACAAGACCGCTTGAACAGGGAGCCTGTTGTTCACTGGCTACTAGAACGACCCAGCGATCAGGTATCCAAATGGCGTATACCCGCACTTCCAATCAAGAATTAAGAATCTTTTCGGCTCTGCCCAGCAAAAACTGTTCCGGATTATACTTATCTATCGACGTGTAGTTAGCTCGACTTTGAAAACTGTTCTGCGCTCTAGGCCGGTTTCGCTCGGCCTTTTATACTCGAGATCCTCGCCTTTTCTGAAAATATGACGTACATAATTGTGCGTACAATTTACATATAATTCTTAATTAAACGTTAATTCACAAAGTAAATGATTTTCCAATATTGCCAATAGCGCTTTCTGAAGAGTATTTAATGTTTCTAATACAAAAATAATTAATTAATAGTATATTAACGAAGAACATAATTTCTGTCCTTTTCTACATTCTACGGACGTACTTCTATAAGGATCTGAACTATATGTCGAAGCATACGATGCTTCGGAATATTCCATAGATTAATATTACAAATTATTATTTATCTGGATTAACGAAACAATATCTGACTTCGAGTATCGATAATTATACTTAACATAACATTGGCTAACTATATATATTAATGGATTTAACGAATTAATAATTCTAATGACAAATAATATTGTTAATGGAAATTATATACTCTGTCTCTCTCTTTAAAGATTGCGCGCTAAATTCCAAGAAATCCTGGCTAGCTTCGTGTCACGTAGGCACGTAGGCATTTAGGAATATTGCGTATGAAACATTTACAATATATATTATTTATTTAAATAAACTAATATTTGATAATGATTATTAATGATTCAACTTTAACATATCATTAAATTAACTTTCCTATATTTTGACTCAACAAATAATAATTTAATAGCTTTTATATTTAACATTGTTAACGAAAATGTATATTCTTTCCTTATCTAATATATACCGTACTCTTTCTATTTTCCTGAGTTAGAATCGCAGAGCGTGGAATATTCCATATAAATTCTATATAATATACTATTTGTTTAAATCAGTAAAGTAATAAATGAATCTATCGTTTGATAATATAACTTAACAATTAATTAAGTAGCTCATATATTTGCTAAACTAAATAACTATATAATATTCGTAAATCAAGGTATATATATATATATATATGTGTTACCGACAGTCAAAACTAAATCTTTATTGTGATTGACATATCTAATGTCGCGGTCGGTAAATGAAAATTACGGTCGACAATAGAAATTAAATATACCTTTCGAGAACGAAATAAAAGTAACTTCGAGACGCTTAAGGGGCGAAAAAAAAAATAAAAAATTCTTCAGGGATGTTACACATGCACGTTACTGTAATCATCAATCTAACTACATTTGTCTTTGCCGCTTTGCTTTTTGAACCATCCGTGGTTCAAACATTTATACAGGGTGTTCGATTACTGGTGGGCATAATTTTAAGGGCTTGTAGCTGGGGTGATCCTGAACACCTTTTTCCTTTACCAAAATGCTGGTTAAAGCGTAGTTTTTGAATTATTAAGGAAAACCACTGACCAATCAGAACGCGAGAATAGCGCGCGCCCAGCCGCGAGAGCGATAGCTTCGAGCATGACGGCTGAGCGTGATCGTGAACAAGCACGTTTGCACCATGACAATGTAATTGCTAACAGAAAATCACTACGTGAAAGTTAAATCAAATAATGAATAGAACAATTAAAAATAAGGTCCGGTTATGCATTATTTACAGTTAGGGGATAAACTAATTATTTGTTATTAACTTAAACCAAGTAAATTGAATTTGTTCGATATTTGTATTCCTTAGTTGAAAGGAATG
This sequence comes from Megachile willughbiella, assembly GCA_945859595.2. Taxonomy (NCBI): domain Eukaryota; kingdom Metazoa; phylum Arthropoda; class Insecta; order Hymenoptera; family Megachilidae; genus Megachile; species Megachile willughbiella. The sequence goes on from CAMAOD020000129.1 coordinate 1,309,259, forward strand.
CAGAATAAAATATCGAAGATGGTTGTTGTCGCTTGTTACAAAGATGCAAAATAACAAATGTATTAATATTTGTCTATTTTAAATTCACAAAATATGTAGAAATAATTTAAATCAAACTCACCTATTGTTTAAACATAATCCTGCTTCGGTGAAAATGTGTTGTCGTGACTGGGTCGTTTCACCGAAACTGACCTTCCGTAAAAAAAGATATACGCCGCAAAACAGCTGATGTCGCGGCTAGGTCAATGAACTCATTTTATTTCACGTTTCAGTGCAACATTTCACTGTGACTTTTCACTAATTGTTTAATGTAATAACCACAAAGCAAGAACGCAAATGAAACGCGTGAACAATTATTCATAAATAACTTGACCGATTTCTGATTTTCTTTTCGATGTTGAATACTGGACGCTGTGTCCTGAACTGCCGATCGCAACACGACGAACATCCTCGACGGAAAAAAAACACGTGCGAGCTTCTACACCGCGACTCAACAATTCCTTGAAAAACAATGTTTGACGCTGGAAAGAGAGAGAAAGACGAATTGAGGGGGTCACGCCGATCATGTTACAATCGCCAGTTTAGGACAAAACGTTCGAAGCGCAACGTTAACAAGAAAAAAATAATCGCTGAAGTTATTTTTGGATAATCGTTTCCACGTTCTCGCTTATTTATCCACCGTTATTACATTAGGAAGTTATTTAACAGTGACAACAAAATATTGTTGTGAAAAGTGGTAACGGAAAGTGTCAGCGAAGTAAAGTTCACTGACCTGGTTGTGACAACAGATGTTATGCGATCTGCATCTTTCTTTTCGGAAGGTCAGGCCCGATGAAATGATCCAGTCTCGATAATACATTTTCACCGAAGCAGGATGATTTTTAAACAATAGGTGAGTCCGATTTATATAATTTCTAGATGTTTTGTAAATTTAAAGTGGGCAGGTATTAATACATTTGTTAGTTATTAGATTTAAAATCTTTTCTGATGAATAGAAAAGTTATTTGTCCTTCAAAATGTCAGAATTTGTTTTGTATTTTTATAATGAGAGACAAGAACGATTTTCGATATTTTATTCCTTATTCCTTTCGAATAACGAATACAAATATCGAACAAATTCGATTTACTTGCTTTATGTTAATAACAAATAATTAGTTTATTCCCTATCTGTAAATAATGCATAACTGGATCTTATTTTTAATTGCTTTATTCTTTATTTGATTTAACTTTCACGTATTGGTTTTCTGTTAGCAATTACATTGTCACGGTGCAAACGTGCTTGTTCACGATCACGCTCAGCCGTCACGCTCGAAGCTGTCGCTCTCGCGTCTGGGTGCGCGCTATTCTCGCTCTCTGATTGGTCAGTGTTTTTCCTTAATAATTCAAAAACTAAGCTTTAACCAGCATTTTCGTAAAGGAAAAAGTTGTTCAGAATCACCCCAGCTACCACCCCTGAAAATTATGCCCACCAGTAGCCGAACACTCTGTATAATAAAAATGAAAATTCCATTTTACCCGTATTTTGTACCGACGCGCCGGGAATACTTTTCACATCGAAATTTACTGGAAGGTACAGCAGCTTTTGAACGGAAAAATGAATAAAGAAGTGTCATTTTTTGATATCTTATTTATAGAAATGCGATTTTTTAAAATTCATTTTTATATTTGAAATCCCCTTAAAAAAAAATCTTGAACCCACTAGCTCTGCTGGTTTCCGAGATATTCGACAAAATATAATTCATAACACGCACTTCAGGACCTATTTTCACTCTTTTAACATGAATGTCGGCAGCTAAGAAAAAATATGTTTCAAATTTTTTTCTAGAACTACATTATACATAAGTGTGGCGTCGATAAGCGGCCGCCACGTCCCTGCCATAGTTACGATTATTTAGTCTAGTTTCAAGAATATTGGTGTGAATGAAATGGGAGTAAGTTGTTTGCCTGAACGAGTCCGAGTGAATGCTGAGTGGTGTTTGCGAGAGGATGTTTGGATGATCGGTTCGAGTGTCGTGTTGGGTGTCCGAGTTCGAGGAGTGCCTGAGAAATACGCGTGTATCGTTGAATGATTAGTTTAGAGTAAAAGTGATTCGGTTTGGAAGAAGAAAGAATGATTCTGAGTTAGAATGCGTCTGGGTGCGTGGGGGTGAGAGTTTTTAGGAATGCATGGTTAGTTAGTTGCTGCAAATCGTCACGAACGGTCGAAGACCGAATTTTTACAGAAATAAAGTCCGGAAGAGTAGAAGGCGAAAATCGAGTGTTTTACTCTTTTCCATGCGCGACACCTCATCCCATATAAGTTTCATCAAAATCGGAAATTATCACTTCGGGATGGTCCTTCGTACGAAATTTGTCTTACAACTAGTGGAGGTCCCGAAAATGAGCGGAAGAGGCCGTGATTCTGAACAACATTTCTCTTTGCAAAAATGGGGTTTGAAGGTCCGTTTTTGAATTATTAAGCAAAAACACGGATCAATCAGAGCATAAGAATTTTACGCGTCCAGACGCGAGAGTGACAGCTTCCAGCCTCTAATGAGAAGCCCTTACGTCGAAACTCAGTTAAATAGTAAACAGAACAATTCAAAATAATGTTCACTTATTCATTTCTTATAAATAATATAGTTATATTATATAACTACATAGTACTACAATAGTTATGTGTAGTTAACCGAAACCGAGCAAATAAACTTTCTGTAACTTTAAATTTATACATTTAGACTATTACGATAAGACTCAGCCATTGTTTGAAAATAATCCTGTTTGACTGAAAATGGATCGTTGTAACTAGATCGTTTCATCGATCGTAACTATTCGTAAAAATAATACGCTCCCCAAAATAGCTAATATTATAGTCGGTTCACTTCACTATTACTTTTTATTATCACTGTTCACTGCAACATTTTGTTGTCACTTTTCACTAATTTCCTAATGTAATAACAATGGATGAACAAGCGAAGACGCGTGAACGATTATCCGAAATAACTTCAGTGATTTTTTCTCTTTAACGTTTCGCTTCGAACGTTCTGTCCTAAACTGCCGATCGCGACTCCAAATGTTCCGAGTGGAAAGAAAGCATGAGTTCTGGACATCGTCTTCGGCCGTTCGAACTGCTGAGTCAAAGAATCATAAAACAATTAAACGGTTTCGTTCTGCTGACTCGGCGGTCACTTCGTAAGCGTCCGAGAAGACCCTTGTCCCTTTCCATTTCTAACAGGCAAAAACTGGTTTTGCCTTTTTCTAAAGAAAGGCATACTCTCACTTTCGTTGAAGTATCAGAAGTCCTTGTTGTAAGGGATTGTTGTGATGCGACGTAGAAGTCGACGCATGTCTAAATTTTCCGTCGAAGATGTTCATCGCGTTGCAATCAGCAGTTTAGGACAGATTGTCGGGTGTTCAACATTATAGAGATAATTAAAAGATGCTAAAATTATTCATGAATAATCGTTCATGCGTTTTCTTTCGCGTTCTTTATCCTCGATTATTACAGTGGGCAATTAGTGAACAGTGGCATCAAAATATTACAGTTAAAAATGCCAATTAGAAGTGATAGTGAAGTGAAATGAGTTCACTGGCTGGGCTGCGACATCAGATATTGTGCACTTTATGTCTTTTTACGAAAGATCAGGATCTAGGAAGTCATGAGAACACAATTTTACTGGAACAGGATTGTTTTTAAACAATAGATGAGTCTGATTCAAATTTCCTTATCGCGTGTTCACGAAAAATGAATAAGTGAACATTAGTTGTAACTGTTTTGTTCATTATTTAACTGAGTTTTGTCGTAAGGGTTTCTTATTAAACGTTTAGACTGTCCCGGCGCATAGGCACTTGATCGCGCTCGCGCTCAGCAGCCAGGCTCGAAGCTGTCGCTCCCGTTTCTCGGCGCGCGTAATCCCTGCGCGCTGATTGGTCCGTGTTTTTCCTTAATAATTCGAAAACGGAGCTTCAAACCCCATTTTTGCAAAGGAAAATCTTGTTCAGAATGATGTCCTCTACAACCCCTTTCAGGGACTTACACCTGTCGCGAGACACCCTTTATTTTGTATACATCATTATACAGGGTGTCCCGCGACAGGTGTAAGTCCCTGAAAGGAGTTGTAGAGGACGTCATTCTGAACAAGATTTTCCTTTGCAAAAATGGGGTTTGAAGCTTCGTTTTTGAATTATTAAGGAAAAACACGGACCAATCAGAACGCAGGAATTACGCGCGCAGAGAAGCGGGAGCGACAGCTTCGAGCCTTGCAGCTGAGCGCGAGCGCGATCAAGTGCCTTTGCCTCGGAATAGTCTATCGTCTAACGAGAAGTCTTTACACCGAAACTCAGTTAAATAATCAACAGAATTATCGAAAGTAGTGTTCATTTACTCATTCCTTATGAAGAAGGAACGGAATTAGTTATGTGTAATTAGTAGAAACTGAGAAAATTAAATTTCCGTAATTTTAAATTTACACAAAACTTATTAGCCATTAAAATAAGACTCACCAACTGTTTGAAAATAATCTTGTTTGATTGAAAATGGATCCTGGTAACTAGATCGTTCCATTTATCCTAACTATTCGTATAAATAATACGCAACACACAATAGCTGCTATCACAGCCGGTTCACTTCACTACTATTTTTTATTATCACTGTTCACTGCAATATTTTGTTGTCACTTTTCACTAATTTCCTAATGTAATTACAATGAATGAACAAGCGAAGACGCGTGAACGATTATCCGAAAATAACTTCAGTGATTTTTTCTCTTTAACGTTTCGCTTCGAACGTTCTGTTCTAAACTGCCGATCGTGACTCCAAATGTGCCGAGTTTGAAGAAAGTGAGAATTCTGGACATCGTTTTCGGCCGTACGGACCGTCCAGGTAAGGAATCATAAAACAATTAAACGGTTCCGTTTTGCTCGCTCGACAGTCGCTTCATAGGCGTCCGCGAAAAACCTTGTCCCTTTCCCTTTCTAAAAGGCAAAAACGGTTTTTGCCTTTTTATAAAGAAAGGCATACTCTCACTTTCGTTCGAATGTCAAACGTCCTTCTTGCAAGGGACTGTTGTCTAAATTTCCAGTCGAAGATGTTCATCGCGTTGCGCTCGGCAGTTTAGGACAGATCGTCGGGAGTTCAACATCAAAGAGAAAATAAAAAGTCGCTAAAATTATTTATGAATTATCATTCAGGCGTTTTCATTCGCGTTCTTTATCTGTGATTATTTGATTAGGAAATTAGTGAACAGTGGTAGCAGAATATTACAGTTAAAAATACCAATTAGAAGTGACAGTGAAGTGAAATGAGTTCACTGACTAGGTTGTGACATTAGATATTGTGCAGTGTGTATTTTTACAAAAAATTAGGATCGATGAAGTGATAGAAACACAATTTTACTGGAACTGGATTATTTTTAAACAATAGGTGAGTCTGATTCAAATTTGCTTATCGCGTATTCACGAAAAATGGATAAGTGAACATTAGTTGTCACTGTTCTGTTCATTATTTAACTGCGTTTTATTGTAAGGGCTTCTTATTAAACGTTTAGACTGTCCCGGCGCGTAGGCACTTGATCGCGCTCGCGCTCAGCTGCAAGGCTCGAAGCTGTCGCTCCCGCTTCTCGGCGCGCGTAATTCCTGCGCTCTGATTGGTCCGTGTTTTTCCTTAATAATTCAAAAACGAAGCTTCAAACCCCATTTTTGCAAAGGAAAATCTTGTTCAGAATGACGTCCTCTACAACCCCTTTCAGGGACTTACACCTGTCGCGGGACACCCTGTATTTACATGTTCATATGTCATGTACATAAACATCATTATTTATTATTACTTTATTACAGGTATTACTGTTGAGGTTTTCGGATGCAAGCCGTGTCTTAAAGGAAGAAAGTTCTCAACGTTCAGAAAGAAAAAAAATGAGAAAGTCTCACTTGATTGGGTGCCAGCAACCAACCGGAACATTAAGGGGTAACACCATTCTAGAGCCAGAAAAAGAGACCTAAGTTTGACAATTTATTTTGGAAGTATGGCAAACGGAAAAGAATTTCTTTTCGGAGGGTTTATTTAACACATATTGAAGTACGAAAAATAATTTTTTGTTTATCATTTTCGTACAAAATGGGGGCGGCAGAGCCCATCGGTGGAAACAGCTTTTGTAGAAACACCGCCACGGGAGGACGGATTTCTCGCCATGTGTGAGACTTGGAATAAATAATTTAAAAAATTTATAATCTATATACAATTGGCCTTGGTAGTACGTAGGGGTTTTTCGTTTAATCAATTTTTGTAAAAGTTATGCATGTTTTAAGAAATGAATCGACGTTTTGCATGAAAAATGTGCATTGAATTGTTTATAAAAAAAAAAGTTTACATTCAATCAAAAAACGACTACGTACTACCATGGAGGATATTGTTGTGAAGCTACTGTCAAAATTTCAGTTCGATCCATACAATAGTCACCGAGAAATCCGTCCTCCCAGTATGACAAAAGTGGTTTCGAGAAAAACGCGTTTAAAGTTTTATGAACATTTTAATCCTTCAATTTCTTATTTACCTCTAATCTGCGATTCCTGCACCATACATTTGCCCAACCAGGTCGATGTTCGCTTCCTCCTCAACCTTCCTCTACAACCGTTTGTTTTGTAGGTAATAGATGTACTTATTATTTTAAATGGTAAAAGTAATACAAAAGCCATGAATCGCAGCACGCCGCGTAAGTACTCAGTGCGCGCTCTGAGAAGCTGCGGCAAAATTGATAATTGACTCTTTTAAAATATGTTTTCCACTATAAATCAAATGGTATTCTGTTTCTATGATCCTAAAGCATCGTTTAAGTCAAAAAAAAAAAATCGACTTTTTGAAAATCCTAGAGTGGTGTTACCCCTTAAACCATCTGAAAGACGAGCATGGCTCCTCAATATAAGTTGAGACACAACCCGAGTCACACCAGTGTCAGTATGTCCTCGGATCCCCTGATGAAGCTAGCTGCAATGCTGGCGAATCGTTCGGAACTTTCTTCCTTTAGGAAACGGCTTACACCCGAAAGCCTCAACAGTAATACCTTTCTGAAGCCGGGCCGTGAAAGCCTCAAGTCTCTCATATTACTTTATTACTTTAAATGAATTATTACTTTAAACAATGACTGCATACATTAGTAATTCGTTGTAGTCAAAGAATCACAAAAGAAATCGCTTATATTCACAGATACAAGACCAGTTGGTATGAAACGTCTGTAGCCACGCAGAAATTACTACAGATGGTGATGTTGAACAGTAATAGAGCTTTTATTATCACATTTTATAACATCTTTAATCCTTCGCTACAAGGTTTCACAGTGGTACGTTATTGTCAATTCTATTAAAAAATAACGTATCCCTTAAAATCATGTTTTATGTCGAAATTTCATATTTCAGCTGTTTCAAACGTCGGTATCCTACTTTACGGTGTTGATACTCTTATTATAACGCTCTTTTGATTGTGCGAGGATGATTTTGTAATACGTTGCCCAATTCTGTAATGCTACTTATTAAAGCGCTATATAATTTTTCGCCATCATAAGATAAGTTTTTAAGATCTTTACTTGGCACCTCGAATAAATTAGTAGATAACAGATTATCTTTTAATTATCCTTAAGCAGAACGAATGTGAATTAAATGAATTATTCGATTCAATAAGAAAATTAAGCCAGAAGGTTGCAATTGATAAATCTTTTGGACACGCTGTACATAATTTTATCGTGTTGTAACGAAGTTGCATATTGCACCCAGCGTCCTATTATTTACTAATAATAAATAAACTGATAGCGTAGCAATAAATAATATAATAACAATATTAATATTAATAATAACAACAACAATAATAGTAATAAGAATAACTGTACTAAACTGATACAGTTTATTAAAACATTTACATTGCGTTAATATGGACGGGACACCGAACGCCCTCTTCATCACGGAGTACCACTCTATTCGATTCATTTTCCGCGTTGCTATTTTGTTTTTTGGCATCCTACAAAACTGATATTTCAACTTTCTTTGGATGTTTCATAAAGGTGAAAATCTGCTCTACCGCGTGGTATAATTCGATGTTCCACTAGATCCTCACATTTCAAAACAAATTGAAAAATATGTATAAAAGTTGGTGCAAAATCGGTGATGTCTCCACATTCAATGATCGTTTAAGCAAATTTAAATATTCAGACTGCATAAAAAACAGATATTATTATATCCAAGAAAATTTATAAAATCTTTTGATATCAACAGAATCTTAGTATTTTTTATATTTACCTCATAAAATTAGTTTGAATTTGAAGAATGTGTTTTTTGTTCAAAATCAAAGTGGTCTAGCCGAATAAGATAGTCAAATGTACCCTTGAGTCAAATGAAACACCCAATACGTCAATTGGTAGCATATAAAAAAAAAAATCTCACACAAAGTTTCAACTCCCTATCTCATTCGTGGGGGTAGTAAAGGGGAAAAAAGAAATTCCGGTTTTTGGCCTATTTTTCCTATTTAATTTCCTACAAAAATTGTGAAAAAATTCTGAAACATTGAGGTCCGCATAGCGTCTATCATAGAATTTTTTCAGATTTTTTGTAGTTGTAAAAAATAAAAAACCGATACATCCCTTTAAAAAAGTACTTTCCACTTCGAATTTTCATGCCTTCCTTTCTCAGCATATATGTATATTAAGTAATCTTAAATAGATTCACATTCATAATTGATACAAATTATTTATTGGTTAAAGAAATAAAATTCATTTATTAATTAATTTTACGTCGTAATTGGTTATTTCTGAACGTAAGACGTTACTTCAACAAAAGGATTGGCGAAGAGATTAGGAGTCCTGTCTCATAATCTCTGCATGTTTTTTGGTCGTAGGTTCGAGTCTGCTGCACTTGGTCTTTTCCATGTTATGTTTTTACATCTTTTTATATCGGCTTTAAAAATATTAATCATATTTTGAAGTGTTTTTATATAATTGTTATACATTGAATTAAACGATTTATAATATTCTTAAGTTCGGGATTTAGAGAAAGAAGCAATAAGCAAGATGTCAATTGCTATTTTATCCTATTCTATTTAATATTCTGTTACGAGCCGGAGGGGTACAGCCGCGTGGCTGAGGGCTGTATCTTGGTTATGATAGTTGTTACTAGGCTAACTCAGATTTGATAATTAACCTGAGCGCCAGAGGATTTAGACGTGGAGATGAGCCGACGCGACGTATGGCTAACGCTGGGTGCTCGAGGAAGTGACATGTGAACTAGCAGACGTACAGTATGCCAAGTGTCACCTCAAACGGCTAAGATACACCGACAGATGATTTCTTGACTGTGGTTATAATTATTTGACGCAATATTTAAATACAAAAATAAACAATTCAATATATTCTCTAAAACCGAGTTCTACAAGTGTTGAGTGTACTTGTCGGTTAAGGGTGACACTAGTTTACAAGAATTTGAACGTTACTTTAACTTGAACTTGATAAATTTCGATTCCGATGAAGCAAGAATCTAATCCTTCCCTCTTTTAACGAAAACCAGCAAACGGGGACCCAAGGGAAACCAGGAAAAGTGCTTAATAGTAGATTTACGTACTGTATGGTTAATTGACTCTACTGGGACTCTAGCCTGATCTTGTTCAAGGATTACTCTAAATTTGACGTCCATGACTCTATTAGAACTCAACTTTCGAGAATTTACTGGACCGGACACGTCTTCTCCACAACCCTTTTTTGTAGCCGAAAAATGGGCGAAAAAGTGAGTGATGGAAACGGCGGAAGCAGATCAACGCGACGCTTTCGTCTAACGATTTTTCCTCGCGTTGGTTTGGAGACGTTAAAGATTCTTGGGCAATGCCAAATAAGGAAACTCCAATCGCTGGGAAAGCTAGGCTAGACTAAACTCTTGCTTCGTGTTGGTCTCTGACTGTGTTCGAAATACCAGCTCCAAAATATGAAACGGACGTAACAATTCTACGTGATAAGGCCAATAAAAACTCACGACTTCGGCACTAACTATACAGATCTTTATTACGTGCGGCAGTGGCTTTTCACTGATGCTTACGACTAGCTGTTACCGACTAACTGAAAAATCTCTCACCCTCACGCAACCTGACGCATTCTCTACCAGGAATCATTCTTTCTCCTTCCCAACCAAATCGCTTTCACTCTAAACCAATCATTCAGCGAAACACATATATTTCTTAGACATTCCTCAAACTCTACTACTCAAATCAACACTCCGATCATCTAAATATTCTCTCGCAAACACTACGCAGTATTCACTCGAATGCATTCACGCATTCAATTCATTTACCTTTTTTATTCTCACTCGCATCCGTAAAGTGAGTTTAAATATGAATATGGTAGGGACGTGGCGGCCGCTAATCGACGCTCCAATTCTATTTAATACAAAACTTATATCTGTTCACTGATGTGCCCTGATCGAGACAGACGAAAAACATCAAATGATCGGCACAAACAATTACAATCGCCTCTTAAAGTCATAGAGTCGCACATGTTTGTTTACGACCATCTTGTTTGTTTACATTAGCATCTATCTGAAACTTGCAACTCCCAAAATTCGGCTTTATTAAATATGCGGTATTTATTGCTGTCCAAAAATACTTGACTACCCTGTGATGAAGTTTTTTATGGGTGAGTGCTGCACCCATAAAAACTTCATTTTTGCAATCATCCAGCTTCATAGTCGAATTTTCGAAATCTACTTGTCTCTCTCGCGCATCGCAAATCCTTCCTTACTCACACGAACAACGGGACCAAGCTCTATATGCGATAGGATTTACAGTATTGATTCGTAATAAGCAGTATCAGGAATACTATTCGGCTTGCTTTTGTTTTTTTAATCGCTATGTGTTCGAGTGAGAAAGCATTATACATTCTGTCCTCTTTTCACTAAACTGTTCGGTCAATCGTGAAAATTTATGACTTCTCTGGTTTCACGGACCTCTCACTCAGCGGCCGACTTCAAACTGTTGTCAAATCACGAAGAACCAGGCTGGGTTTTGTTAAAGTGTTTATTATCGATAGGTTCAGTTACAAAGGTTCCCGCACAGTGTAAAGTTAAAACTAGACTAAGCGTATGGGACCATCGAAGGGCCTTCTTTTATACTAGAATTTTGGGGGTGATGGCCCAGTGGTGGGGCGGTGTTCCGGGAAAAGTAGGTTTTCTAGGCGAGGATAAAAGCGTAATCATGTAAGGATAACAAAGGAAATCATAAATTTGCGGTAAGAGGTTTTTTGGTTCTTGCGGGTAATGTTGCTAATGGTATATGTTGATAAGCAATTCCCAGATCTTGGGACTGAAAGCGACGCGACAAGGCAAGGATTGGGAAGTTATGGGGGTACAGAAAAGTTATGGGGATCCTTTCGGTAGATCTAAGGGTTACTCGACAAAACAAAAAAGGAGGGATAGAAATTTGCTAGTTACGAATCACAAAACTGTTGCTTGTTACGAATCAATACTGTACGTTGGTTACTGAGAGTTTAGTGGAAGTGCAAAAAAAGAGAAACTATTGGACTTAGGAAGGAGGTAATTTACGGTTCGGAGGAACCTGAAACTCAAAACTTGTCTGTTTTGTATTTTTAGGAGGAAAAGTTTGGAAAAGGACAAGATGGTAAACAGATGCTTTATTTCTAAAGGCGAAACGTACTAGGTTGTGCTAAAGGTTTTAGAAGTATCTGACACCACGTTTTGTATGCATTTAATACTGTCATATTATATGCATATGTTAAATTATACAAATTTCTTTCAATTGTTAATGTTATGCATGTTACATTTTCTTTTCACTTACCGGTGAGCATAGTCTTATCACCTCCTTTTATTATAAAGCCTCCAGTTTTGTCAAAAATGGCGCTCATTCTCGCTTTCTGGATTCAACCCACGGATAATAGGTCGTATGGTACCTCAGGCGCATACAATATTTTCTCCAGGATACTAGTCACACCAAAATTTGTTATAATCTTGATTGATCCAATTTTTTTCTGCAACGATCGCTTCTCCTCCCTTGGCAATTGATATCTGTAAAGATTTTTCCTCTAAAATGATGTTACAGTTGTAAGAATGTCTATTTCATTAACAATATTTTTTATTGATAGATTGAAACTTGATTGTTCAAAAATTTTAACTGCAATCATGAAAGCAAAATTTCCACCTTGATCCTGCACTTGAATGCTCTGAGCACCACGATAATAACCTGCACTTGTAGAGTTCTTCTTATAATAATAATGTAGGAAATTGAATTTTAAACACGTTAGGTAAAAAAAAATGATTTAATTGTAGAACAGTAACAATAAGGACAGTCCGCTAGGTCGCAATACAAAAACTGAGAATCGATACAAGATTAGCAGTCTTTCGATGATGGCGTCCGGTTACATAATCCTCCTTTTCGCGGGAAGAAACGAATATTTGCCGATCGCGGTTTGCATGGCAACGTCATGCACGCAGAGTGCGCGAACGTAGATCGGCATTGTTATGCATCAGGTGGTTAAAATTTTGGCACCACAATAACAATCTTTCTTCTTCTGATTCTTCCTACCAGAATGGTTACATTTTTTATCATAGTTTCTACCAATTTCTTTTTTTTCTAAATTGTAATTTTGTTGGAAATCCTTTCTTTTAAAATTCAGTTTGTAGCCATGGTTTATTTGGATAAGCTTATTTGGAGTCGGCTTGATTTAGGAAATCAGGAATACTGGAAAATAGGATCTATTGCGAGGTTTAGGAATCGGTACAGGAAATAATTTTCTTTCTTTCGCAATAACAATATGACTACTTTACAAAATTCTCTCTAACTTTGATCAATCAGGCGTCCAGGATTAACTCTGTTCTCTCCCGTTCGAATGGCGTCCAGGTATTTTCTCCGAACTCTCCATAACGAACGGGCGACCAGGAGTATTCTTCCATACTCTCCTGTACTTTACTCGGGGCGTCCAGGGGATGCTCTGTCCTCTGTCGACCGACAGGCGTCCAGGGATTTTCGCCGCACTCTCCTGCTGGAGTTTCCTTTCTATCTACTCTCCGAGCAGGCGTCCAGGTATTGGTCGCCGAACTCTCCTGCTGGAGCTACTTTATTCTCTACTCTCCAGGCAGGCGTCCAGGTATTGGTCGCCGAACTCTCCTGCCGGAGTTACTCTACTCGCTCTTCTCCAGGCAGGCGTCTAGGTATTGGTCGCCGAACTCTCCTGCCGGAGTCCCTAACCAGCTAATTCTTTCTCCAGGTAGGCGTCCACGTATTATCGCCGAACTCTCCTGCCGGAGTCCCTAGGCTAGTCCAACAGCGGCCGATGGTCCTTACCTCGTCCTCTCTCTCAGACTGCCAAATAGGCCGGCTCCTGTCGCGAGCCCCTATTTCATATTCGCCGGTTGCTATCCCGCGGCCGCGTTATGAACAGCTCCGTCGCTAAGTTCGCGGCTCGCGGCTTCGCGTATCGCGCCTTGCCTCTCGCTCCGCTTGAGCGGCCAACAAGCTCTCACGCCTGGATACAATTTGATTATTCTAGATCTTTCGTTTTTCTCGAATATTCGCGACGCTATATAATATTTCGATCGAAGCTTGACTATTTCTATAGGATTTCGAATAGATTTTATGTCTGATTATCAACGAATAATCTATTTTGTTCGCTCGCATTTTACATCATTTTCTTGTACGCTACAAGTTTAAATACTTTATTTCTTCTAATTTTATGATTATCGAATCTTATATCTACCTGCAACACTTTAGCACTTGTCTAAGCACTTGTAAAGCAATAATTTAATTTTTACAAATGCGAAGCTTAAATTCTCACTTGTTGAGTGTGGATTGCGGTAACTAGTAAGTCATATGAACTCGGCAATGTTAGTAACAAACTTGCTACTTTGCTCATTTCATTAATCGTTGCTCCTGCGGCCTGTAGCTCGTCAATCATTTCATCAAATAATATAAGGTGTTTCAAAAGAGGTATCTTCTTTAATTTTAACACACAGCAATTTCTCCTCAATTTCTAGCTGAGTCACCAAACCTTTTCTCTAATCTAATCTAACCTTTAATCTAATTTCGTAATAATATCTTTAGCCGTATTTGTCTCTGTTAAGAAGCACAACATTGAATCTGTAAGATATTCGATTACTATCTCCTTAGCGATTCTCTCATGCCGCTCGCATTCATTGTCCAGAACAGCTGCAGCCATTCGTCCAGAAGCCTTAAAGCGTCTTCTTCCGCTAACAATGCACGAATACTGTACATCAAAATACTGTATTTTTCGCCGTCAAAAGGCTTGATGTGGCGCTTGGTCTTGTTTGCTTCTTCACTCATTTTTATATGTAATTACACACTTACTTTAATTAAGTTTTATATCGTTTTTGTTATCACCTCTTTACTATTCACTAAAACACTTAAACTATGTACGTGGGCTCATAACACGTCAGTATATTTCTTTAAAGGTGAACTCATTTTTCATGACTAGCTCTCGGACCCTTTTTCGTCGCGCTCGAGAGGTCCCATGCTTCAACGATACTTTTATGTCACCATGCTTACGGCAGGAGTACTATCTTCGACGACGTAGTTCGTCCAACTTCCAGTCGGACAGGATGTTTATTCCTTGCCTCCAAATACGATATAAAAAAGAACATAGGATTGATTTTAGTATATTGCAACAACACCAACGCGTGTTATGTCAATAACTGCGAATCTCTCGGGTTTGAACTTTTATTCAAATTACATACAAAAATTTATTAACAAAACAAGACTCGGCGGCACGTGTCTGATGTTTTCGGCGAGCGTTACCGAACGACGATAGACTTGACCCGTGAGTCGGTGGATTTTTATATGTCACTTATCTTCGCGAATGTTCTCATCACGAAAGTTCTCGCGCGTCCCGTCGCGGATGTTCACGTGCGCCTCATCGCAAATGTTCACCCATGACCAGATTTATCGGCGGAGGTCCGCTACACTCGAATAAATTATTATAATTAAAAATGTCCCGAATTACGTCACATTTGGTATCATTTTAATCAGAAAAGCGTCACAAATATGTTGGTAAAATTATATAAAAAAAGAACTGAAAAAAAAAAGGTAGCTTGCAACGTACTGATATTAAAAACAGTAGACCAGACTTCTGACCTTTACCGCCTACCACACTAGCAGCGTCTCTTTCTTTTTCACTTGTTATCCTCCTCTACGTTAGAAATCTTTATTGTTAATTAAGCCTGTAAATATAGTCCAAATTATATCGTTTGTTCTTAGATTTATAAGGAAAATGTTAGAAATATGTTGGTGAAAGTTTTGTAGGGTTTGATGTTTCGCCGACCTCGGTACCTTTGTGCCCGACATAGAGGTCTGCCGGGCATTGAGGTCGGCACAAAAGAAGAGTTGTGAGAAGGTGGCAAGCGATACGTGGCGATGGGCGGCACGCGGTACGCGGCGATAGACAACAAACGGTACGCGGCGATCGGTGGCAAGCGATGCGCGGCGGTAAGCGGTACGCGGCGGCAAACGGCGATCGGTGGCGGCATGGGACTCGCGGCGGCTTGCGTATTTATAAAAAACCGATCAAAGAACGCGACGGTAATATATTAGGGCAAATTAGAAGACGGCAGACAGTTGCGAACACGACGCGCTCCGGCGAGCACTTGTACGAGCCGTTTAATAAAGTTACTTTTACTTTTGCTTAACTTCGCTCAATGATCCCTTTTATTTAGTGGGACAACACCATCCTTGCAAATCGCACAGTTTCATGTAAAAAGAACACAAAAATAAGAGAGTTTTATATTTGCATTGGTATTGTCTCACGAATACACACGAATCAGGTTCACGTTTCACTTCTTGGCGACCAACTTCGGACGTTCCGAGAGGTTTTCCCTCAGTGGTGGGGATAATTTTTTGGCACATATTATATAGATCATTTTCGCAGATGTCGAACTCTTCACTGTATTAACCTTTTCATCCTCAAAAAGCTTTCTCTTGCGACTGGGAAGGTGCCTCAGGTTTAGGTCATATTCAAATTGCTCTGTTGTTTTTTCTTATAGGAAACAACAAGGGTAGTTATTTTGAAGCTTCAGGTCTCTAGTTTTCAACTCATTATCACGAAATTTTTTTCGACCTTTTTTCCGAATGTAGCAAACAAAAATTCGCGATGGAAAAATTTTTTTTTTAAGTTTCTACAGACGCGGAAAATTTTTTTTATCAATGCCGCTCTTGCATTGTTTTTCCTTGTTTCTTCCTCTGTATTTTGCACCCCTATGCGGTTCGTTTCGATAATTGGTTGCAAAGTTACGGGCTTCCGAATCTAAAATGACGCTTTTTGCTATGGTAGTCATTATCTCATGAGCTCAACATCGAACAAAAATTCTAAGGACGATTTTGGAAAGCTAAGAGTATGCCCACAAAGATAGGTGAAGCAGTTCTTGATTATACACTTTTTTTATGTGCGATATTGTTTCAAAAAAGGTTAAAAAATGGCATTTTTTCCATACATTACAAAATGTTAAGGTTAAGGTGGAATATTAACAGACAAGGTGTTGCGGTTAACGAGAACTTTATTGGAATGACAAAAGAAAAGAAGAACGTAGCTTTCTTTTCGGTAGCGTGAGAAGTTATCGCTACAGGAATGCAACTGCACATAAACAAATCAACTGATAGCGGCTTGTCGAACATATAATATAGACTAACACAAAAGTTACGATATCTTTGTAAATTGCCATATCAAAGCTTATGCCTAGATTTTTTTTAAAGTTCATAGTGTTCATAAAAAGTATACAAAGTTTAAATCGCTCTGATTTTTTGTTCCCTATGGGCTGAATGATCAAACTTTAAAATTTGTGTGAAAAAAATTGAAGGAACGTCATTATTGATTCTAACCGTGACTAATCATCTGCTAATTAGGTAAAAAAGTTTGTTCCTCAATATTTACCGATACTCCTGTTGAATTTGTAAAAGAAGTTTTAGTTTTAAGAAAAAATTGTGACGAAGACGTCACGAATCGTTAACCGATTTGCATCATAAGCGCATATATGCGCGCATTTTGCCTGGCCACTATCACCAGAGCGCGCATATATGCGCTCATTCCACTTGGGCATTTATTACCAGAACGTATATTATAC
This sequence comes from Megachile willughbiella, assembly GCA_945859595.2. NCBI lineage: Eukaryota > Metazoa > Arthropoda > Insecta > Hymenoptera > Megachilidae > Megachile > Megachile willughbiella. The sequence goes on from CAMAOD020000129.1 coordinate 1,326,335, forward strand.
CCATGCGTATTTGGCTCTCAATCAATGAAAAGAGGTGATCGCGAATAGTTTCAGGGTAAAATAACTTAGAAAAATAAAAAAAAATGCATGATTATATTTCCGACAGCAGTGAAGAGGTAATTAGATTTAGAAATCGTAGACGTTCTATGGCGATTTCTTCTGATAGTAGATAAAAATAAAAAAATAACAAAAATAATTTTTATAATAATAAAAATTCTTTATTTATGTAATATTGCTTTTATTTTTAACATTTAAATACATTTTCATTTAAATACAATAAAAAAAAATGTTGGTGATAAGAACGAATTTTTCACTTTTCTGTGTGATGCAAATGGGTTAACGCGCACCTTCAGCCGCGCACCGCGAGATGGGGACCCCCCCCCCCCCCCCCCAACCGAAAACCAATACTACCTCGATAGCGATCGATCGCAGGATCGATGAGCTGGCTCGGGGTTTCGGCCCCGACAGGACCCCTCCGGAGGTCCTCTCCAAGGCACTAAGGCTCTTCTACTCTGCGGATAGCCCCGGGCTAGGCGAGCTCGAGGCCGGCGTCGGTGCGATGGATAGCCCTCGCTCCACGGTCGGCGGAGTCACGAGCGAACAGTCAACCGGCTTCCCTATCTTGTGGATAGCCTCGGAGAAGGTAAGCCGCGGGCAGGCGTCGCGGCGACGGATAGTCCTCGCCGCGGGACTCGCCAGATTGTCCGGTAGAGGCAGCCAACTCCAGGAACATATCTCGGTGTCAGTAATAAGAGAAAGGCTAGGTCAAAAGTGGCCATTACCCTGTGTATTTTATTCTCCTCTCCTCCTCCTTCTCTCGGGCGCGAATAGCTATACGGCACGTTTAGTTGTAAGTATCGCAAACGCCGCACCGACGTTCCCCCGACCACACCGCGAACGCCGCGCCGACGTTCCCCCGACCACACCGCGAATGCCACGCCGGACGTTCCCCTGACCCGAGTAGCATAAGTACCGCGAATATCGCATCGAACCGTTAGCATGTAAGTTAGATATAAGATCTATTGTAATACCTCGTCACCACCGCCACCGTACTGATTTTATGTAATCCTTGGCAGAAAACCACGACCGGTGAGGGAATCACCACCGCCACCAAGACTTCGGCGGATGTGCCGGCCGAACCATAGCTTAATAAAGGAGTAGTTCATAGGGAAAGCCGTGCGTTATTTGCTCTTCACCCCGGCCCAGTCCCCTTCCTCCCGCGACCGGCCTTCTCGCGAAGACCCCGGCGCACAGTGGTCTGAATCGAGAAATTTAGTAACATTTAGCCAAAATATCAACTTTCTCATATAGATGTATATTCAATGTACATTGCTTGTTAAGTACCTATCAATCTCGGAAATTAAAAAGTTAATAAAATTGAATAAAAACTATATGTGTAATGGACAATTAAAGTTGGAAGTATTGAAGATAACATTTTTTGCAAAAAAAGTTATCCTTTTTGTGTAAGGTACCCTGCCGATTCTTTTCAATACTTTTTCTTTAATTTTTTTTTAAATGTAAGGTATGTCGTTGAACTGCAAATTAGCGGAGTTACTTAAAAGTTACTGTTCATAATGTATTACAAATGTTACGCTGAATGCAATACAGAAAATTCTTCAAGTTATTAGTCATTATTATGGAATATCTTTTGAGTCTCAAGTAGTCACAAAATTTTAAAAAGTGGAATATCTTCAGCATACTTCCTCCTATATAACTGTGCAATAATTATTTCCTACTTTGTCCTACTTGCCCAGTTATTATTGTTTAAAGCCGTCCGCACCGCTGTACGTATAGGGTCCATCCACTCTCGATGGTCGCGTTTATAGTTCCACTCTCCAAAACGTGACACAAAAGACATCAGATGGAAACACTTCAAATGTTTAGGCTGTGAAATAGTTCGACTGCGTTCTTCTTTTTCAGTCTGCAGTCAGTTGATGGAAAGACGTATCGGAATGAACAGTCAAATTTTTGGAGCGTTATATTTCTAACTTCTTTTTCTTTTTGTTAAAATCTTGTCTTGCATAGATTTTATTTAGTGTTTATCTCAGTATATGTTTTTGCTTTTACATTATTTACTGTAATTAAATTATAGTTTAGTGGAGTCATTATTAAATATTGTGTTCTTATTTCTGTTATATGTTTCACTTATATTTGGTAAGTACTTAAATACTTGGACATTTGTTACATGTGGTGTTTTTTGTGTTCAAAACTTCTTCCTTTGCTATTCAGGTATTTGTTATTTAATAAGAATGGACGCTTTTCGTACAAATTTGAATCTATTTACGGTATTGAGAAATTCGTCCAACGATTTAGGTGATTATCTTTTTCTACATGAAGAAATATATAAAAAATCCAGATATCACCTGAAACGTCAAATTTGTTGAAAACAAGTTTGAAGAAGTTCTTTTCTAATTTGAAACGAAAATGGAAACAGTCTCATTATATAGAGTACAAATTTTTGAAACGTAACGAAAAATGGTTACAACGAATTTTTACGTATCCTCCTGCAATAAGCATACCATCCACATCAACCGGCACTACTACAAGAAAATTAACCACTGTAGAAATCTATAAAGGAAGGAAGGCATTGTTTGATTGCAGTAACCGAGAGAAGGTAAGAAGGGTCAAATCGCTCGTAAATAACTTTACGTTACCGGAATTGTTGAATGCTATAAAAATGAGCTTTCGAAAAAACGAAATGCACCAAAAATATCAGTTGCTTAAACACATGGAAAGTACTGATTGCGACTAGAAAAAAATAAAGAATATCTTAAGTGGTTGTCCATTAAAAAAAAGAAAGATGTCGGCGGAAAAAGCATTATGCACGTTCATCATAACAGATTTATCAAAATTCCAATATATTACAATTAGGAATGAAGCAATAAAATGTCAAAACAATCCATATCCATCATATTACACATTATTGCAAGAAAAAAAGAAATGTTATCCACCTAAGGAATCCATCATTGTTACAGAAAGATCAGCGAAAGTTGAACTGCAAGCTTTATTAAACCACACTGCCGAACGAATATTAAAAAGTGTTAATGATTTGGAAGATAATTCTGAATTAATATTAACGTGTAAGTGGGGATGTGACGGTTCCTCAGGACAAGTGAGGTATAAACAAACTGCAGTGGATTTGGGTATGAATGAGGAGAGCATTTTTTCCTGCAGTCTAGTACCTTTAGAAGTGCAAAACAAAATTATACAACAGATTGTTTGGAAAAATCCGCGGCCATCCTCTACATGGTTCTGTCGACCAATTAAATTTGAATTTGTTAAAGAATCGCAGGAAATTATAGATGAAACAATAAATACGATTAATAATGAAATAGTAAATCTAAAGCCGGTTAAAATAAATAATATACAAGTACAATATATAATGCTCCTTACAATGGTAGACAATAAAATTTGCAATGCCCTTACGAATGCAAAATCCGCAATGCGTTGTTATATTTGTAACGCTAAGCCAACCCAGATGAATGATTTAGATTTGATAAAATCGAAAGAATACAATGTTACCTTTCCACCATTTGGCCTTTCTACTCTCCATGCATGGATCAGATGTTTTGAATGCCTTTTACACATATCATATAATTTACCCTTCCAACAATGGGCCGTATATTCAACAGACTTAAAAAAAATTTGAGAAGATAGAAAAAACAAATTCAACAAAAGTTTCGAGAAAAAATAGGATTATTGGTCGACGTGGTAAAACAAGGGTGGAGTTCATCGAATGATGGAAATACCGCCAGAACATTTTTTGCAAATTCAGAACTTTCGGCCAATATAACAGGAATAGATGTAACATTAATTTAAAAATTTCATATTATATTACAAGTAATTTCATCTCCTTACAAAATAAATGTCCAGAAGTTTGAAGAATATGCTTACGGTACAGCGAAATATTTTGTAAGTCATTATGGCTGGTATCATATGCCGGCTTCTGTGCACAAAATATTAATTCACGGGAAAGAAATGATCGAGCATGCATTACTACCGATTGGTCAATTGTCTGCGGAGGCTCTAGAGAGTAGACATAAAGACTTTAAAAACTACAGATGCAAAAATAGTCGAAAAATTTCACGGATTGCTACCAACGAAGATATATTTTATAAATTATTACTGACTTCCGATCCATATATATCATCTTCGCGGATAAAATCTCACGATAAGAAACCTAAAACTCTGGACCCTGAAGCTGAAGAACTAATAATTAAGTAAAAACTGTTAACTGAAATGGTAGGAACAAATAATTTACTTTTATAGATTAAAAAATTCATGCGTTACTTAATTCTAGACTTGTTCTCTTAATAGGGAACGGATACAGAAAAATAAAAAACGATACAATTGTGTAAACTGTAACAACAAATGAAAACTCAATATTTTATTTCTATTCCATACGTGTGCACGCTAAACTGTGCCGAATTGTGACAGGGAAGAGACTTCGCTCTCCCATAAAACGTGGTTTGCAGGCACACTTGACAATTAGTTTGGGTTTTCCTAAACATCATAAATCTATCGACCGGTCGAAGAGACTCTTTTCAGGGTCTTGCCAGCACTTTAAAAATACGTTAAAGCAAAAACTATTGAGTAAATACAAAAAGACCGATCATAAATTAAATCAATAGTATTTACTATTATTTGCATCTTCATCATATTTTAAACAGGTATAATACATTCAACAGGTTTACTATAAAGAAAGAGGTCTGATTTTCTCTTCAGAGTCAATGGGCCTCTGGCCGTATCTAGACCTAAATGGCTGTGTCATAAACATGTTGCGGACCCATGCCATTATCTTTCTTACTAAAAGTAGACGCCAGATATTCTGTTATGTATCTTCAAATAAACAGAGTACTCTCATTCTTAGCTCAAATATTGTAGAGCCAAGACATTCTTCTAACAATCAGTTGCTTATTTCTTTCTTGCTGAAGTATTATTCGCTGTTTGCTTAAACATGGTTCGATTTCTTTGCTCGGCTAATTAGTTTCTTTGTAGCTTTAGTAGTCTTATTTCCACTTGCAAATGCCCATACTCTATTCCTATCGTTATCTTCCATGTGTCATGATATACTTGCGTTTCTTTTATGTATTCTAGGTAGACTGATTCCGTTGCATTTATCGATGTTATGATTATTTCTTCTTTATTGGTCGGCTTCATCAGCACTTCGTGGATCAAAATATTCACAATCAGAAGGTTCAGTAATTGATTCGTTTTCACCTTAACTTTGCATTGCTTCTTGACTTTCCTCATCTGTTTCTGTAACATAGAATGGTTTTACATCCGATGAATGATATGTTACTTCTTTATTATTTTTCTTTACTGCGATAGCCTGGTTGTCTATGACTCGTATTATCTTGTATGATCCTTCCCATGGTGAATCGAGTCTCTTATCTTGTGGCTGCCTTCGTCTGACCATTACATGTTCTCCTACTCTGTATTCACTGTTTATTGTGACTGTTGGTAATCTTTGCTGCGTTTTTTCCTGTTGATTCCTTATTTTCTCTTTAGCAGTTTCTTGCATTCTCCGTCTTTTATTGCTCATAATAAGAGAAACAAGAAACTGAACAAGAAGCCTCCCCAGAAGCGAACCATCAAGGGAATGCGAACGAAACACCGTACGAATAAACACGGCAATAGAGAACCGACTAACATACATTACTCTGAAACTAGGAAACACAAAGGCAGGCAAATTCCTAGTAGATTTAGGAGCAGCTATATCATTATTAAGGGAATCTATGATCAATGATAAAAAGAAAATATCGAGGCAAAATATACGCGAAGTGAGGATCCTATCACAAAATACCTTTAAAACAGTAGAAGAATTCGAAACAATACTGTTTGGGAAAAATTTAAGATTTCAAGTAGTAAAAGAAGATAGTTTAATTGCAATAGATTCACTAAGAACACTACATTGTACCTGGGATGTAAGTAAAGGACAATTACGTTTAGAGAATAATTTATTTACGAGAAAGGACAACGATACTGAAGAAATGATCATACCGTCAAAAACAAGCAAACTACAAAAAATTAAGCTAAATAATATCCAAAACGGGGAGGCAAAAATAATCTCAAAAGATATATGATAGTCACGGTGAAAAACGGAATCACTCAAATACCGGTAAACAACTGAAGTGAGACAGAAACCAAAAAGGTGAGAACAACAGAGATATTAGGTCAAAAAATTCAATTATCGGACTTCCCTTAAAATCCTGAACCACTGACTAAAGAACGCGAAGAATTGTTAAAACAAAACACCAGACTGGACCACATTACACAAGGAAAAAAACAAATATCGAAAATAATAAAAAGATACCATGACATTTTTGTATTACCAGGAGAACTCATACCATTAACAAAACTAAGAAAATCTAACCGAACACACCATAGACTTAACAGACTCAACCCCAATGTAAAGTAATACAGATTCCCACCAATTCACCAGGAAAAAATAACAGCACAAATTTAAGAAAATATTTTCTTTAAATATTTTCTTTAAATTAGCTTTTAGAAAAAAAAAAGAACGGTGTAGCGTACAAGAAACGTATGTAAAACGCGAGCGAATAAAGTAAATTATTCGTTGAAAATCAGACATAAAACCTATTACAAATCCTATATTAATCGGAATATTATACAGTGTTACTCCCTGAAAGGGGTGGTAGAGGACGTCATTCTGAACAAGATTTTCCTTTGCAAAAATGGGGTTTGAAGCTTCGTTTTTGAATTCTTAAGGAAAAACACTAACCAATCAGAGCGCGAGAATAACGCGAGCCCAAACGCGAGAGCGACAGCTTCGACTATGACGGTCGATCGAGATCGTGAACAAGCGTATCGATACCGCGTCGGTATAACCGGAAGCTAGGTTTAAGTTAAATCGAATAACAAATTAAGAAGTGAAGGATAGTATTAAGTACTTCATTATTCTTCAATAGGAGATAAACCAATTAGTTATTGTTTATCCAGACCAATATATTGTATTTATTTCATGCTTTCGAAAAGGAATAAAGAATAAATTCACGAAAATTAATTTTGTCAATTATTCTAATGAAGCAAACGAATAAATTCACGTTTCAAAACAAATGAGTACCTTTGTAACATTCCTGAAAAATTTTTTCATTTCTTTCCGTCCCCATAAACGTCTCAAAGCTACTTTTATTTCATTCTCCAGAGGTATATTTAATTTCTATTATCAACCGTATTTTTCATTTACCGACCGCGACATTAGACATGTCAATTACCATAGAAATTTAGTTCTGACTGTCGGTAACACACACATATATATATACATATTCTTTTTTATTTACGAATATTATATGGTTATTTAGATTAGCAAATATATGAGCTAATTAATTAATTGTTAAGTTAGTTTATGAAACGTTAGATTCCTTTATTATTTTACTCATTTAAACAAATAGTATATTATATAGATTTTGCTTGGAATATTCCACGCGCTGCGATTCTAACTCAAGATACGTAGAAAGAGCGCACTACATATTAGCAAAGGATAGAAAATACATTTTCGTTAACAATGTTAAATATAAAAGTTATTAAATTATTATTTGCTTAATTAAAATATAGGAAAGCTAATTTAACCATATGTAAAACTGAGTCATTAATAATTAAAATCAAATGTTAGTTTATTTGAATAAATAATATACATTGTAAATGTTTCACACGAAATATTCCGAAATGCCTACGTGCCTACGTGACACGACGCTAGCCAGAATTTCTTGGAATTAGTGCGCAGTTTCTAAAGAGAGAGACAGAGTATATAATTTCAATTAACAATATTATTTGTCATTAGAATTAATAATTCGTCAAATCCACTAATATATATAGTTAGCTAATGTTATGTTAAGTTTAATTATTAATACTTGAAGTCAGATATTATTTTGTTAATCCAGAAAAATAATAAATTGTAATATTAATCTATGGAATATTCCGAATCATCGTATGCTTCAACATATAGTTCAGATCCTTGTAGAAATTCGTGCGTAGTATGTAGAAAAAGACAGTGAATATGTTTCTCGCTTAATACGCTATTGAATTATTATTTTCACATTGAAAACATTAACTACGATTTAGGAAACACTATTGACGATGTTAGAAATTCATTTACTTCATTAATTAACGTTTCATTAAGAATTATATATAAAATTGCATGTAAAATTATACGCAAAATTATACACGTCGAACATAGGGGTAGTTTTCCAGAACCTTGAAAAGTGAATGGACTTCGAGTATAAAAGGCCGAACGATACCCACCTAGGGTGTAGAACAGTTTTGAAAGTCGAGCAAGCTACACGTCGTTAGATAAGTATAACCCTTAAATTCCGGTGCCTTAGAATTAACGTTGTTTCCGAAGGGGGGTCCTCAATGGACCCCAGGTTTTTAATGGATTAATTAATAATATATTTAAATATATTGTCAAAGGAATAGAAACTAGTATCAGAAATTATATTAAAGCTTTAAACTTTTTAATAATAATAGAAAAAGTGCGTATTAATACAAAAATTGTAGATATTTTAAATAAAATTTTAAAGTAGAATAAACTTAAGTCTAATTTTCTTCAGTTGAGCAGTCATTAGTACAGTAGACTATTTTGTCTGCCGTTCTATGTTCGTCACATATAAATTGTTTGCATTTATCACACGTAATTCTTGACTTCTCATCTTGATTTCTCGGGCACACGTAACACCTGCCGCGTTATCTCTTGGTTGCTTGAGTTGTTGTGGTGGATCGTTTTGGAATTTCGATACCACAGTTTTTTAGAGCCTCAACTATGTGCGATTTTTGGTGAACTTTTGCAGCACGACGTTTCATATTTTCATAAGTAAGTTGATTACCCATTTCTAGTAAAAATAATCGTCTGCGATATAATTTTTGCTTCATCCAATCCGGATTTTTCTGAATAAATATTACAAATGAATTGAGAGAACTGATATCTAAGATATTCATAAATATTCTATACGGCCAACGAGCTGTACGCCTGGCAACAATGTAAACAACGATGGGGTCCACAATGTCCCCCCTTCCGGAATTTAAGGGATAATCCGGAACAGTTTTCGCTAGATAGAGCCGAAACGATTCTCAGTTCTTGATTGGAAAAGAGGGTATACGCCATTTGGATATCTGATCGCTGGGTCGTTCTAGTAGCTAGCGAACAGCAGGTTCCCCATTCAAGAGGTCTTGTATCTGAAACTCCGTCAGGAGAGTACTATGCTCAACCCCAAGAAAGGCAAAGACATCAAAACGAGAATTCTTCAGCTACTCATATATATTATTATTCTTGTCGAATTACTAACGCACCATCAGGTTCTCGGAGTTAGCTCTGGGTTGTGTTGTAGCTAACGAATAGTAGGCTCCCCATCTGAGCAGCTTGGTGTCTGAAGCCCGTGTCTTTTGGGTGGCAGTCGAGTAATTACGATTTTATAATTAAAGTCATTTTTAATTTGCTACCTTGTTGGACGTATGCTGCTCATCTGATTCTGGGTCGTTGGGTCGTTCTAGTAGCCAGTGAACAACAGGCTCCCCAATTAAGCGATCTGGTTTTGGGTGTCAACGTGCGCTCTGACTAAAAGGGTCTTGGACAATTAGTTGTCGAGTCACAAATTAAAAAGAGTAACTGTTCCGTACATAATTTATTAACTTTATATAAATTTTAGAATTTTTAATGAATTAAAGAATATTGTTCTGTCACAAGCGTATCTCGCGTAGCGTACTAGTAGCCGACTATATCGCGTTAGAAAACCGATTTAAAATATCGAACCTTTGCTAATTTTGTAAAAGCGTAGGTAGTTTAGAAAGAGAATCAAACTTAGGTAGGATTCATTGTAACGCTAGACTACAAACATATTAATCTTGTTAAATTTTGTAACTGCGTTAGCCTTGAAAGAGTATCAAACCATAGACGTTTAGAACTTCGACTCTTGTTGATTTTGTAATAGCGTAGTTAAATTAGCCTTGACTAACAAAGAATCAAAACATAGGACTCCGAGATAACTAACTAGCGAATTGCGTTTCTGTTAAATTCTTCTTACGCTCACAGATTACGTCTTATTTAATTTATTGAGTTTCTGCTATTATGCAATTAAAGTTTATTTAGTTCTTTTGATTTAGTCGTTTATTATATTCATTTATAATCCATATACTTTTCATATTTTTGCAATATTAATAATTGTTAATTGTAGAATTCATCATCTTCACTTGTTAATTGAATAATCCTAATTATTGAAAGGTATTGACCCCCACGAACCCCACATTCTTATAGATTTAGTTATTGTAGAAGCGAGTCGTTCGATAGGTAGAAGCCGCTCTTTACGTCACAAGCGCTGTTAACTTCTGAGCTTAGTTCCAGAATCGTTACACATTCCTCATTATAGCATTTTTGTGATTAGCATTTTACACATTATCTTACGAAATTTCTATTCAAGAGAATATATCAATATGATAAACGCATTGGTATGTTCTTCAATATAACGAGTTACATTTATCCCTTAAGTGCATTTAATTTTGAATACAGATGTTAGTTTGTATAGTCTATTGACTTTTTTGTGTTTTTTATGTGAATGTGTGGTTAATTTTTAAACCACAGAGCGAAACTTTTTATAACTGAGAATAGTTGGAGAAAAGTACATAAGGATGAAACTGTTTATTTATCGATGTCAAATTTTAAATAAAATCTGCAATATAGCTTTTTATTTATATAATTTTAATAAGCAATGTCCGACGATTAAATTTTTGTGTATGTTACTCAATGCATATCTTTCATATCAGATACGAAGATAATTGAGGCGGGGTCCACTATTCGGAATTTTTACCATTTTGTCTGTATATACATATAACTGTGAACACATATGTCACTTATTTTTAAAATACTGTGCTATTTAATAAAATATGAAAAACAAACGTTTACATAGCAATAATTATTTCAAACAGGTTACTTTAGATTACACACGTTATTGGAGAAAATTTTGCGTACACCACGATTTTCTATAATATCAATTCATAAAGCGTATAATGTATTAACTGGGTTAACGCGGATTATAAAGGAATCTACTGTATACTCTTCCATAAAATTCATCATGATACAAGCATAATCTAGAACACACATAATTCTTTCTGTTATGGTTCGTCCTCGGTAAAGCAGGTTTCTGCCTTGCCTCGGTTGACGAACTAACACCTCCCTCCTAGGTGACGTCTGGCCCTACGTCACCTACGCGTGTTACAAAAGGTGCTAACGACCGAGCGCACCTCCTACTCAAAGCGTTTAAAGCGTACAGCACATATCAAGCGTAATCAGTTAATTGTTATTCAGCGTAAATCATATATTAGTGTTATTAATTCTATCGCGTTACCTGTTTGTACATCGTCTTATTGTAAATCGTGCAAGTTTCGTTTAAATATACTTTTTTGTTTAATTGTGACTGATAAATATAGTGTACCTTACGTAGTACCCGCATAAAAATCACCTTACTTCTAGCCGAAACACTTTCTTTACATGATTTCAAGACAGCCCAAGTTAAAAAGCAAATGCAATTCTACTTCTCTATATTATATTTTCATATATTATATTTTATTACCTTCTCGACGAACCAATCTATCAAGGAAATGGAAAACTAGGTGCACTGTATTCCTTTAAATGGATTTCAATATTAAATAAGTCATACTATAACAATTTGAAAAGTGCAAAAATTGTAAGAATCATAATAACATATCACAATCGAAAGATCACTGATGCGGTTTGGAAATTGGCAATTGGTTCACTGGACCCTTTCTCGAAATGGGTGGCAGTCGAGGGAATTGGCGGATTAGTTAAATAACACAATAGACTTAATTACACTTAATTGTATTGACAATGTAACACGCACAAGGCACAAAAGATACAACTTAATTTAATAAAGAAAACGATTGAAGATCAGTAAAGTATAAGAGTTTGGTTTGGTTTGGACTGGTGTGTCGCGTTTACTGGTTTAAACGGATCTGAAATAAAAAACAACCACGCAAGTCGCGTAGCGATCTCGCGATCGGTAACCCAATTTTGTCACGAGAGTACGCGGAAGTCGGTATTTTCGGATAGAGGTGTTCAACCGAAACAATCACATATTATTTTCCATTCATAGATGCAGTACCACCCGATACATGTTTGTAACTATATAAAAATTATTACAGATGGTTACTCTACAGGGTAACAAAGGCTATAGCTGCTCGTCCTACCTATATTTTCTGCAGCAGTGGAAGGTATCTCAACACTACTCTTAATACAACTAGAAGATTACTTCAATTATTGAAAGGAATATTTTGTATTGAATCTTCGTATATAAGGTCTTGCAGTTCTCAGTATCCTAACTTACATTGATGTTGTCGATACAATCACGCTCTTCTAACCGTAGAACACAAGAAAGAGCAGTCAGAAATGTTTATGTAGTACACTATGTACGGTTTAATGAATTTGTTATTTTATTATTTTGATCTCTGCTGCTATTTTCCACTGGTAGCAGTATCCGTTCCACTGTGATGTTTATTCTGCACTAATTGCGAATTACTTATTACCCTGTATGTATATTAGATACATTTGTAACGTCCCTGGTACTAGACTCAGGAGTTTACAGCACTCGTGAGGGACAGAGCGGCTTTTGCCTATTGAGCGACTCGTTCTTATTATAACTAATTCTATAAGAATGTGGGGTTCGTGTGGCGCGTGGTTAAAGAGTGAAATCTACAGGTTAATACCTTTCATTAATTAGGTTTATTGAAATAATTAAAGGTGAAAAAATAGAATCACAATTAACAATTACTTTGGAAAAGATATAAAATATATGTATGTCTCATATCGTATTATTAGTATCGAAAACGGAAATCGGTAGCTAACTACTTCGGTTACGCGGTTTTCAACAAGGTACGTATTATGAATCAATTATTTGATCGTTTATTATGACGCAACGCAAGAAACGCGGTTTTCAATAAGGTACGTATAATTAATTAATTATTTCGTCGCCCATTATGACGCAAACGTAAGAAACGTGGTTTTATAATGGATCTAAAGCCTAACTGGTGACAGAACAATGTTTGGTCTCACTATATCGAGATTCGAAACTTTATGTAAAAACAGTTGGACATAGAACAACTACTCTCTGGTTGACTCTAAAACTATTAGTTCAATTGACCTTTTAGTCGGAGCACAAATTGACACCCAAAACCTGATCGCTTAATTGGGGAGCCTGCGTTAGCTGGCTACTAGAACGACCCAACGATACAAGAGTCAGATAAACAACGTATGCCCAACAGGGTTGCAAATTAGAGTGACTCGACTTTATTAACCGGAGTTACTGAAACGCCACTCAAAAGACACGGGCTTCAGAGACCAAGCCGCTCGAAATAGGGAGCCTGCGTTAGCTGGCTACTAAACTACCCAGAGCGAACTCCGAGAATCTGACGGCGAGTTAGTAACTTGGCGAAAAATAATAAATTTGTACGAGTGGCTGAAGAGCTCTTTTTTGATGTCTTAGTCCCTTCTGGGGCTGAGCATAGCACTCTCCTTTCGGAGTTTCAGAGACAAGACTGTTTGAATGCGAAGCCTGCGTTAGCTGGCTACTAAACGACCCAACGATCAAATATCCAAATGGCTGATACCCGCTGTCCAGTCAAAACTAAGAATCTTCTAAGCTCTTACCAGCTAAAACTGTTCCAACTTGCCACTTGGTACTTCTCCCAAGAGGTCCGCCACGTACTGCTTCAAAGATTCTTCTGCACTTGCAGCCTTCGCTGCACGCCCTTTTATACCCAGGGAATCATGGGTATTTCCCGCCAAGTGGCTAGTTTATACACGCATAGAAACTATTTCAATTTTATTACGCTTTATTTAGTAAAGAAAATATATTGATTTGATTAATAAAAATATGATTTAATTTATGATTAATTAAGATTTTACAAGCTAACTTGCTAAATCGTAGTTTTAATGAATTTTTATGTACGCAAAATAGCGGGATATTACAAGTATTTTAGTAAGGATATAATTAATCGCAACTAATACATAGAACAATAACTAAAAATACATTTTGATTTATAGTAAATAAATAAATAATAATGGGAATGTTTAAATGATAGTTTATAATAATTTATTCTCGATTTGGCATCTCTTTCCACCTAACGCGCGCGCCATCGATCGGTGATCCAATTTAACAATATTGCACGCGTGATCTACCCGTGACCATTACCGCGCGAATTTTTATGTTGTGGTTGGTAAATCGCGGTCGATAATAAAAAATAAAAGATACATCTATTTGGATTACCCTACTTATCTACGCGGGTATTCTTCGTTGTGGACTGGGGACGGTACACATTTGTATATAATATGATAGAGTTAGAAACGTATCTATGTTTGTGTGTGTAATTGTTTTTATTGTGTTTGTGTGTGTGTGTTTGAGAGAATCTAGAAAAATCAAGAAAGAACGATTTGACATGAGAAAGAGAGAGTAAAAGTGAAAGCGTGGAAGAGAAGAGTGCGTGCATGGAGAGTGATCGAGAGAACATATTACATCTTTATTAAATATATATCCTTTCTATTAAATATTATTGTTTATCTGCGGGCGAGAACAGATTCAAGTAGATGGGAAACAAGACTTTTATGTTCAAAGTCTCGAGTAGCTCCCCTGAGAACAATCTCATTGCCAAGATTAGAGTTATGTGGCGCATTAGTATTAGCGCATTTAATAGAAAAGGTCAAAACCGCGCTTCGCGTGAAAATCGAAAGGGAAACATATTGGTGCGATTCAAACGCGGTAATCCAAGTAGATGGAAGACATTCGTGGCGAATAGGGTAACACAGGTTCAGTCATTGACAGAGTTGAGTAATTGGAGACACATATGGTCTCAAGATAACCCCGCGGATTTAATCTCTCGTGGCAGTAGTCCTAGAACGTTAGTTAATAATAATCTCTGGTGGTTGGGTTCTTTGTGGTTGTCAGAGGAGTTAGAATATTGGCCGCAGCCAACGGAAGGAGTAATAGTTATTCCAGAAGAAAGGGCAAAACCATTGGTAACACTTACAGTAGCCTCCGACACAAATCAGCTGTTTCTTCGGTGCTCCGAATACATGCGATTAGTAAGAGTAATAGCGTACTGCTTAAGGATTATAGAGAACATTCGGGCAAAAAGAGGGAAAAATCGCGATAATAAAATAGACCGCGGAAACATACAGGTAACAGTTGCAGAATTACCGTTTCACAGCGCGAAGAGAACGCATTAAATAGTTACACCATCAGACATTAATTACGGTACTCAAACGCAGTCAAATGAAAGTAGAAATTTTAAACGCACACATTCACACACTCAAACCTTCTGTAAAAATAAACCAGCATATACATTATTTTATAACCACGTGTGATTCAATCACGGCCCCAATCCGTCATATTGGGTGGTCTTTCAGCAGAAGACCGCAGTTAGACGGTACGTAGTGCAATACGAGGGCTTGAGCGCACCCTAACAATTATCACAGAGTGCAATTTATTTTTCCCACCACGATCCAACAATGTTGAGTTTCTGGCGTCTTGAGCGTTCTCCCCCCAGTGATGGAGATATCATTGTAACCGTGCTAATTACTACCGGGAGAACTCGCGGGGCTAAGAATTTAGGATAGTGTCCCACTTAGGGTAATTATGCGTGCGCATCGAATCCCTCTCGATAGCGATCGAAGGAGATCGGTGCGAATGTCATAGCTAGCACTCTGCGTTTGGACACGATCCAGGAAACACGCAACTGACTCTGTTCAGCGAAAACCGGTGTGTGATTGAGAGGTCGAACCGACCTGGTAACATAGTTAAACCACCTATCTTACCCTTGTTACGTACGCGTCTCAAACCGAGGAGTCACGAGCACAAAATGAGTCGTAGCACAGCTAGACAGCGATATAATTTTTTTGTTTGTTGGATGTACAATGTATAAGTCAAATACGTAAAATTAGAGAATATTAAAAAAGATATAATTAGAGTCTTTTCGTCATATTTCCCTGAATGGAAGGAGATAGTAAGTAATTGTTGATTGTGGGTTAATTGTCAACAGTAAATTAACGGCAGTAATACCACAATAGCAAATAGCGACTGAGGTTGTTTAATTATTCATTATGCATGATACGCTTGAGCTCACAGATTCGTTTCAGCAACCAAGGTATCGCTCAGCTCACAAAAGTGCTCTGCCGTTACTCATTGGTTGTACCCGAATGCCTCTGTGAAGAGGTGGACCCGACCGTATGGCACTGTTATCTTACTGTTTATAAAAGAAATCTTGCTCGCATGGTTCAGAATCGTATTGGGTAACCGAAGTGTCGCTCAGCCCACACACTGTATCTGCGGGTATCTTCTGGTTGTTCTTGACAGATTTCTGCACTATTCGCGTCGCGAATATTACTATAGGATTTGCACTGTTAGAATCAGGCGTCTGGCACCGAAGAAAGCCTTGGGCCCCAACACAATCCTCTTGACGAGCTCTTAGGTGTTTCAACTTAATTTTGGCTTCGTGTGTGTCTCCACCTGCACATCTTCTAGCAGTGCTTTTGTATCCACGCGTCATTGTGTGGCGGTTTCACTCCTACACTCATAGCCACTAGATGACGCATAAGACTGAGACCAACTTTCTCGCCAGTACTCAATGAGCCTTCGGATTCTTACAAATAGTTCCTGTCTATCCCGTCCATACATCCGCGCGTCTAAGGCAAGCGCCTGCTAGGATACCTTATTGACGAGTCCACTAGTAGGTTCCGAACGAAACGCTCTCACCCTCTCCTTTATTTTTTCTAGCTCTCCTACTCGCTAACCAAACCGCCAAAATTGCATCTCAGTACGCTTCTATCTTACTAAAACTGAGATAAATTGTACATTCGTATTGAAAAGGGTTATTTGAAAATCAAGCATATTTTAGGTGTTACTTCTGTAGCAAAAACATTTAGTATCTCAAGTATTTGTATAAAATTTGTAAATACGGTAAGAAACAAATTATCTCGTGTACGGAAGCAAAAGTTGTGTTCCGATAAATATAACGGGTTAATCATATCGTTTCATAATGAAAGTAATTATAACGGATTTGACGAAATATATGAGAATTTGTTATATACATAAACCGTTTCCATCTATCTTCAACTACCAAACAGATCACTCCGCTGTCCAGTTCCTGGAGGTACAAATCTCTGGTTACTTCTAATTCGGCAATTGGTGTTGTTAAGCGTAATCACCTTACTACGCCATACATGTATATTGTAGTTGAATATTAAATTTTTAAATGACGCGCGTAGAATGGTGGAACAGATATAATCCGATTTGAATTATGTCATCTACGGACAATATTTATAGTTATTATAATGTGTTTTGTATTCCCCTGCTTCTCACTTCAAGTTCAAGTTAAAATATATTTGTAATTCTAAAATAAAAGTTTGTCTTTCTTACGCAATTATCGACACTGCTGAATAAAACTTTAACAATTGGCCGTTAACTTCATATAACATACAGTTAAAATTTAACCTTCACATAATTGACGCCCATCCCGGGGATTAGAAGCACTCAAAATACATTTAAAATATTTCAACGACTGAAACATTTTTGCTTATATCGAATGATTACTGCGTTCGTAAGAAATAGTTATTTTTGAACGATAAAATTCTTATGTGTACGATAATAGGAGCGCATAATTGCCTACTTTCAAGCAAGTACATCTGTTTATTTGACCTTCGTGTTCCCATACTTTTAAATAATTGAAAGTTAAAGTAAGCAATTACTTTTCGTAAAAAATCTTTGTGTTTTCGAACTTTATTTCACAGACGATAAGATAACTATATCCTGTACCAGGGTCACACAATTTTCCGTTCTACTGCACATCAATCATATACATTTTCTTTTTGACAGAATTGAGGTGACACTTAACGATATAATAAAATAATTTAGGTTCTAGTTCTTACCAGCATAGAGATAACGTCGTCTTGTCTATTAAGAAACCTATCGCTTATGATCACATCTATGGCTACACTCATAAAATATCATGCAGTTTGGTAGCAAGTCGATACAGTAAGTCATAAAGATTGAATTCACGTTTATCAAACATTAATATAAACGTTGTTGCAAAATGCAGGTAAAAATATTTATAGATCGAATTAAATTCCATTGGCACACGAATAACGACGAGTTTTTTTTTTTATTTGAATCGGATTAAACCCCTGCGGGTTTATTTAGCTTGACTATGATGTCAGAAAAGATATTACAGCGTTTTATACATATATACGTTCCATTTACATAGTGTAACAACACCGATCATTCTCGGCGTCCTGGAACAATCGAGAAGACCGCCTCGCGAAACGGAACGACTCGCATCGAGAATCGTACCGAACATTCGCGAACGCCGATCGTGAGCTCGCGGCTGGCTGGCCACGGAGCCGCGAACGTTCGCGTAGCCGCGAGAGCAGGGCCGACCGTAGCAACGCGAGCTTGTTGATTGTCCGCGGGACTCTAGCATCGCGCTAATATAAATATCGGAATCGGAGTCGCGATCGAGGCAGATTCCTGCTGAGCTCTTTAGACAGAGAACGAGGTAATTACCACGGTCGCCCTTTACAGTAAAGGACAATACGAAGCCTAGCTTTCGGACGCCTTAGTCAGCACGGGAGAGTACGGGAATTCTATCCTGGCCGCCCTCGGAATTGAGAGAACGGCTGGATTATCCGCCGGTCGCCTTCCAGGGAATGGACGGAAGAACCTCCCGGACGCCTCTAGTAGAACTTTCGAAATTATTGTAAATCATAAAGTCCAAAAGCTATGTTTCCGTTCTACTTTGAATATTTTGTAAAATATGTATCTTGTAAACGTTTCAATATTGACAGATTGGAAATTTATGTTTTGGTTGTATAAGAACCCAATATGAATTAATTTGTTATTTCTGTTTTCTCCAGAGATTCCTTGTGTACTCCTGCGAATTATCCTTCAAACCGAAATCCATCCTACAATAGTAATTTAAATATGAAGGTTACATTCTTGAAGAAAAGAGAAAATAAACTTACATACATCCACGTTGGGTGTCGCATCAATATTCAACGGCAGTTGGTATCCTAGTCTGGATAACGAATTCGTTAGCTTAGGTCTTTTTGAGTTATAGAGTTCGCATTGCCAAATAACATGATTTAGGGCAGTGCTCGAAATTATTTGCATATTTCGGGCCGATTCCTGAGTAACCGCCTACGATACCCCCACTACCGCTCTAGACGCGTTAACCGAGCCGCCGATCGCTCGCGTGACATTGTGTCTCAGGGGCGTCCTACAATAGATACATATGTATGTAGGAATCCATCCGTGATTAAAAATTTCCTTGCACTGTCAATAATTTTTATTTTTACAGATCAGTAAAGTTATTAATACTATGATTACGTCTATAAACATCTTTTATAATACATATAATAACAATAACACATGTTATAATAATAATTTTGTCAATAGTTTCCTACATCACCCAGGAATTTTCTTCACATATTTATGAGAATGCTCATTTTCTAAAATGAAAAATATAAAAGCAGAAAGACGTTCGTGTTTAAGCAATGCATCATTATCCTCGTTAATGAGAACTAATTCTTTTAAATTATCTGTGGATATACCATAATTTCTAGAATTGTGCAAATGACCCAGAAAATCAACTGAAAATTAAAACGTTTATGGTTTCGATTTCAGTTTGCCTGCCAAGTCACGTAGCTTACAATCGTTTTTATTAGCGATTAGTAGAATAAGCCTGTAGGGGAAACCACTTAAAAAGAACGTATCAACTATAGTATTTCCTGGGTGATGTGGAAAGTTATTGACAAAATTGTGATTATTATATCATATATTATTGTTATTATATGTGTACATAAAAGATGTTTATAGACGTAAACATAACATTAAGAGCTTTAAAGATCTCTAAAAATAAAAATTATTGACAATGCAAGGAAAATAATCATGTATGCGTCCAGACATATCTATTGTAAGAGGCCCCTGAGACACTACGTTACGCGCGCGATCGACGGCTCAGTCGTCGAGTCTAGAGCGGTAGTGGGGGTACAGTAGGCGGTTACTCAGGAGTCAGCCCGAAATGTGCAACTAATTCCGAGCACTGATTTAGGGTTTCGCAGCTTTGATTATATTCACATTTGGAGTCACTAGTAATGCTAATGCGGGAAAGAGAGGCGGCTAAATTATAATGATCTACTAGCATTCTATTAATTGTGACGATCAAACTTCTACTGAGATTTTTATGTGCATACCATGGCAAGGGACTAGTATTGAAAAATTGTTGGAAGAACTTTTTGCCTTTATATAGACCTTAAATCTCGTTAGTCTGCAGTTTGGCTAGCTCCTTAAATTTTTCATATAAATCAGTATAAGGTACTGAAGGCGCGTTTCAGCGATTTGAAAGGGTAGCCGATTTGGTAGCCCTGTCAGCCTCTTCATTTCCCAGAATTCCCGAATGCGAAGGGATCCAAAACAGTTTGATGGAGCTGTTGTGTTTATTTCTACTAAAGATATTATATTTCTTTTTAATATCGAGAATATAAGGGTTGGTTCTAACGCCTGTTATAGGAGACTGAAGGGATAAAAGTGCACTAACAATAAGTAAATCCGAGAAAATGTGCAAACTGCGGTCTTGATGTCCCAAAACGAGATCGAACGCATAGTTTAGGGCAATACATTCTGCGGTGTATATGGATACGTTAGAATTGATAGAACGTGTTCTAATAACGTTAAGTTCTGCGCAGATACAAGCAGAGCGAACGCAGTTGGCACCAGGGGTCTTGCTGCCATCCGTATAAATGGTGTAATAATCCTTTTTTCAAGTGCTTCATTTAAAATTTGAGTATTGTTTGTAGATTTTATTTCGGCTCCTAATATGGTATCTATTGGAATGGAAGTTACAAAGATCTTATAATCGTAGCTGTAGTTGTTGTAAGTATTAAGTGCGTCAATGGCATAGTGTTCCAGGAATGACAAGAGACAAGCGCTAAGTAACCTGCGACGTTTTGCAGCTTTTTTGCTTTTGCATAATTTATAGTATTTCTTTATTGTTGCACAAGTGAAAGAATTAGGGTTTGACAAGGTCTTTGCCAAAATACTCTTACACAACTGGTTGGCCCGTTCTCTTAGTAACGTCAATTTAGATTCCCCCTGAAGTATATTTAGCAGCGTGGTTTTCCGATAACCTAACGCCAGTCTGATCGCAGTATTCTAAATTTTTTTCAGCTTATCAGATACAGATTTCCGGGTGGGGAAGTAAATGAAACAGCCGTAATCGAAAATGGACCGAGTCAAACTTTTATAGAGGATAATAAGGGTTTCGGGATCAGCACCCCACCAAGTACCACAAAGATATTTAATTATATTTAGGACCTTACTGCATTTTTCAAGAACTGCGTCTACGTGCATTTTAAACGAGAGTTTGTAGTCGAAGACAATTCCTAGAAAGCGAGCTGATTCACTAGAGGCTATGACACAGTTGTTGATTCTTATTTTAGTTGTGCCCGGTAGAAAATTTCGATTATTGAAACAAATTAGTTTGGTCTTATGCGGAATAAGCACCAAACCTAATTTATACAGGTTCTAACTAATGATATTTATTGCATTCATTAATGTGTTCTGAGCTCTTTTGATACATTTGCATTTAACATACACTACTAGATCGTCGGCAAACTGCGATACATAAACGTTGTTGGGAATACTTTCTGTTAGGTTGGAGACATATCGTAAGTAAAGTAAGGGGTTGAGCACCCCTCCTTGTGGAACACCCTTGAACACCCACCTGGGCTCTGTCAACGAAGTGTCATAAAAGATTTGCCGTTCGTCAATGAGGAATTTAATGAAGGAGAGGAGGCTTTTGGGACAAGCTATGGATGCTAGTCTTGTTAACAAGATGTCGTTGTTCACATTATCGAATGCACCCTGTAGATCTAAAAAGGCCACCAGCATTACCTTACCGTCCATAAAACCTTCCTCAATTGTAAGCGTCAGATTTACCAAATTGTCCGCAGAAGATTTCCCTTTCCTGAACCCATTTTGGCCTGGGGGGATGAGTGAATTGTATTCCGCCCACCATTGCAGTCTGGCCTTAACCATGGTTTCGAAGAGCTTACAGGCACAGGACGTCAGAGAAATGGGACGTAGACCATTGCCTTCAGCTTTATTTATAAAGTGAACGACGGAGTTTTCCCAACTGAGCGGAAAATCGTTAGTTGTGTACATATGGTTAAAAATGTCTAATAACAGAAGTTTGAATTTCAGTGGAAGCTTCGTTAGTATTTCGTAATCAATACCTTCCATACCTGCGGCCGATTTAATGTTTTTGGAGTCAAGAGCAGTAGTGAATTCGACTGAATCAAAGGGGCTGTCGAGGAATTCGTTGTGTTGGGAGGAAAGGTGGAAACCAATATGGATTCGTTTGGACCCAAGGGGGACTGATCTTGTTCACGGCGAGCTCGCGTTCGTTATTGAGTTGTAAATTTTCCGAATTGTGCGAGACGGAAGCTTTGACCCATTCGTTTTTAAAGATTTTACATTTATTCCAAACATAATTTGGATTTGTGCGAAAGATAATACTCTGGGCTAATTTTTTAAAACAGTCTTTTTTCTTGCTCTTGAAGGTTTTTTTTTGCTAAAGCCGAGTACTTTCTATAGCTTATTAGGTCTTCCAGGTTTTTTGTGTGTTCCCATTTTTTAAGTGAGCAACGACGAAGCCTCTTCATTTTGTCACATTCAGATTCCCACCAGGGCACAGGATTGGAATTGTGAATTTGGGATCTTTTTCTTTTGAGGATGGAGTACTCAGCTGAACGGCAGCTATCACATAGATAAAAAAACTCATATTTGGAATGTGATAATCTTTGTTGATATTCGGCGGTGAAAAAAACCGGTAAGAAGGTATCGAGCTTTTCTCTAAAACTATCCCAGTCGGTTCTGACGGATTTTAACTTAAACCATTGTTTTTTATGATAATATTTAACAGTATCTAAAGTGACCAAGAGGGGGAAATGATCTGACCCTAGGGGCTCGTCACTGACTTCTACGCTAATTTTATCCGAAATATTTATAGAGGACAAAATTAGGTCAAGGATCGACTTTTTATTCCTATACATATCAATGTGTGAAAGAGAGTTTTCACTGTGTAAAAAGAGATCGTGAGCTTCTATGAAATCGTTTAGTCTCTGCCCGTTAGAGTCGGTGAAGCTGCAGTTCCAGATTTTGTTATGAGCATTAAAGTCACCCATAAAGATACAACTTTCTTTTGATGCAACATTCTGAAAAATTTGATTCCATTGCTCTCGTGTAAGGGTTTGCCTTGGAGATCTATAACAGGCTATAAGGTTAAGAGGTGGATTAATGTAATTTAATTGAATTCCTAACAACTCCACCGACTAGTCCGGAGAAACAAGGTTTTTAATTTTGCGGTACGCTACATTGTTACGTACGAACATTATTATTCCTCCACCTTTAGAATATGTTCTGTCCTTTCGGAGAATAAGAAAGCCTGGGAAGTGTTGCAAGTTGTTTTCCGGAGTTAGCCAGGATTGCACGCAGACAAGAATGTCAACATCTTTTAGCATCAGTTGCATTTCCTCTACTCGCAGCCTTATACTTCTTGTGTTCCAAAAGATGAGTTTTAATATTGGTGCTGTTCATAATTCAAAATATTTAACAATAAATCCGCTTCTTCTAAGGAGCTGAGATCTTCAGTGGAAGAGTTGTCTAGATCGGAGTTTACTAAACGGTCTTTTATTCTGAGTATCCTGCTGTTTAGCCTCCTATTGGAGAGCCGAGAATTAACCTCAGTTAGCATATTTTCGAGGACTGAGAGGCCTACAGTACATTTCAAGGCTAAGGTGCGGACATCATGACAGCCGATACTTGTGAATAAAAATTCAGTGATGCTATTTAAATCTAATGTCTTAATAAAGTCTTTAGCAAGTAGAAGGTGGGTTGCAATTTCATTTACAGATGTTCGCGTGTCTGACTGATTTTTAGGTTTCTTAACGGTTTTCGTGATTCGAATTACTTTTTTGTTATTTCTCGCCGAACGTGGGTCCTCGCTGGAGTTCGTCAATCATTCGGAATGAACTCTTTTAGCCCGTACAGGAGGTGGCATTAAGAGATTTGACTCTTGAGTGTGAGAACTGTTTTCCTGTATATCCCTCGATATGTTGATGTTAGAATCGGTCGAGTTGTCAAGGGGATATGTCGTTGGAGCATCTGCACTCTTACAAAACTTTACTAGACGACCTTCTTCTTTGCATAAGAAGCAAGTCAGTTTTTCTTTGGATATGTATATCCAATACACAGTATTATCGAAAGTAATTGGTATGGATTCAAGTGATTTGTCTGCGTCTTCTGGATTAATATACAGTTGTCTGCGAAAACTTAATATGTGGGAAAAACCCGGTCCGTTGATGCGAGCTCTAATAAAAGTGATTGAAGATACCGGTTGAACATTTATTTTTAAGTTTTTCCAAAATAGCTTCATGTGAATGATACGTTTGGCTTTGCAAATAAGCGGCCTGATTGTCAATATGTGTGCTCCAATATTTACTTGCGTGTGACGGTCTGTTAGTTTGTCGGCTATTTCTGTGCTGCTTAGTTAGATATAGGCAAACTCGGCCTTGGGAGATCCACGAGACAAACCTAATGTTGACTGGTCCAATTAATCTTGCGATCGCAACGGTGTAGTCTTGGATTGAAACGCCATCACTTGAATCAACTATTATGGCTTAATCTTTGGTAGGAAAAAAAACTTATTGAGCCACTTGAGCATATGAGACGGGTAGATCAACTTTCTGCGTGAATGTATCCATGGTGAGGTCCGGGAGCTCCTGTCGTCGGAGGCTCCTCCACCTATTGTAAGAACCGAACGAGTGTTAACTAGTCCGTAAACGGGAGCAGTGACTGCTCTCGCACGGCAAATACACTATCGCGGTAATGCACTGAGTACGAGAAAGATAGCAAATATTACACACGGGCGAGCACTCGTAAACACGTCCTGATTCGACGAAGGTTCGAGTCGAACTCCCAATAACAACGAGATACTTTAGATTATGCGGAAACACAGCTACTTGGGAAAACATATAACATTCCTGAAGAAATTTTTTGCTTTTACGTTCTCAGAAGTCTCTCAATGGTAATCACATTTTCGTTTCCTCAATGATATCCTTAATTTACCATTATCGACCGTAATTTGTTTTCTTCTTACCGACCGCGGCAATTAAACATGTCAATTACCATTAAAATTTGGTTGAACTGTCGGTAACACATATACAGGGTGTTCAGCTACTGGTGGGCATAATTTTAAGGGGTGGTAGCACGGGTGATTCTGAACAACTTTTTCCTTTGCCAAAATGCTGGTTAAAGCTTAGTTTTTGAATTATTAAGGAAAAACACTGACCAATCAGAGCGCGAGAATTACGCGCGCCCAGACGCGAGAGCGACAGCTTCGAGCGTGACGGCTGAGCGTGATCGTGAACAAGCACGTTTGCACCATGACAATGTAATTGCTAACAGAAAACCAATACGTGAAAGTTAAATCAAATGAAGAATAAAGCAATTAAAAATAAAATCCAGTTATGCATTATTTACAGATAGGGGATAAACTAATTATTTGTTATTAACTTAAACCAAGTAAATTGAATTTCTTCGATATTTGTATTCGTTATTGGAAAGGAATAAGGAATAAAATATCGAAAATCGTTCTTGTCTCTCGTTATAAAAATACAAAACAACAAATAACTTTTCTATTCATGAGAAAAGATTTTAAATCTAATAACTAACAAATGTATTACACACATACACAAATGTATTGCCACCATACAAGAGGCAATGTCACAGACGTCTGACAAGTGGCTAGCAGACTCAGGAGCATCTGAAGATATGACATTTGAAAAAGATTGGTTCTGAGATTTGCAGTTATATAAACAACATAGAACAGTTCAAGTTGCCAACAACGAAACAGTACCAATATATGGTTGTGGTACTATTAAGATTGAATCATGGGCTAATGGAGAATGGACGGAATTTGAGATGAAGAATGTCCAATGGGTTCCAAATTCGAAACAAAATTTATTCTCAATCGGATCGGTGACAGAAAAGTGATATGTCATGATCACAAAGAAGAATTCTTGTGAATTGTTGAATAGCAATAAAATTAAAGTTGCCTGTGGAATTAAAAATAGTAACAATCAGTTTGAGATGGCATTTAGAGTGAAAAAGTCTCTCAGGGCAGACGTAGCCAAAGTGTTCCCATTAGAACAGTGGTATAAAAGACTTGGACACATAAATACAGCAGAAATAAGAAATATTGAGAGATATCAGTTAGCAGAAGGTATACGAATTAAGGATCAGAAAGAATCTTTTTTTTGTACTGATTGTCAACCTGGAAAAATGCAGAGAAGCATACATAAAACAAGTAACTCCAGGGATTCACTAGCAGGCGAATATTTACATACAGATTTATGTGGTCCAATGGACACAGAATCAGTGGGAGGTTATAAATACTTCCTGATATTTAAAGATGAAACGACAAATTTTAGGTACGTTTATTTCCTAATACATAAAACTGAAGTAGCTAGTAAATTATAAATATTATTTGAGTTAATAGGTAATGTAATCGGAAATAACGTGAAGCGAGTAAGATCTGATAATGGAAAGGAGTATGTAAATCATGAAATGCAGAGGTGTATGAATAAAAATGGAATTATACACGAGACGACAGCACCGTACACCCCAGAGTAAAATGGGCGAGCAGAAAGAGAAAATAGGACTATAGTCTTTAGTGCTCGCACCATGCTGCTTGCTAGTAAGTTGCCAAAGTATTTATGGAATGAAGCTGTGAGAACAGCAGTTTACATACTGAACAGAACACCCAATACACAAAGTCCAAGCAGTAATCCATTTGAAAAATGGTTTAGGTATAAACCAGACCTTGGCCATGTAAGGATTTTTGGGTCTGAAGCATTTGTCCATGTGTAACGACTCTGGAGTTACTCGCAGAAATCTACAGCGCTCGTGAGGTAAAGAGCGGTATTTACCTACTGAACGACTCGTTTTATAATAACTAAATGTAAAGAATGTGGGATTCGTGTGGTGCGCGGTTAAGGAGTGAAATCCACAGGTCAATACCTTTCAATAAGCAGGTTTATTCAATAAAATAATAATTATGATTAACAATTAACAAAAATAAGAAAATAAGAAAATAGGAAAAGTATATGCAATATAAAATAGTATAATGAATAATTAAATCAAAAGAACTAAATTGGTATTGTAGTATAATGAACTCTATAAATTAAATACTTCGCTATGTGTAGTATTAGTAGAATCTAATAGAATCGCTTATTCTTGGTTGCTTTAACTCGAAGCCCTATAAATTGAATTTCAGACGAGGCTAACTCGACTATGCTTTTATAATATTAAATAGGCTCGAAATGCAGTTGCAAGGTTTAACAAAATTAATATGTTTGAAATCCGGCGCTATCGCAAATCCTACCTAGGTCTGATTCTATTCGGACGTCGCCTAAATTCGCTTTTACAATATTTATGCAATTAATACTTTAAATCGATTTCCCGACGCGGTGTAGTCGACTACGTGTATTACGCTAGAGACAGAACAATAATCTTTAATAAATTAATTTAACTTGACTCAGAATCCTAAGATTAATATGAAGTTAATATATTTCCATCGGAACAGTTACTCTTTTAATCTGTTACTCGACAACTAATTGTTCATGGCACTTTTGCTAGATCATACACTGACACCCAAAACCAGATCGCTTAATTGGGGAGCCTGCTGTTCGCTAGCTACTAAACGACCCAACGATCCAGAGATAGATGAACAATATACTTCTAACAGTGAGCAAAATAAAAATTGACTCTAATTATAATTCGTAATTTCTTGACCATTAAATTGCTCAGAGCTAACCCCGAGAATCTAACGGCGCGTTTAGTAATTCGACAAAAATTATAATATGTCTTTGAGTAGCTGAGAGCCCCTGTTGGATGTCTCAACCTTTCTTGGCGCTGAGTATAGCACTCTCCTGACGGAGTTTCAGAACAATACCGTTTGAATCGTGAGCCCGCGTTAGCTAGCTACTGAACGATCTGCGATCAAGTATCCGAATGGCGTATACCCGCTCTTCCAATCGAGAGTTAAGAATCGCCTCGGCTCTGTCCAGCGAAAACTGTTCCGCGTTAATTTATCTAATGCTCGTACGTGACTCGACTTCGAAAATTGTTCTGCACTGCTTCTAGGCTGGTTTCGCTCGGCCTTTTATACTCGAAATCCCTACCCTTTTCAAGGTTGTGACGTATACAATTTTGCGCAAATTTACATATAATTCTTAATTAAACGCTAATTAATAAAGTAATTGAATTTCTAATATTGCCAATAGTGGTTTCCGAATCATAGTTAGTGTTTTTAATACAAAAATGATTTACTAATTGCATATTAATGAACATTACATTTTCTGTCCTTTTCTACAATTTACGCACGTACGCCCGTAAGGACCCGAACTATATGTCGGAGTATACGATGCTTCGGAATATCCTATAGATCGCTATTACAATGTATTCATTTATTCGGATTAATAAAATAGTATCTGACTTCGAGTATCGGTAATTAAACTTAACATAACATTCGCTATTTTTGGGCGTTGATAGATTTGATTAATTAATAATTCTAATATCAAATAATATCATTAATTGAAATAATATATTCTGTCTCTCTCTCTAGAGATCGCGAGATAATTCCAAGGAATCTTGTTTATCGTGACGTCACGTACGCGCGTAGCGTTACGGAATCTTCTCTACGACATATTTACGATACATTAATTACAATACATTATTTACCCAAATAGAATAATATCTGAATTTGGCCATTATTGCCTCAGCCTAACATATGATTGAATTAGCTTTCCTATATTTTAATTCACCAAATAATTATTTAATAGGTGTCATATTTAATATCTTTGTTAATGGAAAATATATATATTTATCCTTTTCTAATGTAGCGTATCCTTTCTATGAGTCTTTGGCTATTATCGCAACGCGAGGAATATTCTATACTTATAACACATTATTTATTTAAACAAAAGAAATAATACATAATACTGATAATTCATAATTGAACTTAACATTTGATTGATTAACTTATGTGTTTGCTAGCTTAGTAATTATTTAATATTCGCGAATCAAAGATATATATATTTGTATGTATATATGTGTTACCGACAGTTCAACCCAAATTTGATGGTAATTGATGTATCTAATTGCCGCGGTCGGTAATAGAAAAATATCGTCGATAATCGAAATTGAAATACCTTTGAAGAATGAGATATCTTAGCAGTGAGACAGTTCTGAGGGCGACAGAAAAACAAAAAAATTCCCCAGGGATGTTACACATGTACAAAAGCAGTTTAGAAGTAAGTGGGAAGCAAAAGCTAAGAAAATGTACCTGGTTGGTTATGAACCAACGTCCAAAAATTACAGACTGTACGATCCTGAGAAAAGAAAGACTGTTATAAGCTGTGATGTCAGATTTGATGAAAGGATAATAAACTACGTAGATATTGAAAAACAAAATGATAATATAACTTTAAGCTGAAAGAAGAGAAGAAACCACAGAGAGCACAGTCAGAGAAGAAAGAAAGTACAATCTACGAAGTAATCCAAAACCTACACAACGGTTAAATTCTGATGAGTATTTTGCAGTATATGCTAAGACAATAGAAGAACCAATAGCATATGAAGAAGCTATAGAATCAAAGGAACAAAACGAATGGAGACAGGCTATCAAAGAGGAACTGGATTCTCTAATCAAAAATGAGACCTGGGAACTGGTGGAAGCAACGGAGGATATTAAGCCAATAGGTTGTAAATGGATATTCCAAATCAAAACAGTTCCAGGAATGAAACCGAGGTACAAAGACAGACTAGTGGCAAAAGGATACTTACAGGTTGAAGGGATAGATTATAAAGAGACATTTGCCCCTGTTATAAGGTAATACCATACATGTTATGTTGGGGATCGCAACAGTTGAAGACTTGAAAGTAGCTCAGTTTGATATCAAGACAGCCTTTTTGTACGGTAGTTTGGACGAGACCATATATATGGAACTGCCTAAAGGTCTTCAGGTTAACAACGAATCTGTAGTTTGCTTGTTGAAGAATAGTCTATACGGTTTGAAACAGTCTCCTCGTCTTTGGAATGAAAGGTTCACCTCTTTTCTAAAAACTTATAAATTTTGAACAGAGTTCAGTCGACCCATGTGTATTTATAGGGTTAATTAATGATGAAAAGATATATTTGTTATTATATGTTGATGGTGGTCTATTATTGTCCAGTTACAAGAAAGTCAATAGATATTGTGTTAAACCATTTGGTTAATGAGTTTGAAATGTCTACAGGTAACCAATAATTATTATGTTGGTATACAAATTACTCGAGACAGGAAAAAATAAGAAAATCTTTCCAAATCAAGAAGAATATATCAAGAAGGTAATTAAGCGTTTCAGGATGCAGGGTGCTCATCCCACGTCAATACCAGCTGATCCAAATGTAGTTTTAAGTAAAATAGATGGAGAAGAAAATTATACATTTCCATATCGAGCAGCGGTTAGATTCGCTAATGTTTGCAGCCATTGCGACAAGACCAGACATTATGTATGCAGTGGGAGAAGTAAGTCGGTATATGGAGAAACCAAAAAGAAGTCCTATTGAAGCAGTGAAACGCATAATCAGGTATCTTTCCGGTCAACCGAATGGAGGCATAAAGTACGGTTTAAATAATCACGAAGAATTAAATTTGACTGGATACACGGATGCCGATTTCGCACGAGATGTTGATAGTAGAAAGTCGACCACGGGTTATATATTCTTTTATAATGGAGGACCTGTTACATGGTGCACACGAAAGCAAAGTGTAATAGCACTCTCAACAACTGAAGCTGAGTTCGTAGCATGCTGTGAAGCAACCAAAGAAGCAATGCGGCTCAGACAATTGCTCAATAGTATAGGAAAAACATTAAGCGAAGCAACTCAAATTAAAGTAGAAAGTAGATAACCAAAGTGCAATCCGCAGAATCACTTCACACGGTAGCATATAGATGTAAAATTTATCTTTATTAAAGAAGCCTGTAAAAACCAAATCGTGGAGATATGCCCGATTTCGAGTGAAAATCAATTAGCGGACATGTTTACAAAACCGTTAACTAAAATTAAATTTGAAACAAACGTCGAGCGTATTAGTATGAGCTAGATTGAGTTAAGTTAAGTTTATTGTTGTAAGAACTACAGTTATTATTCTTTTAGTTTATAAAGCACGAGTGGGAGTGTCAGAATGCGTGATTTTATTCTTACTTTGTAAATCACGAGTGGGAGTGTCAAAATGCGTGATTTAATTTTCTTTTAGTTTGTAAATCACAAGTGGGAGTGTTAAAGATGCGTAATTTTAATTTCCTTTTGTTTGTAAATCACGAGTGGGAGTGTTGAAAATGCGTGATTTGTTTATTTGTAATTCCCGCTCGTTCCATTCTTTCGTTTGCTTCCTTCGCGCGCGTTGCCACAGAAACTCGCAACAAGCCGAGAACAGAAGAGAAACAAGCAAAGCGTTTTACAGCCCGCGTGCAAGCGTGCAAGCGATAAAAAGAAGTTACATCGGATACAATCCACGTTTTGATTTCGTTCAGGCCACGTGTAAGAAAATATATAGAACAGTTACAGATATATATTTTTGTTGTTTCTTCAAATATAATTAAGTTGAAAACCATCAACCTAAAATTGTAACATATATAAAAGAACATTTGTTTTGTACCGCAACGAGCGAGAGCAGGTGATCCCTGAATTTAGCAGTCGCGTTTGAATTTTCTCTCTCTCGCTCACCTTTCGGAGTCTGTGGAAACCCGAACTTGCTGTACCTCATATTCTGAATGGATCGAAAAGCGATTCCAATATAGCCTAGACTTTAACAAAACTAATTTCCACATGATCCTTTTTCTGTACAACTAAATCGAGATTAGTTCGATCACTGGAGATTATAACAACAATTTCTATCATTGTAATAGTACGTTGTGTGTGAGGTCGTGAAAGATCTGGTCCTGTGTGCTTGTGGTGTTTAAGTTCTTTACCACAGTGTATTGCGAAATTAATAACAGACTCGCAATAGCAAAACACTTCATTCGGGTAATTTGATGGAATATAATACATAACCTCATTATATTTTTTACATTTACAACCATTTATAATAGTTTAGAAGATCTCTTTAAAATAAAAGTCATAATTTTCGAAATTATAAAAAAATATGTTATTTTCAGTTACAGCAGAACTAGCTCTTTTCAGACCTTTAGCAAAACTAGCTCCATTCAGAGTTACTATATTTTTCGCAAAAGTGGAATACTTCTCAATGAACAGATATAATCCTTTAATTGCATAATCTAAATTAATGATAAAGTCTCATTACCCGTTATGCACGTACAATTTACGCGTTTAGATCTTCCGTGCGTCGAATAATGCCACCAGTACGCGCCTAAAACGCGAAACAAACACGATACCTGAGTATTACATTAAAAATGTAATATTATACAATTGCCAGAATATTATGTATAGAAATCAGTCGTGCACCGAACGGAAATATAAAATATATGTATAATTCCAACGATGGTAATATTTTTTTCACTGGAGAAATGAAAAATTCCAATTCATCCGTATTCTTTCTTTGGACCCATAGTTTACGTATGTAAAATTCAATCAAAATAGTTCAACGCTTTATTAATAAAATTTGCAAAAAAATGATAATTTTTAACATATTTTTTAAACAAACAAATTTTTCAAAAATCCACTTACGCCATATTATTGGCCTCCTAAAACAGAAAATTTTGCATTTTGAATGTTTTGTCTAGGTCTATTAGTTCCTGAGATATTTACGAAAATAGCTTTTTCAACCCCAACTTTAAGAGCTATTTTCACCAACTCATAGTGGATGTTTGCCGATAAAAAAAAATACGTGTCAAATATTTTTTCGAGTTCTATAACAAATAGAAATTTCATTAAAATCGGCGTGTATCAATTCGGTGATGTCTCTTATAAGTTATTATATTTTGTTTCATTTTGGCGAATTTAGAATTTCCAATGAGACCTAAACGCTTATACTACGTTTTATATGCATATAAATACTATTATATTGAGGACGTGGGTGTGTGGATGAAGAAAGTCAGTATTTAACAGTTACTCAACAACAAATATATTTTAACAAACAACAAAGATCATATAATAAAATAACAAGAGTGTCAGTGATTCCGCGGATGCAAACGTGACGGTGCCAAAATAACGAATGTCTCGTGCGGCGCGATGACTAGAGGTTTTATGTGCTTTTTGAGTAGAGATGGAAATAGGAAAAGAAAAGGAAAAGTACAGAGCGGAAAGTTGAAGGGGTGATAGAGAAAGTCAACGGAGGAACTTCCCGGGTGCCAAATGTGCAATCTGAAATGGACCAGACTTGCACGAGACCCTGGGAAAACTGAAAATTGCAGAATAGGCAGGAAGTGCTTAGAAATACTCAGGCAAAAGAGAAAGTTAGAAAAGTTTATAAGAAAAAATAAATTAGAAACAACTGTTCAGTTCGAAATTTTTAAAAAGCCCGCGCGGCTGGGCTAGCCGCCCCTGATCTTACTAAGATGGACGTATATAAAAAATAATAGAGAGCCGTGTCCTGCTCAATGCAGTGCCAACTCATAAGAGTTGCGAAAAAGGAGCCCGGCTTAGCGACACGATACACAAGGGAGTCAGTTTTTTCATGGCAGTTAAAAGAGGCATTCACGTCTGCATAGACCGAGCGTTTTTTCAAGCCAGAAATTCGCATAACAGAATCCATCGATATTCAATAGCAAGGTACGTTACTCTGCAATACTTGTTTTGTATTTTAAATAATTAAAAGCGGTCGCAAGACCCAAAACACGCGGTCATTTATGACCTGTAGAGGAGTTGCATCCCATGCGCTCTCTCTGACCACACACGCGATCATTTATGATCCGTAGAGGAGTTGCGCCATGCGTACTCACTCTGATTATACATGCGGTCATTTTTTACCCGTAGAGGAGTTGCATCCCATGCACTCTCTCTGACTATATACGCGGTCATTTTCATAACCCGTAGAGGAGTTGCGCCACGCACACTCACTCTGGCTACACGTACACATCTCACAGTCACACTCACATAAAACATAAATAAATAAATTGTACGAGGTTTTTGGCCTCAAGGTCTTTTTTCCTCAGGGTTTATCCCCAAATATTGTTGTTGTTGTTTTTAATTAACTAATACTTTTCTTTTCGCATGAATCATGTGGCTCAAACACAAAGTTTGAGTCTCGAAGTCTTAACAACAACGTGTTGGCGGGTAAAGGCACAATATTATTTGCATACGTTGTTGTAGGTGAGGAGATCCGTGGTTTGAAAAGTAACGTAATAAGTTGTATAAAGAACGAACAAACTATTTATTTAATAAAAAATACAAAATGAACAATTCAATAACGTGAGGAAAAGGCAAAGAAACAAAATTCAATTGAAACATGCGAACGCGAGAAGAAATTTTAATGGTGATATAATAAATAATAAATTCCGTTAGATGGAGACAAATGTTAATTCGTGTATCGTTTCGTTTTATCACCAATATATGTTATATTATACATATTTCTTTGAGCAGTAAATGTTATGCATATTATATTTCCTTTTGACTTACCGGTGAGCACAGTCATATCACCTCCTTTTATTATAACGCCTCCAGTTTTATAAAAACATGGCATTCATTCCCGTTTCCTAGATTCAGCGCACGGATAATAGGTTGTATGGTACGTCAGGTGCATACAGTGCTTTCTCCAAGGTACCTGTCACACCTAATTGTCAAACCATTTTTTCTGCTCCAATTCCAATTTTTTCTTCGATTACTTCTCCTCTCTTAGCAATTGATACCTTCAAAGATTTTTCCAATGATGTTACAGTTGTGAAAATGTCTATTTCATTAACAATATGATCTGTAGTACCAGAGTCTATTATGAAGACCATTTTTGTGATTGATTCGAACTTGACTTTTCAAAAGCTTTAATTCCTAACATAGAAGTAAAATTTCCACTTTGATCCTGCACTTAAATATTCTGAGTACCACGGTAATAATCTGAACTTGTAGAGTTTTCTTATAATAATTATTTTTCTTGTGATTCTTCCTACCACAATGGTCGCATTTTTTTATCATAGTTATTACCAATTCTTTTATTCTTAAAATAGTAATTTTGTTGGTAATTCTTTCTTTTAAAATTCAGTTTAAATACTTTATTCCTTCTGTTACGTACGCCGAATGTTTTCTATTTTTGAGTTGGCTGCTCGAGCATAGTTAAAGACCACCACGAAGAAAGAGTTTAGTCTTGCCTAGCTTTCCCAGCTACCAGGGTTTCCTTATCAGGCTTCGTCCAAGAATATCTAACATCTTCGAACCACCGCGGTGAAAATTTGTTAGACGAAAAGCGTCACGTTTATCCGTTCCCACCGTTTCCACCACTACTCGTGCTCCGCCCATTTCTTGGGTATATAAAGGGTTGTGGAGAAGACGTGTCGGACCCAATTAATTCTTGATCGTCGACTAACGAGAAACCTCTGTTCGAGTTCATTTAGAAGTTATCGCATCAAGTTTAGAGAAGTCTTTTTAATCAAGATCGGGTTAGGTCAGAATTTCTCTAGTCGAGAAATATTATAACCATACAGTACGTATATCTACTGTTACGCATTTTTACTGACTTGCTCTTGGGTCCCCGTTTCGTTCGTTTTTCATTAAAACTGGGAAGTACTAGATTCTCGCTTTGTCGGAGTGGATACTAATTAAACTCATTCAAAATTCAAATCAAGTTAACATTTAAAGTCTTGCGTAGAGTCACCTTAACCGACACGTACACTTCAAACACTTGTAGAACCCGGTTTTGGGAATAATATATTGGATTGTTCATTTTTATACTTAATTGTTGCCTCAATTGATTATAACCAAAGTCTAAAAACCCACCTGTCGGTGTACCTTAGCCACTCGAGGTATACCGTCAAATCTAGTTACGAGACCTGTGTATACTAACATCTCCTATGACACCCGGCGTTAGCCATACGTCGGCTATTTCACATATCACTTCCTGGGGCACCCGGCGTTAGCCGTACGTCGGCTCATCCCCACGTCTACTTTCCTTTGGCGCTTAGGATAATTAACAAAACCTGAGTTAGCCTAGTAACAAATACCATAACCAAATACAGCCCCCAACTACGCGGCTGTACCCCTCCAGCTCGTAACACTTATAATTTTATGATTATCGGATCTTGTCTCTACTTGCAACATTTTAGCACTTGTCTCAGCCTTTTCATTTCGTAATTTAATTTCGTAGTCCCATAAATTAATATCCACAAATGCGAGTAATTGATGCGATTGCGGTAATTGGTGGGTCATATGAATTCGACAATTATTTTATAATGCAGTGTTTCGTCGATTCGAGGCGTCGAACATTCGAGACGTCAAATGTACGACGAATCATTAGCTTTTTGTCTTTCCATGCGTGCCGTTTTGCACTAAATACATTAAATCTATATTACACCTATAGAAAAAATGTGAACGGCGAGATCGGGCCATGTGCTTTTTGTCAGGGTGCTTTTCTGGTCGCAAAAGAAAGTTTTTCTAAAATGATAATATATAGTTATCAAGGGCCATGTGACGTTAGTGTCCTCGCAGCCAATGTTTCGCCGAGGAGGCATACTTGTTCTGACTATGGTTGTGAAAACACTCCACAGAAAAAACGAAACAACCTATTTGTCTTATTTTTGCAATAACTTTATAACCTAACATTCAGCTTTTCCTGATAGTCCAAATTATATCGTGTTTGGTCTGATAAAACGCACGTGACCCGCTTTGGCCGTTGCATTTATACAAACTTTAAATTATCTCACATTATGAAGGATTAAAAGAACGGCGATATAAAATTAAATTAAGGATACAATCATGAGAAAATTCTACACGGAAGTAAAATTATAAATTTTTCCCGGATTGCCCACTTATGCGAACTATTGCGCGGACCGTTGATGCATTACAAACAGAACATACCATTCATCGCAATAAAGATATTATCTTACCTTCTGCTTTGGCTATGGGAATGGTGCAGTCAATGAAGAAGTGTACAAAATATAATCGAAACGTAATGCGATAGGAAATATTTTAGTATTTTTATTCGTCATTAAATTAATAATATAAGTTACGTGTTAATTTCATTGCTATATTTATATGAACGGAACGGTCCTGACCGTCGCGGCAGCCACCTCCTTAGTGTTAGAGACGATAAAACGATTACGAGTGGTTAAGGAGAATCAAGGAGAAATAGCAACTCGCGTTTGATATTTGAATATGTCTTTCTTAGACCGTTCGCGTTCTACGTTTGGGAACACTCTGGGCTTGTCCTTCTTCCGCTGTCCCTGCAGCGTCGTCCGAATCCTAGAGTCAGGGGCAGGGTTGATGGGGGACAATGTCCTGATCTTGCCTGTAATCCTACGTGTTCGCCTGCAGGAACATTTTCCCGACGCCTTACATTAGATTTCTTTATAATTCCTTCTTCTGCGTTCGCTAAAATTCGCAAGCTAGACTTGGGCCCGTATTCCTACAATTTTTTTATGTATAAAAATGGATGTGATACATGTGGCAACAGAGTAACGATCTGGCAATTATGCTCTTCTGTCATTTCTTTGATCAGTCTTGGTAGGTAATAGGGATAAAAGTTTACTTATATACGTATAACTGGTAGATGATGCAACGCAAGTATTCCGATTTACAGATTATATATTTCCACTAATCCTTGTTTGGTTACATCGGCGCTATGGTCCAATGGAAGAAAAACAAATGCCAAACGGCCACCTGCAACTGCGTAGTAATGGAGTACAAGAATGAAATTTTGAAAAAACAAGCATAGGATACAATAACATAGGATATAATAACAAGATGTTCATCTTTTACTTATGTCAGAAAAATAGATTTTGCCTGCATTTGTCGCGTTTCAACATACTGTTGAAGGACAAAACAAGAACGGTAGCTAACTTAATTCGCCTAGTCGTAATCCCATATCTGCTGTCTCACGATGAAAGGCGATATCGGATGCTGAGTCGCGCAGGGAAAAGAGAAGACTCTCAATTTTCTCCTTCAACCATTCCGAACTTTATTATACAAAATTGCTTTTTGACCGTTCTTCTTGACTCGCAGTAACTAACTGACTTACATTTCAAAAACTCTCACCCCCACGCACCCTGACGCATTCTATCTCGGAATCATTCTGTCTTCTTCCGAACCGAATCGCTTTCACTCTAAACTCATCACTCAATAATACACGCGTATTTCTCAGGCACTCCTCGAACTTGGACACCCAACGCGACACTTGAACCGATCATCCAAACATCCTCTCGCAAACGCCACTCAGCATTCACTCGAACTCGTTCAAACAAACAACTCATTTACCCAATTCATTCACACGAATATTCTTAATCCTAGACTAAATATATCGTAAATATGGCAGGGACATGGCGGCCGCATATCGACGCCACAGCGACAATAGCGTGACAGCGCGAATTCGCAGAGCCCAAGAACGCGATAACGATATAAAAAAATAATGGACAGAGCCAGTAGGCGAGGCGTTGACGATTATGTGTTAAAACGGGAACTGCTACTGTGAGAAGTAAACTCCAAAAGGACGCAGACGCAGGATGCACGCAAAGCGCACGAACGCGGACATTTCTCCACTCTAAAATCGTATGCTCTTACAACGTGACTACTGGTTTTACATTGACAAGTAAACCTACGAAAGTGTCACTCTCCAATTTCTCTAAAATTTCGATATTTTATTATACATGAAAAACTAAGAGATACTTATTTTTTTAGCGGCGGAAAAACATATTTAGAGACTGAAACGACCCCCCAAAATGGGGGAGGAAAATAAAAAAATTGGGATATCTTTGAGATCAGAGAAGCGATTTTGATGATTTTTGGTATGAAAGTATCTTTGGATAGAAGACGAAACTTGGCTGCTAAGAAAAAATACGTGTCCCGTAGGAAATGAAATATTATAATGTGAGAATAACAATAACGATAGTCCACTAGGTGGTCATAAAAACTACGGGGATCGGTGCAAAATTAGCGGTCTTTCAATGACGCCATCCGGATATATAATCGTCCTTTTTCGCGGGAAGAAACGAACATTTGCAGATCGCGGTTTGCATGGTAACGCCATGCATGCAGAGCGCGTGCAGCCCAACATACATCGGTATCGCTATGCAACGGGTGGTCATAATTTTGTCACCACAGTCCCTTAGTTTTTCATGTATTATAACATATCCGAATTTCAGAAAAATCGGAGAGTGACACTAGCGTAGGTTTACTTGTGAGTATACGTATGACCGTGTGTTTCCGAAACAACAAATTTGTTATGCATGCGAGTCGGTTGGAAGACAGCAGACGTTAAATCGTTGTGGAAATTTCAAAAAACCGACCCGGCGTATCAGATCCTAACGAAGTGTGCGCGACAATACGAAACAACTCGAGATTACGAATTAAACAATCATGAATACCTATGAAACCATTCTCGGTTACGGTAATATATGTCATTGTTCTTTTTTTGCATTTTTTCGTCTTCACTGTATTCGTCTACTCGTCACTTTTCCAATAAAGAATAGATTCGAAAATTATATTTCTACATCTCAATTACTATTCTATTTTTACATTTCTAAATCTGAAAATTCCAAAGTTCAAATGTCAGAATTCCAAATACCTAAAATAAAAAATCTCAATATTACAAATTCTACACAATCCCCGATCACTCCTCCTCATTTTTAGACCTCTGATTCCAGTATCGCTATAGGAAATAGGTGGTGAAATAAAATAATATGCTGAATATAATTCAGAATAAGAAACTTTGTAGCCATGGTTTATTCGGATTAGGAATACTTGGAGTCAAGAAATCAGGAATACTGGAAAATAGGATTTATTTCGAGGTTTAGGAATTGGTACAGGAAATAAATTTCTTTCTTTCGCATTAACAACATGACTACTTTACAAAATTCTCTCTAACTTTGTTCAATCAGGCGTCCAGGAGTAACTCCGTTCTCTCCCGTTCGAATGGCGTCCAGGTATTGGTCGCCGAACTCTCCTGGCGGAGTTACTCTACTCTCTACTCTCCAGGCAGGCGTCCAGGTATTGGTCGCCGAACTGTCCTGCCGGAGTCCCTAACCAGCTAATTCTTTCTCCAGGCAGGCGCCCAGGTATTATCGTCGAACTCTCCTGCCGGAGTCTCTAGGCTAATCCAAGAGGGGACGATGGTCCTTACCTCGTCCTCTTTCTCAGACTGCCAAATAGGCCGGTTCCTGTCGCGAGCCCCTATTTTATATTCGCCGGTTGCTATCCCGTGGCCGCGTTATCAACAGTTCCGTCGCAGAGTTCGCGGCTCGCGGCTCGCGGCTTCGCGTGTCGCGCCTTGCCTCTCGCTCCGCTTGAGCGGCCTACAAGCTCTCGCGCCTAGATACAATTCGATTATTCTAGATCTTTCGCTTTTCTAGAATATTCGCGACGCTATGTAATATTAACGATCGAAGCTTGTCTATTTCCATAGGATTTCGAATAGATTTTGTCTGATTAAAAACGAATAATCTATTTTATTCGCTTGCATTTTATATCATTTTCTTGTACGCTACAACTTTAATTTAAAACTTGAAATACAGAAAGGCACGTCTTTACTGTTCAAGGAGAACCTTAAGAATAAGGAAAGTCGTCGAAGAAAAATTCTTTACGACTGTATAAACCCTATGGGTCCTATAGTTAAAATAAACAGCAAAGGAGCACAGCTGCATCCTCTTGACTCGAACCTTCAACGTTAGAGAAAGTTTATGACCCGATTATTTTTGAAGAAGGAAACACTTAGTTTCTGTTAAATAAATCTAACAATCGCAAAGTTCCTTAATGCCAAAATCTCTAAACGGCAATTGTAAAATAATAATTGCCGAATGTTACAGTACTAAAATATAAACTTGAAACTCAAATACGAGATAACAAGAGTCCGAAATGCCTTAACATCTAAACTCTAAATTACATAATGCTAAAAACATAATGCTAAACATAATAAAATCTCAGAATCTCACAACACCAAAATTCTAAAATTCGAAGGATAATCACTGGCATAAAATCAAAATTCAACACTCAAAGTTTCAAAATTTGAAAACTGGATTTCTCCAAATTTAAAACTGCAATATTCCAAAATTCAATTAAACCCATGTACCGAAAACAAAATTCCAAATTTAAAATTTTATAAACTCTTTTTTCAAATTCCTAATCTCAAGATCTCTATACTCAAAATCCCATGATTTTGAGATTCTAAATCTCGAAGATCCCAAAAATTTAAAACTTAAGTTCTGAAATCTATTTAAAAATCTCAAAACGCTAGCCTCAGTAGTACTGAATTCTCAAAGCCTAAAAATTCCATAATACAATATTTCAAAATTCTAAATCGCAAATGTCAAAACTTGCGATTATCCAAAATCTTGAAACGTAAAATCAAAACCCAAATGCTTAAATGATAATTCTCAGGATTTTAAGTTCGAAAACTCTAAAGTTCTAAAGCCTCAGAATTGCAAAACTCCGAATTCCTAAGTCACAAAACACAGAAATTCCAAGCTTAAATTAAAAAATTTGTAAATAACATTTTTCTTATGTAAGCGGTTGAAGGCGTATGCATTTGTTTAGGCGCCGATGAGGAGAGATGAATTTTTGTTTACAAAAATTCAGAATATATAATTCAGAAGTGGGATATCACGGTACGCGAGTGCAGTTCTGATACAAAATGCGAAATATGCTCGTAAAATCAGTGTTGGAATAAGTCCACTAGTTAACTTTGTAAATTGTGCGCTACCGTGATAGGACCAAGTGCGTTATTAAATTTTAGTTAAGACATTGACCATTAAGATAGACATTATGACATCGCTTACAGTAATAGAGTTGAAAGAATGATGTCAAGGAAATGATCTGGCGACATCGGGGACAAAAGCCGAACTTGTGAACCGGCTACTGGAAAGTGGTATTCCAGAAGCATCATTACGTTTAACGACGCAGCCGACTCCTCAGTGTGCTGTAGTGGCGACGGAGGCTGGTGAAGAAGTTCAGACCAGAACCAGCAAACAACAGGATTGGCCCCTGTCTGAGGTTGATTTGGTGAGAAAACAGAGAGATTTAGCGGAACGTGAAGTTCAACTGTTGCGCAGAAAGCTGGAAGTTGTCCGGTTTTCGCCTTCGAGTATGTCGTCGCGACCACGAGAGTTGGTTGGAAGGACCTTAGAGAATTGATTAGCGACTTCGACGGCAACAATTCTGATGCAGAAACGTGGGTGCAACAGATGAGGAGACTGACTGTAACACATGGATTAGACGATTGGGCGGCAAAAGCGATGATTTGTACCAAGATAAAAGGCAAAGCCCTGAAATGGTATCAATCGAAACCAAATTGTGTGAATATGTCACATGAGGAGTTACTGGTCGGAATAAATAAAATGTATGGGTATCGACCGAGTACGCTAACATTAAGACGCGAATTCGAGAAGAGAATCTGGAAGAGCGATGAAATGTTCACCGACTATGTCCACGATAAAGTTGTGCTGGGAAATAGAGTGCCAATTTCCGACACCGAAGTGGTCGACTACATTGTCGAAGGAATCCCAGACAAAAGTCTAAGGACATTGGCTACGGTACGAAGCTTCCGTACAGTCGAAGAGTTGGTGCAGGCATTTGGTAGGTCAATGCTGCCAGCGGCGGCGAGAAGGCCCAGTGCAACACCACGACGGGAGATCAACCCACCAGCAACACAAGGGCCACCCGTGAGGAGCGTCCGAAGGACTTGAAGGATGTCCGATGCTACAACTGCAACGAGATGGGACACTATACGGTTGACTGCAAGATGCCCAAAAGAGAGCGGGGAACCTGTTTCAAATGCGGTAATATGGGGCACCGTGTCGAGCAATGCCCAACTTCGAAAGACGTCGCTTACCTAATTCCCCACCAAGCCGAAGACGGCGACTTTTTCCCGACGGTATTATTAAATTTAAGAACCGCCGATAATAATTTTAGACAATTAGAGATAAACGCGTTATTAGATTCGGGTAGTCCCATTAGTTTTATGAAAGAAACGGTTATACCAAACAATGTCATACGCGATAAAGGTAAATCGATTAAATTCACGGGAATAAATAATAGTGAAATGCATGTTGTTGGATGCGTTGAGGCCCAGGTTACTTACGGCGGAATTCTCTACAGTGTTGTGCTGCATGTAGTCATGGAGAATACCATGAAAAACCTTTTAGTATTGGGGAGAGATTTTTTTAAAACGACAGGAATTTCATTTAAATTCAGTCAGGAAATTAGACAAATAATGAATATTGAAACAGCTTCCGACAACGATAGTCAAATGCCGACATTAAATATCAATGAGGAGATTACACGAAGTAGTCAAGATCAGGTTCGTAAATTGTTTATCGATCACTATGGAAAGCCTATTAGACCGGAACACCCGCAAACAGAAAACGCAATGAGAATCACAGTAACGGATGAGAAACCGTTCCATTATTAAATTTATCCATTATTAAAGTTAAGAGAAATAATTAATGATTTGTTAGCAA
This sequence comes from Megachile willughbiella, assembly GCA_945859595.2. Lineage (NCBI taxonomy): Eukaryota > Metazoa > Arthropoda > Insecta > Hymenoptera > Megachilidae > Megachile > Megachile willughbiella. Next base: position 1,370,062 of record CAMAOD020000129.1, read on the forward strand.
AAGGCGCAATACAACACTTCACCGATCATTTTGGTTAAGAAAAGAAATGGAGAAATGCGCATGTGCATAGATTTTAGATTTTTAAACAAAATTTCAACTCGTGACAATTTTCCATTACCCCTAATAGAAGATCAGTTAGATTTGTTAAACGGGAAAAAATACTTCACACTTCTAGATTTGAAAGACAGATTTTTCCATATCCGCATGCATGAAGATTCCATTAAATTTACTTCTTTTGTTACGCCATGGGGCCAATACGAGTGTCTTAAGATGCCATTCGGTATGAAAGGAGAGGCCTTGAAATTCGAGCGATACATTGTCCAAATATTCAGAAAACTGATCGAGGCTGGAGATGCTTCTGTGTATTTGGATGATTTTTTAGTGGCGACAGATACGATAGAGCATCATTTATGGGTGTTGAAAAATGTTTTCCAATTATGCGTCGCGAATAAGCTCGAATTACGGCTAGATAAGTGTAAGTTCCTACGAACTAAGTTAGAATATTTGGGTTATATGATAACAAGCGAGGGTATCCGACCCAAGGAACGCGGTGTGAACGACGTCAAAAAATTCCTGATTCCTAAGAATACTGGCGACGTGCAAAGTTTTTTGGGACGTTGTTCCTATTTCCGAAAATTTATTGAGAATTTTTCGTTGATCGTGAAACCATTATATGATCTTACAAAAAAGTCAGCTAATTTTAAGTTTAGTTTAGAAGAAGTGCAGGCGTTCGAGGCGTTAAAAAATTGTTTAATTAACATCCCTATTTTAAGTATTTATTGTCCGCGAGACATTACCGAATTACATTGTGACGCAAGCGCAGTAGGTTTTGATGCAATCCTAATGCAGAAGAAACAGGATCAAAAACTCCATTCAGTGTTTTATTTTTCAAAAAGAAGGACAGATGTGGAGTCAAAATATCACAGTTTTGAATTAGAGACATTAGCGATCATTTACTCGTTACGACGTTTCAGAACGTATCTTTTAGGAATCAAATTTAAAATTATTACAGACTGCCAGGTCCTCAACCTCACATTAAGCAAAAAAGAGTCAAATCCACGGATGGCACGGTGGGTGTTGGAGTTACAAAGCTCTATGTTGTACAACATAAATCAAGCTCTGGGATGCGTCATGTAGATACACTCAGTCGGCAAATTCTTACCCTAAACGATAATTCGTTTGATAGGAATCTTGCACTGTGCAAGGATAACGACCCCGAGATAGTTAACATTCGGAAAAAATTGGAAAATTCGGAGGATAAATTTTGTGAAATGTCCAACGGTTTAGTTCATCGCAAAATAAAAGGCCGCGCTTTGTTTTATGTTCCTTGTACATTAGAGCACAGTATTTTGCAAAAATACCATAATGATATGGGGCATGTAGGTTTAGAAAAAACAGTGGAAAATGTACAAAATACTTATTGGTTCCGAAAATTAGAGAAAAAGTTAAGGGCCATATAAAGAATTGCCTTAAATGTATTGCCTTTATTCCGAATTCAGATAAACAAGAAGGATGTCTGCATGAAATTCCGAAAGATAGTAAACCGTTTTATACGATACACATTGATCATCTAGGACCAATGACAAAACAGCATTCAATCAAACGGTACATTTTGGTAGTAGTAGACGGATTCACAAAATTTGTAAAATTGTATGCAACGAAAACTACAAATACGGTGGAGGTTATAAAATGTTTGCGAAATTATTTTGCGACTTTTAGTAGACCGTTAAGAATTGTTTCAGACCGAGGTAGTTGTTTTACCTCCCAAGATTTTCAAAATTTTTGTGATGAAAACGGAATTACACACATTAAAATTGCCACAGCCTCACCACAAGTGAATGGGCAAGTCGAAAGATTTAATCGAACTATTATACCAATAATAGCGAAATTAGCAGACGAAAGGAATGTACGGTGGTATGAAGCCCTTCAGGATGCGGAATATGCATGCAACAACACGGTAAATAAATCGACCGGAGAAACTCCAAGCATATTGTTATACGGGGTAGGTCAGCGTGGAAAAGTAATAGATAGCATCCGAGATTCGTTAGAAAATATAGGTAGTATTACAGATAGTAGAAATTTAGCTGAAATAAGAAACAGAGCGACCGAAAAAATCAAACAAACTTTCGAGGCGAATAAGCGATATCACGACGAGAAACGAAAACCAGCACGGATGTATCAAGTAGGAGATAAAGTACGCATTTGTTTAGGCGCCGATGAGGAGAGATGCGTTTTTGTTTATAACGACGTTTTCGCTCGACGAACAGTCACGTCAAAGCCACAGACGAATAAAGGTCATTTTTCCTAATAATAAACAATTCGTTTCAATAAGCATTCCTCGCCTTTCTATACTTAGAAATCCAATTCCCAATTCCAAATCCAAAACTCAAAATTTTAACACCCAAATGCAGAATCCCAAATTTCAAAATCCCTAAATTCGAAAACTCCATACTTCAAGACTACAAAATACGAATTTGACATAGTTAGACGCTAATCCTTAAATTATCAAATTCTCAAGTGTCACATCCTTAAAATCACAAACTTGGAAGTTCTAAAATCTTAAAATCCCTAAATTTCAACTTTCCGAAATGTATACATAGTTACTACAAATGAATAATTACTAAAATTCTCAAACTTGAAACTGCACATTTCAATGTGCTAAACTCTCTAAAGAGCTACAATCCTTGTACCCTAATCTTTCAAATTGAAATACTAAAATATAGGTAGCTATAGCAATCCAACCGCGGTTTCAACAGCGGCTAAATTAAATAATTTAAAAGTTCGTTGGTAACAAGTGACATGATAAGAGTAACAAATGTTTTCATTGATAGCGCACGTAGGTCAAGTGACATATTGTAGAGAATTAGTGCCCTCCGCCCGACTCTGGCAGCTGTTCTTAACGTAATGAACGCCAGATATGGCATGGCCAAAAGTGGCGCTGAAATAAAATAAGTGTTTAGGAAGCAGTCTAATATTCCCAGGATATTGCACTCCTTGTTGTGCCGTCTAATCGAAGGACCACCCAGTGGTGAAATTAGGAATGAAATAAAGTTATGCTGATTCTGGTTACTATTGTTTATTCCTATTGCATGTTTGGTGTGTGTGAGTGTAACTGTGTGTGTGGGTATATGTATTTACTACAATTTGTGTCGTGTCGAAAATGGTATTAATGAATTTTAACTAAAGCTGTGGACTGCGAGAACTGAACTGACTTGGAAAAAACTAAATTGTGTGCCCACGTACCCTCCGGGGGGGGAGGAGGATGCTCGTATTCCCCTTCCATAATGAAACGCGCTAAAGTCGTACTGGAAGGGGGGGGGGGGGCTTCCAGTACGACTTGAGCGCGTTTCATTATGGAAGGGGAATACGAGCATCTTCGAGGTGGGCGAAGTGAAGTCCCATGGCAAGGGTCCCAAGTGGTGACTGTTTATTGTCACCACTCTGAATAGTGACCGTCCCTGCTATAAATCTGTTGGGAAAATACACTCTAACAATAAGCATATGAACACGATACCGTGGACGACAAACATGCTTGTCACAATGATACAGTATGATGCAATCATCATGGACCACGGTCACAGCATCCATTGTGAAACAAACAACACATATAATACTGAAATCAGGGCAGCTCAACCCAACTTAATGCCAATCAGGTACATAGGCAAACTGGAGGACTACACTCGTAATAACAAATGTATTACACGACCTTATACGGCAATGATGATTAAATAAGATCAAATTTGAACAAAATGAAACGTTAACAAAACGTCACTAAAACGAAGAAAATAAATTGTTAAATATTAAAAGGCAAATATATCATGAAAATGTCTAACAAGGGAAGGCACTGAAGTATCCACCTACGATTTTAATGAAATATCGTACGTTTGCTAAGTAGGCAGATAATAAAAGACACGTATTTTTTTATCGACCCCTTATAGTTTCGACCCGCTTAAGCTGTCTCGAAAACCATACGAGATACGTTAAAATTTCGCATAGGAATTTTTGTTTGAATTTTGAGTTTAAATCTTGACTGCACAGTTTCTAACTTCAGACGTTTCACCTTGGCGTTCTTCCAGTACTGCACAGCATTTCGTTTACATTCGAAACTTGTTCCGTGGCATATCCGCGGAACATATTCACACAGAAAGTTTTATAATTTCTATGAAAAGATTCAAGAAACTACATAGCTGAACTACGTTTTAAGATAACCCATTATGTGAAAAAACATTTATTTTCTACACATGGCTAGCAATTTCGGCAAGTGTCAACGGCTCGAGTGCAAATTGCCAGCACGTTTATTTCACGCAAGTCAACAGAGCCGTTTTTGACAATTAGTTTATTTTTTAATCCTGCATGATATATCTTCCGTTTTTCGAGTCTCCGCCCTCAACGGCTAATTGCATGTGTCACAAACGTTAATTTTGCAAATAGTCTTAAAAACGGACCCAATGACCATCGATCATGTCAGGTATCGCGACTCAAGCCTGACGGAAATTCCATCTCTTACAATTAGTCAACTTCATCCATTCTTGCTCCCGCTTCCTATTGTGATACCCGGTTAGTATAAGTTCCTCGAAACTTGTACGGATTTGGGGTAACACTTGAATGATTGTAATTAAAGATCGACGTTACGTGGTAAAACAAAATACTTCATTCCGGAAAACTACGGTTACAAACGTTGAGTACGCATGATGAACTGAGAGTGACACAGGAATGGGAAGATAGGGCTATTTGTAAGTTTCGGAAAATGAACTTTGGGTTGTGACTAGGGATTGCAATATTGGACCAAAAGTTCGATACCGGTAGTAGGAATTTTAGAAAAAGAAAGAAAACACAGGTGTTTCTTTGTTTTATTTGCCAGTTTTATGAGAGAGAGTAAATATCACAAAAAATTATTTGTAACTTATAAATTATAACAGTATATAAAGAATCACAAAAAAGTAAAGGAACAAGGAACATCTTATGTATTTAAATCACAAAAAAGTGTAAATATCACTGTGGTACTATTACAAATTTTTGAAATGTGATCTTAAAAAACATAGTGCATCAATTGTACGGTCATTAAGCCTGGAACGTAATTTTGTGCAAAAATTACCAGCTGTCGAAAACGCTCTTTCAGCATCTACGCTAGTTGGTGGTACTGTTAGCAATGCGTGATATACTTTTTCCAAGTATTTACCTCTAAATCCCTCATTGTCAAATAAATCGATTTCTCGTCGGATGGTTTTGGATATAACTGATTTCTGTATTGTATTTTTATTCGTTGAAATTTTTTTAGTTATCGCTAATTCTAATTTTTGTTCAAGAGACAATTCCTTTTCACTATCGACATTAGTGTTATCATCGTCTTCGATAACTGTACCGCATTCTTCTGAATGTGGACAGGTTTGTGGGTAAAAAATTTTAAGAAAATTTATTATAAACTTGATCAAATTTGAATTGGTTAGTCTCTTTTTTTCTTTTTCATTTTCATTTTTAAAATCATTATAATTATGTAAATACCGTAAGACATTTCACATTTCGGTATGCCTTTCTTCTGTGCGATTTTTCAATGTAATATATAATTCTTCAGATAGTGATGTGTGCTGTTCTTTCAGTGACTGTAACATGAAATTTATTGTTGCATTAGCTGTTAATAAATTAGAATCTCTCAGACATAATGCCTCCACAGCCAGTTTTATTGGAAGTAGAGCTGATACAGTTCTGGATATTAAGTCGAATTCACTATCGGAAAAATTAATTTGCAGGTTTAAGTCGATTATTGCTTTTTGGATTGGATTTTTCAGTTTCAAAAATCGTTCCATCATTAGGAGTAAACTGTTCCAACGTGTTTTAGAATCTAATATTAACATATATTCTGTTTTATTTTCAGCTAGTATATATTTTTGTAATAAGGCATTTTTTGTAGGGGAACGTTTAAATATTTTAACAATTTTTCGAACTTTATTAATTATAGGAAGCAATTCTTGATGAGTTAATATTTCATCCTCATTAATAATATCTTCTTCAATTACATTGTCATTATCTTCATTGTCAGTATCACTCTCACTCTCACTTTCTTCAAAGTCGGAATCAGAAGTTTCTATATCCACAGTATTTGGGTCCTTCTGTTCTTTATTTTTTTGGTATAATACATCTATTACTCCTAATTGAATTCCATGATCATAGCACAATTGCTGATTTGCACCAATTAACTTTCCAACTTTTTTCATAACTCCATCGAACGATTTGCTCTATCAGTCGTTATGGATACAATATCTTCTTTCAGGGATAATCTTTGTTTCCCTAATTTAGATTTAAGCACTTCCACACATTTTTCGGCTGGCATACTTCCCGAGACATGTGTAAGTCCTATATTCCAAAATTTTTTTTCTGATTGAATATTTATATTTAAATAGCGTCTATTTCTTACATTTGTCCATTCATCAAATGTAAGACTAAAATTTTCACCATTTACTTTTAATTGTATTAACTCGTGTTTCAAAGAATTGCGAACATCGTTACTGTAGTTTATAACAGTTCTTCTTATAGTGTTAATCGATGTTGGTAGATTTTTAAAACCTCTGGCGGATAGTGATTTTCTTAATTCAGTAGAAGTGCAAAACACTCGAAATGGCAAACCGTCTAATGCTGTCATTTTACTTATAATTTTATTCAAATTATCTCTTTTTTTTTCAAAATAATCTAAAATCCCTGGTGGCTTGGGCTTAGAAACTGTGCTTAAACTTTTATCTTCATCGCAATTAGATTCTTTCCTCTTTAACAAATTTGTATCATGTTTCGTTTTTAAATGTGTATGGAGTCCGCTTGTACTTCCTCCATTCACTTTAATAACTCTTGAACATTTTTTACATTGTGCCACCATATTCTTTTCATCATATACATAATGAAACCAAACCGAAGTATTATCAACACATTTTGTATGTTCTTTAAAGTTATTCTTATTCATTATTATGGGTTTATTAATTATGAGTATACATATAATAAATCTGAAAAATATTTTGAACCTTAAAGTATGATATGCAAATACAACGTGAATAACAAACTCACCAATTTAAAAAATATCGAAATTTTTTACACATTACGCCGTTTCTTCACAACTACAACCTTGTTTTCACAGATATGAATATCAGACTACGAATCCTGCGCGTGTGCAGTATCGTTCTGAGCTGTAATACGACAGTTTTGGCCCGTTATGGAGACATAAAAGCAAAAACGTATACTATTTTGCTATGTTGGCGACCCCTGAACATATACAGTATTGCCTCGAAACAACCAACAGCTTCAAGCTTCGAAATTAGTGAATTTCTATCCCCACTTCTTTGATTGAAGTCGACCGAGAGATCCGAGACGGAATGAGAGGTCCGTAAAACCGAAGAGTAATTTTTACGGTTGACCGAACAGTTTAGTGAAAAGAGGGCAGAACATGTATATTGTTTTCTCACTCTAACACATAGCGATTTAAAAAACAAAAGCAAGCTAAATAACATACCACCTTCGAAATAAGCAACTGGCCGGTCCCAAACGTGTTGCTTATTTCGAGGCAATACTGTAGTGGAGACAACTTAAAAAATTTCTAGTAAATGCCGAAAAAACGTTATTTAAACTTGTCGATACCGGTATTACAAAATTGTACAAATGGCTCAAAATACCGGTATTCGGTATCGCGGTATACCGCTATTGCAATGCCTAGTTGTGACTAGGAGGAGAAATTCGGAGGAAGTTGAAGGGTGAAAAGTCTAGTGTGAATCATAGTGAAAGTTGTTGACTGGCTGGAGATGACGTGATGGATGATGCATCTTAATCTATTATAAATATTTGGGTGTATAACACCCCCTCGCTTAAATTGAAGATATTGCCTTTTTCAGGCGATATCTTCATAACGCTGTGTATTTATGGAGTTATTTCGTGTTCAAATCGGATTCGTTAACATTCTTCTGATATTTGTCAAATTTACTTCCGGAGATGAATTTAGTTGTGCTATTGGAATACTTTCATGTCTTATCGTGGTTTCCGCATTACTATTTATAACTTGGCCTCTATTACCATGCATATGGTTATTATAAGTGTTATGTACACAAGATCGTGCTATCGCTGTAATACACACTTTAATTAAATGTATTAATCGAATTTTGTAGCTTACATAAAGTATTAATGTAGTTAATAAACCGTAAACAAAGTTTGTTCCAAATCTTGACGCAGTTTCTATATAACTTTCGGTTCTTTTGTGTTTGCCTATCGTTTCTGCAAACTAATTCTTCCAGTCTCTTGCCTAGTATCTGTGAATATAATGTACCTATTTTTGGAACATTCAATTCTTTTAGGTTTACATCAAGTCACATTTATTGATAGGTTTTGTGTATAAATGGAAAATTATAACTCGGTAGATCAAATAGAAACTCTGTGACAATTCTACTGGACATGTGTATCGGTTCAAGTATTACAAAATCTGTGCTAACTATATAATTAGGCTCTAAGTGTATAATACTCGGTCTGGTAATTGTTACAAAATTTGAAGTTTGTCCGCGTAGTATTTTGGATTTGTTCATCTTTATGAGGAATAATTATTTCAAAGAAAACAGTCGCTCACGATTTTTCTTAGCTTGCAGCAAACCCCTTTCCAACTGGTATGTCGTCTTATTGTGTTGACCTTCGAAGTCCAATTTCCTCATGATTATAATGCCTTCTTCAATACGGGCCTCTTGTTGAGCCAGGTCCTCGAGTGGCAGGTAGCTGGAAATTTTCCACTGCTCGGTGTACAACCTCAGTTGTCCCAAGGGATCTAAATGAAGAGTTGGCAGATTTCCGAATTCACGAATTCCATATTGCTCCTCGTTGTTCTATGTACTGAGTTCTAAGATCCTGAAATATTTAAACTTGCGAATTTACATCGATTCTTACGTATTAATATTGCTCTTTGATTTTTATGAATTAAAATATTAGTTTCAGAAGGAACGTCCAGAATTAGGTAGGGTCCCTCGAACGGGACACTTAATCCACTTGTTTTGTTCCTGGTTTCGTTGGTGATCCACACGTAGTCACCTTTCTTAAAGTCGTAAGGTCTGCAGGTTCTATCATATCTTTCTTTGACTCTTCTTTTAGCTTCCTCTATATTATTCCTGGCATTCCTTTGGAGGTCCTTTATTCTATTGGTTAATTCTTGTAATATATCTGTATGTGTTAATGTCTTCACTCTTCTATTCAATGGTCGATTGGCGTGTTGTCCGTATACTAATTCGTATGGTGTGTATTTGGTGGCTTCATGTACATTAGTATTGTATTTAAACACTGCTAAATTTAGGTAGTCGTCCCAGTCGTTTTGTTCATTGTTGACGTATATTTTTAAGTAGTCCTTTAGTACTTGCTGACTTCTTTCGAGAGAACCATTACTTTCGGGGTCAACTGCGGCGGTGGTGACGTGTTGAATTCCAATAATTTTTTCAAAGGTTTTCATAAATTCTGATACAAAATTTTGTCTGTTGTCAGTCAATAGTGTCCTTGGTGCTCCATATTTACAAATGTAGTATTTTAAAAAGACATACGCGCAACTCTCCGCAGTGTAGTTACTTAAAGGCTAGGCCCAGCTGTGTTTTGTTAATAAACATTGCGCAGTTAATATATACTTGTGTCCTCTTCGGGTTTCTTTAAGTGGTCCAAGGATATCCATCGCAATCTTGTCATTAAATCTTCTGGGTATATCTGTCAGTTCTAATGGGGTTACACACGGTTCTCTGTTCGCTCTAACGCGTTGACATTCCAGACAATTCCGAACAATGTTTTTTATATCTTTGATCATATTTTTCCAGTAATAACTATTTAGGATGCGCGTATATGTTTTCTTCTTACCGTTATGTCCACCAATTGTTGAACAGTGGTGATTCTTCAGTATCCGTGGAATATCGTCTGGTACTGGAAAGACTATTTCCTCATCATGAAATACGATACGTGTATCTGGATTCCTTTTGCCATGGTCCTTGATTAGCTGTATACCTTGTTGCCGCGTTATTCCTAACACTCCCCCTCAAAAGAAGGATGTACGTTTGTCGCTGGTGTTTACAATATTCCGCGTACAGTGAATGAATTACTACGATGTATTTATTTATAGTGTTTATCGCTGTACATAAAAGACAAGGTACATTTCTGATGTCGCGGGCCGGTTAAGACTTTCGTTAGTACATCCGCAATTTGGTCGTTTGACGCTTTGTGAAAAACTTTTATTTCGCCGTCTTTTAATTTTTCTTGTACAAAGTGATGTCTAGTGTCTATATGTTTTGACCCGCTGTGAAAGGTTGGATTTTTGGCCAGTTCGATAGTACTCTGGTTATCGTTGAATATGGGTACATGTTTTTGCTTAAAGGTTCCTATGGCCTTTGACAAACTTTGCAGGTGCACTGCTTCTTCCGTCGCTTCCGAAAATGCTATATACTCTGCCACCATAATGGAAAGTGCGACCGTGCGTTGTTTACATGGACTTGCATTTCGAATTTGACAGTTAAGGCTATTATCAGTCGTACGGGCGTGTGCGTTTCCTCATAATCTAAGCCCGGACGCTGAGCAAAATCGCGTGCGACTGAACGTGCCTTCCTCCGCATTACCTATCCATCAGCGTTTACTTTGTCGCAGAGGACCATGAGACACCCAATGACTTCGCGATCGCGAGGACGTTCAATGATTTGCCATACGTCGTTCTTTAGCATCGCCGCAATTTCTTCCCCAAATCGCGACGCGCCACTCTGTTTTATCCAGGCCGGAAAGCGCGGTTTGCGGGAGTATTTCGGCCATACCCGCAGATTCCGTTGGGTTTGAAGACTCGTCAACCTCGAATACGTCATCTTCTCCTTCTTCAAATTGATAATCGTTTTGAATATCGCTTTGAATCTCGACCGTACTGCGTAATTTCCTCAGCCTACCACGGCTTCCGGTCCAGAGAATTCGCGGCCAACCTGCCCGGTACTTAACATCACTTACGCGTGTCGGAATGGTATCGGGTTGTTGTGGAGGATCTGCGGGTACTTCGAGGATATTGTTCTCATGATCGATAGTCTGTCTACCGTTTCTCGACTGATCCCCTTTTTCCACGACTTTCGAGGTTATTTGTTCGTTTTGAATGTCTATGACTACATGATTTTCGGAATACGAATTCTCGTCTCTCGCTCCATCTTCGTAGTTTTACGTCTCGAGAGATATCGACGCGGTTCTCATCAGGAAGCCATACTCTAAATCCCTTCGTTTCTTCCGAGTAGCCGAGAAATATTCCTTCTTGAGCGCGCGGTTCAAATTTTGATTTTTAATGGTCTCGAGCTAGGGTTATAACCTTAGAACCAAATAGTTTAAAATACGATGCGTCAGGTATTTTACCTGTTTAAAAATAGTAAGCGTTGTCGCTGTTGAGAGCGCGAGACGGTAGTCTGTTGCGCGTATAATTCGCATTTGCTATCGCCCCGGCCCAAAATCGCTTCGAAAGTCCCGCTTGAAGAAGCAAACAGCGCGCCGTTTCTACTACTGTGCGGGTTTTCCTTTCGGCAACACCATTTTGTTGGGATGTGTGCGTTACGGTTAACCGTTTTTTAATACCGCATGAATTTAGATACTCATTAAATTCGTTTCTGAGGAACCCACGACCATCATCAGATTGTAGATATTTTATTCGCGTGCGTGTTTGATTTTCCGAAAAATTTTTGAACTTTCTAAAAGCCGATAAAGCTCCGCCTTTTTGTCTTAAAAAGAAAACCTTGAACCATCGCGTATAATCGTCGATGAATAATATAAAATATTTCGCGCCGCCGATTGATTCAACGCTTATCGGTCCACGTATGTCTGTATGCACTATTTCGAGTATACCTACGGCGCGGTTCGACCTTTTCGGGAATGGTCGTCTTGTCATCTTAAAGCGCAAACAGATTTCGCAGGTGGGGAGCTTTTCATCCTTTTCGAAGGAAACGCCACGTATACTTTTATCGCGATTTATTTTTCGCAAACTTTCCTTGTTAACGTGACTGAGACGCCGGTGCCATAATTTTATGCCTTTTACCATTTTTAATTTTGAATCGATTACAAAAACCGCGAAATGCGCGTAATATAAATTATCGTGTCGGTCAATGGTGATCAGACGAGAACCGGTAGTACCTACTTTTTTTTTTAAACCACATTTATTCAACACATTATATACAATCATAACATATAATGTTCCGTAGTGAATAATCTACGTTCTTAAATCTAGTCTCAGACGGGGGCCTGGATGACAAACCAGCTCTCGCCCTTAATCTATTACGATTTTCTTCTTTATTTAACTTCTATCTTAGAGTTATGAACAGTAGTGACCCTAACTAATGTATAGGTCTACATTTGGTGACTCGCTTAATTTAGCCGCAAAAAACCCAGAAAGCCGGTCAAAACGCTGCTAAAAGGACCGTTGCTGTCCTCCTTCCTAGGGATCTAAAATTAACTTAAATCTAACATGTATCCCGGCACGCATTCACTCACTCAATCATTCCTTCCTTACATACTTCTCACACTCCTAATACTGTCCGAAACTTAACAAAATTTTTACATATATACATATTTACAATATCACATATTAGATCACTGTCTACAATCTATCAGAGCTTTGGTATTCTCTTTAGTTTAGATCTAACCACCAGTACTTATAAGTCGTTGGTGCTTTTTTGCCGAACACATTAATGGACGGAATTGCTGTGTTATAGACCAGTTTGTGCGCTGTGTTTATCGCGTCTATATGCGATTCGTATAAAATTCTTTTATTGTTGGCTAATCGTTGCAGATGATATATTATCGGGATGTTATTTTTATCGAGAATTCTTCCTGTTCTGTCTAATAAGAGGAAGGCTTCTGGGGGGATGAAACCCGTCTCGAGGGTACGTGAATGGAAATTATCGTGTGGGTATAAAGCGCTGCTTATTAACGAGTTGGTATTTATTTTCCTCATATCCGCAAAGTAATTTCTTGTCAACTTAACCATAAAGGAGTCTATCCTGGGTATCTCTGCGGCATCATACAACTTTTTAATGCTGACGTAATGCTTAAAAGTAGTTTCGCTGCTTCTAAATAGCCCTGTGCAGGCCCTCAGACATTTTCCCTCAAACGCTTTTAGTTTTTCCATGACGGGGGGGGGGGGGGGGGGGGGGGGGGCTGATATTATACCATACCGGATAACCGTATGTGAGAATAGGACGGATTAGCAATTGGTAACAAGTAATTTTCATTTTTTTGTTTAAGATTGGGGACAGGAACAATTTGCTATGATGATGAAAGGTTTTCCTAGCTTTATCCAATTGTATTTTCACATGCTCATTCAAAAACAGAAGTTCGTCTAGATTTATGCCTAAATATTTGACTATTTTTTTTATGTGGGATCTTATTCCCGTCTGCTGAAATTTGGAAATTTTTATGTTGCCCTCTAAATGTATGGCACTGATTCTTAATTTTTCTCCTAAAAATGGATGGCTTCGCATTTGGCCGGATTTATTTTTAACTTCCAGGTTCGGTAGTACTCCTGTATTTGGCTGTACATTTTCTGCAGCTGTTCTTGTAGTTTATTTATATTTTTACCTTCTATGTAGATGATTAAGTCGTCCGCGAATTGGATAGTGTTGATGTCTGGAGAAGAGGGGATGTTAAAGAGAAAAGGTAAATCTGCGTTGTAGAAATTGAAAAGAATTGGGGCTGTTACCGTACCCTGTTGTAGACCATTTGCAATGGACCACGTCTGATCCGATGTATTACCCATGCATTCAGTGTGGAACTTTCTACCGTGAATCATGTTAGCGATTAATTTTGATAAATGTAGAGGGCAATTTTTCTTTAAAATTTTGAAAATTAGACCTTTTAACCTTCGAAAGCCTTTTCGATATCCACCAAGTACGCGGCCACACTATTATTTTTAAAAAGCGCCAATTGGAGATCCGAGATCAGCTTATGGATGGCGTGTACCGTACTGTGCCTATACCTGAACCCAAACTGAGTATCCGTTATCAGGGAATTGTCTTCTAAAAACTTTTCGAAATTTTTTTTAACTAGTATCTCAAAGACTTTGGAGATATTGGATAATAGACTTATTGGCCTATAATTATTAGGGTCGGCGGGATCCTTCCCTTTCTTTTTTATGGGGATGACCTTAGCAAGTTTCCAAGCTATCGGAAAATACGAATTATTGAGACAGTGATTGAAAATTACACTGTAGGAATCTATGACGCAGTTGGGGAGGTTTTTTAGTACAATATTTGAGATCTTGTCTGGCCCCGCAGACTTTTTGTTATTTAATTTTTAAATAGACTTCTAGTGTGTCCTGGAGATGTGAAGTACTTGCCAAGGGATTCTGAGTCGGGCGCCGGAGCACTGGCTAGGTTTTCTGGTGAGAAAGTTACTAAATGCGCGCTATTATCATTGTCATTCCTCAGGTTAACCATAAAGTCTGTATATCTTTTTTCAATTATCTGATTTAGTCTCTGCTTCCCCATCTCATTATTGCCTGAGTTCACGGTCGCAAAGCTAGCAGCCAGCACGTTTAATTTCTCTACCTCTTTAGTGATAATGACATCGTTGTTGCTATTAGTAGCGTGATCCTCAGGTCCGACTCCCGCTTCCCTTAGCAACCCCCGTTTACTCTCATTGACCAGAAGTTTAGGTATTTCTAAGGTTTCTTTTTTCCTAAAAATAGCATTGATCTGAGGGAACATTTGCGAACTATTGAACGGGATCTGTCTAATCCTACTCTGCCAATACTTGTTGACCGATCTCTGAAATTCTACCTTTAATTTTGCTTTGCATTGTTTTATGAGATTCTTAGTGGTGTTTATGATTACATTGGAAAGGTGTGAAGGACGTCTGCGTTCGTTTGTGAGTGTGGTCAGGAGGGAGCTTTTTGTTTTCTGTAATTTCTTGATTTCGGCGTTAACATAAGTGTCTGTAGAATTGTAGTCGCGAAAAGTGGGGACGTTTCGTTCTATAGCGTGAAGAATTTCCGAGTCTAATTCTGAAAAGAAACTGTCAATTTCTTGGTTCGTGATATTTCTGTGCAAGGGGATTTCCGTTGTCCAGATGTCTGTCAGGTCGTCTCGGAATTTATCCCAATTTACCTTGGCGTAATTCAGTTGCTGTCTTGGTAGAGTAAATGGTATGTCATTCTGTTTAGTTGGTAATTTAAATTCGATGCATATTGCTTTATGGTCGCTGTCGATGTCTAATGTCGGGATATTATTATTGTCAATAAGGTTCGTAACTTGCAGTCTACTGTCTATTAGTCCTAAGTCTAGGTACGCGTTGGTTCTGGGGAATGTTGGAGTAAATGTGATCAATAGTTGCATTTTGTATTGAATATGAGTAGAATTAATCCAGTTGTTCAATGCCTTCCCTCTGCCATTGAAAACGCTATTTTTCCATGTGTAACGTCCCCAGTCCGCAAGGAAGAACATCCGTGAAGATAAGTAGGGTGATTCTGGCATATATACTTTTTATTTTTGATTATCGACCGCGAAATACCGACCGCACCATAAAAATTCGCACGGTAACGGTTAAAAGTAGATCACGCGTGCAACATTGTTGGATTAGATAACCGATCGATGGCGCGCACGTTAGTTAGCAAGAGATGCAAGATATACATCGAAAAGAAATCATTATTAATCATTATTTAGATATTTCTATTATTGTTTATTTGTTTACCATAAATCGAGATATATTTTTAGCTATTGTTTTATGTATTATTTGCAATTAATTATTCTCTTGTTAAAGTACTTCTATAATCCCGCCAATTTGCGTACGTGAAAATTCATTAAACTACGATTTAGTGAGTTAGGTTGTAAAATCTTAGTTGATGATAAATCAAAGCGTATTTTTCTTAATCAAATTAATATATTTTCTTTACTAAATAAATTATAATAAAATAATACCAAAAATTATGTAAAAATACTACGCATTTAATATTAGGGTAAGCCAGCATGGCCTTGAAGAGTGAAAGGCAAATAGGCCGTTTTCGGGGTATCAAAAGGGCTAGCGAAAAGCCCATAGTAGCAGAACAATCTTTGAAGCAGTACGTAATGAATCTCTTAGGAGAAGTATCAAGTGACAAATTGGAGCAGTTTTAGCTGGTAAGAGCCTACAAGATTCTTAGTTTTGACTGGACAGCGGGTATCAGCCATTTGGATACTCGGTCGTTGGGTCGTTTAGTAGTCAGCTAACACAGGCTCCCCATTCAAACGGTCTTGTCTCTGAAACTCCGAAAGGAGAGTGCTATACTCAGCCCCAGAAGGGACTAAGACATCAAAAAAGAGCTCTTCAGCCACTCGTACAAATTTATTATTTTTCGCCAAGTTACTAACTCGCCGTCGGATTCTTGGAGTTCGCTCTGGGTTGTTGAGTAGCCAGCTAACGCAGGCTCCCCATTTAGGCGATCAGGTCTCTGAAGCCTGTGTCTTTTGGGTGGCGTTTAAGTAACTCTAGTTAATAAAGTCGAGTCATTGTAATTTGCAACCCTGTTGGGCATATGTTGTCCATCTAACTCTTTTATCGTTGGGTCGTTTAGTAGCCAGCTGACGCGGGCTCCCCAATTAAGCGATCAGGTTTTGGGTGTCAATTGTGCTCCGACTAAAAGGGCAGTTGAACTACTAGTTTTAGAGTCTAGCAAAGAGTAGCTGTTCCATGTCCAATTGTTTCCATATATAAAGTTTCAAATCTCAGTTTTATAGCGAAACCAAACATTGTTCTGTCACCAGTTAGGATCTAGATCCATTAAACCTATTATAAACCGTCATAAAACATTATACTTTTGCGTTTGCGTCGATCGAATAATTAACTAACTATACGTACCTCGTTCATAACCGCGCTTCTTGCGTTTGCATCATAATAGTCGATTAAATACTTAATTAACGATACGTACCTTATTGAAAACCGCATTTCTTGCGTTGCGTCATAATAAACAACTAAATAAATAATTAATAATACGTACCCAGTTGAATACCGCTTAACCAAAGTAGTTAGCTACCGATTTGCGCTTTCATATAATATCAAACATTCATATATTTTATATCTTTTCTAAAAATAATTGTTAATTGTAATCCTATATTTTTACCTTGAATTACTTGAATAAACCTAATTAATGAAAGGTATCAATCTGTAGATTTCACTCTTTAACCACACGCCACACGAACCCCACTTTTTATAGTATTGTAGCCATGATTATTCAGGAGAAATACGTGGGAATCAGGATAGCAGGACAACTGGAAAACAGGCTTTATTTTTCGATGTTAGGACTTGGTACAAGGAATAAATTTCTTTCTTTCGCATCAACTACATGACTACTTTATACAATGCTCTATAACTTTGTTCAATCAGGCGTCCAGGAGTAACTCTGTTCTCTCCCGTTCGAATGGCGTCCAGGTAATTTCTCCGAACTCTCCATAACGAACGGGCGACCAGGAGTATTCTCCCGTACTCTCCTGTGCTCTACTCGGGGCGTCCAGGAGATGCTCTGTCCTCTCTCGACCGACAGGCGTCCAGGAATATTCACCGAACTCTCCATGTCGGACGAGTGTCCAGGAACAAACTCCCGTACTGTCCCCCTATTCACCAGGCAGGCGTCCAGGAGGGTTTCGCCGTACTCTCCTGCCTGGGTGTTACATCTTTCTACTCCTCTCCAGGCGGGCGTCCAGGAATTGTCGCCGAACTCTCCTGCCGGGGCTACTCTACTCTCTACACTCCGGGCAGGCGTCCAGGTATTGGTCGCCGAACTCTCCTGCCGGAGTTACTCTACTCGCTATTCTCCAGGCAGGCGTCCAGGTATTATCGCCGAACTCTCCTGCCGGAGTCCCTAGGCTAGTCTAAGAGCGGCCGATGGTCCTTACCTCATCCTCTCTCTCAGACTGCCAAATAGGCCGGCTCCTGTCGCGAGCCCCTAATTTATATTCGCCGGTTGCTATCCCGCGGCCGCGCTATCAACAGTTCGTCGCTAATTTCGCGGCTCGCGGCTCACGTATCGCGCCTTGTCTCTCGCTCCGCTTGAGCGGCCTACAAGCTCTCGCGCCCGGATACAACTTGATTATTCTAGACGCTTCGTTTTTCTAGAATATTCGCGACGCTATATGATATTTCGATCGAAGCTAGACTATTTCGATAGGAATTCGTATACATTTTATATCTGATTATCAACGAATAATCTATTTTATTCGCTCGCATTTTACATAAAAATTCTTGTACGCTACAGTATTAGTTATAATAAGAACGAGTCGCTCAATAGGCAGAAGCCGCTCTTTGCCTCACGAGCGCTGGAAACTCCCGAGTCTAGCACCAGGGACGTTACACATGTTTGGTGCTTGGCATTGAGGTCATCGGCTAATAAATAAGAGTTATTAGGGTTACTCAGGCCTAAGAATTTAAATACGTAGTCTTGTTCTTCTATAAATAGGTCAGCTTGCGCTCCCGGTGAATATCCCGAGATTACATATAAGGTATCCCCCTTACCTATCCTAATTTTGACAATTACCTGTTCCAGAATACTCAGGTCTTTAGGCAGGCAGACCCGCTCGTGTTTGATTGTGCTTTTAATGAGCACTGTTACTCCTCCTCCATTAGCGCTCTCCCTATCTCTTCTCAGAAGGTCGAAGCCTCGGTATCTTAATCCGTGTTGCGCCTTGAGTTTAGTTTCATTTAGTAACACTATGTCTGGTTTCTCTTCGTCTAAGAAGTTATGTATATTATATCTCCTCTCGTTAGTAACAATGGAGTTGACATTTGCCGAAATTAATCTTAGCGTGTTAATCCCCTCCATTTCTGAAAACACTCAAGCCCGTGTCAGTATAAGTAGGGCCATAAAATGCCCTGTATAAATCTTCAATTTTTCTTGCATTTGCTCCAATCCTCCCCTCTAATTGGCTTAATTGCGCCGACATAAATGTTTTTAGGTCCGAAAATATATCTTGTAGTGTGGCCGGTGCCCGGGTCCCGTTCCCGCCTCCTACCGCTATGTTTTCATCTACTTGGTTATCTGACGCTAGCCTAATCTGGGTCGCTAATGAAGCGGCCCGCGGCGCCCCTCTTACCGCATCGGCGAAACTGCAGCTAGCCCTTACGGTGTTGCCCTCAATCAGCGCCTTACTTTTGTTATGTTTGAGGGCTATGGCCTGCAGTTTCCTCGATTCTAGCTCTTTCGCTCTCGATCGAGACTCTTTGATTTTAAGGTAGCCTTTATAAGATACCGAGTGTCCGTAATTTTGGCATCTTACCCAATAAAGTAAGGTTGGATCAACCCTTTCTTCCTTACTAATTTTACAGTTACCTGACTCGTGTTTATCGGCACACTTCACGCATCTGAATTCAAGGTTGCAGTTGCTCGCTGTATGACCGTTCCTTTGGCAACGAGTGCATCTAATCAGGGATTTTTTGACAAGTCTCTCCCACGATACAACCTGATGGAGGACATATTTGACTTGCGTTAAGGCATTTATGTCGCTGTCTGGCGAGACCTGTACTAGGAAGAAGGGCAGCAATCTATTCTCCCGCTTGGACCGCTCGGTTCTGAAATTACTTATTTTAGCTATTTTTACCTTATTAATTCTTTCTTCTTGGAGATCTTGTAAGATCTCCTCGATTGAGAAACCTTGGTCCAAGCCCTTTAGGATAGCGTTTTGAGGTTTCAACGCTTTCGGGGTAAACGTAATGAATTTTCGTTGCCTATCTCTAAATAATACTATCGCCTTATTATAGTCTGATAAATTATCTAATTGAACGTGGTGCTTGCTCGCGGAGATTCTCTTAATGGTGAATTTGCTTAGTTTTAGATTGTCTTTGAGCAGTCGATAAGTGATCGTGATATGATTATAGTTGGGGGCTTGCCTGCTTTTTCTGTTTGTCCGGAATCGCCTTGCGCTGCCTGTGTCGAAGCAGGTCTCTCGGTTCTCCTACTTGTGTCACCTGTGGCCGCATTGATGCAACTTCCCTCCGTTTTGGGTGCTGAGAGTTGCGCTTGCATCCTTGGACGAGCCGAGCTTGGGCCCGGCTCGCTATCCGTGATCTTCTTCTCCAGGTTGGTCCCCGATTTTGTTCATTTCGCTTTCGCTTCTTCCCCGGGGCATGAGGTTTTAGCTTCTCTAGTTTCTTTGGTACCATTCCTGCGCGAGCTTAAAGGGGACGTCTCTACCTCCATTATGCCAGAGAGGGATTTTTCCACAGATCCCCGATTTTTTGCTTTTTCTTGTTCTAGTTCTTTTGAGATCTTCGCAAGCGTCTCGTTTAGAATATCAATCGTCTTGCGGAGCTCTTCTATCTGCTCTTTATTATGCCCCTCGGAGCATTTTGGGCTTGGTCTTGAATTTGTTAGTTGGGACATCTTTTTTGTTTTCATTTTGTTGGTTATAAACGAAACTCTTTTGATTCCTGCCCCCGTTGGGGCAGGTTTAAATCTAGTTAACTTTTTCGTATAACCTAGTGCTATGCGTTTAGCGATTTGCGCCACGTCTAGCACGGGCCCTCTGTTCCCAAATCTACCATCATTGGCCAGATTAATTAATTCATTTAAGTTGGTATAACAGGTATGTCCAGGTCAATTTTTACTTCCATATCTTTTAATTTATTGACCGCATCAAAGAACGAGTTCATATGCGATCGTGTATCGTCGCCCTCTGCCATTTTTCCGCAAGGCAAGATGCTTTAATAGCGCCGCTTTCCGCGCAGGACCCTTTGACTGGTAAATGTCTTCCAGTTTTCTCCACATCTCATTCGATGTTTTACAATTTTTTATTTGCTTTAATTCGGACGGACTGATCGATAAAATTAAATCGGATCTCGCCTTCCCGATAGCTTCGTCCCATTCTCTTGCCGCCGCAACCGTTGCTGCGCCCTGAGTTACTCGGGTCTTGGTTTGTCGTCGTTTACGTATTTCCAGTTATCGTTTTTGATAAATAGTGCTTCCACTTGGATTTTGCAGGTATCATATTTGTTAGCGTCAAGTCGCGTGCAAAGGTGGCATACGTGTCAGGGTTATTGCACCCCGGACTTTGACCCGGTTCTCAGGGGTCTTAGGATGACAATAACATAAACCTATGTCTGTCATCGAGGTAAGGATCGGTGGTAACCGATAGCTTAGGACCGCGACGAGTTGGAAGAGTCGCGGATGTTATTATCAAAGGTCGATGCCTATTCTTTTGAGAATTGCCGAAGGTGCCGTGCCTCGTGGCCGATGACCCGACGTCATGGTGCTACGTGGCGCGTGCAAAAAGATAAGGGTGTTCTAGTAGGATCTGGCCACGGAGTGGGGAGGATATTGCATCCTTTGGTGAGAGGACCATGAGAGATCGCATGGTACTTACCCCAGCACCTTGATACAGAACACTACCTTGCCTAATTTTTACAAGTAATATCTAACATATTTGTACTTTCCAAAGGGGTTCAATGCGCACAGTAGTCAGGAACTCGTTTTAAAAAAAACTCCAACATTTCACACTCACAACACGCGAATTTAACCAACTTGAATAAAACTTATCCATTGATCCATGAAAAACCTAGCTTCGATAAAAATTATTTGTGTCACCGGGTAGATTCACCGATCAGAGCATCAACAGCTGATGTCCTGGCAGGGTCAATGAACTCTCAATATATTTCACTGTCTCTTTCTAGTAATCGCACAACATAAGCACGACAGGTAAACGGACCAAATGAAAACGCGTAAACGATTATTCATAGATATGTATGTTTAATGATACTCTATATTCTCATTATAAGATATCCGAATTGAGTCTTCTATATTTTAATAGAAGACATTGATGAACGGGCCACGTATCCGGTTTCGTTCTCGATCGCGAGGCGTACGTCGCAAACGGTTGCCACGCAACGATGATCTGTTGAACGACTGCAGCGTCGATCGATATAATCATCGTTTATTGTCAAAAGAAACAAGCCGAAATAAAATATATCGTAGTTTTTAAGCGAAAATTCCGCTTCCTTGCTTTTAGGACAGTATAGTTAAAATTATTCGTTCACGTGTTCGGCCGATTTACGTGTCGGGCTGACAGTGACTAATTAGTGAAAAATGACAGGGAAAAGTGATAATGAAAGCTAATAATGAAAGATGACAGTGATAGGTGACGGTGAAGTGAATTGAGTATTTCTGCGTGGTGATTTATTTTTTCTAATGGTAAGGATCGGTAGATCGACACGGTGACAGAGATGCATTTTCATCGTAACTATTTGCGGTTCAATGGGTAAGTTACATTTAAATTTGTTAATTATTCAGATTAAATTTTTATTTGTTGAATGGCAAAGTTATTTAATTTTTCAAAAATGAGAATTTGTTCTTTATCATCATCAAAATATCTAACGAGAATAATTTTCCATATATTATCTATTATTTCTTTGTAATAATGAATGCACGTATCGAATAAATTCGATTTATTTTGATTACGTATGTAAGGACTAAATTCTTTATTTCTTATCCATGAATGAATGATAACACTGTACAACAGCCAACTGATTTCGTAACCGCCACTATGAAATTCCTATCGGTTTTTGCGAGGTGAATACGAATCTGAAGTCCGTTTTTCTCTAGGACGTACACTTTTTGAGAAAATTAATGTTAAAGAAAATGGTAAATTTTCAATTTTAGAAATTTTTTGCACTTTTACCATAGCAGCTATTCAGTGGCTTTTTACACGAGAAAAATCTGTGAACTTTCCCGAATAAAACGATATAAATTGTTTTTACATTGTAAACATTTTAATATGTTTAAATAATGATCAAAGTAAGAAAGACACTAAAATGCACCAATTTTTGCTGATATTTTTCAATTTATTTAAAAAACTATGGTTCTGGGCGAAAATCTAACCATCGTACGTGATAGAGCAGACATTTCTGCTGACGAAAGCATCAAGCGAAGTTACAAAATCACTTTCGGTTTCTTTTTATAAAACAAATAGTTCGGCAAAACACACGCCGCTGCCAGTGGTACCCAATATTGCGCGTTGCGCCGTTCAATTATTCCGTTACGCCAAGGCAGTAGGCAGGGCGGCTACCGCGTTGCGACTAACTTATTTTTATGTTGACATGGTATTGTGAACTATTAAGAAATAGTAGTAAATGTAAAAAGTGTATTGAGTATATCAATATTAAAATTGAAAGGGAGGTAGGATGGTGACGGCATCTAATGTTGTTATTGAAGTATCGATATCGCGAAAAATTTCGCGCGTAAAATATCAAAACCTTGTACTTACATTAGATTTACAAATTAATTTACACGCACGGGACACAGTTATCAAGATACGCTCTTTAAATCATAATCAATTGTCCACACCTAGGTATAAAAAACTGTTTACATCAGTGTGGTTACATCAGTAGCAGACCGGAACAATTTGATAATTCCGTTGACTTTAGTTTCAATCAAATTGATACTATGTCACTTTTAAAAAATATGCGCTGATAAATACTGACATCCGTTTCAATTTTATAATACATAACCTCATTTTTTACATTTACTACCGTTTATAATAGTTTAGAAAATCATTTCAAAACAAAAGTCATAATATTCGAAATTGTAAAATAATATGATATTTTCAGAGTACAGCAAAACCAGCTCTTTCCAGACCTTTAGCAAAACTAGCTCTTTTAAGAGTTACCATGTTTTTCACAAACGTCGAACACTTCTCAATGATCAGATACAATCCTTTAATTGCATAATCTAAATTAATCATAAAGTCATTACGCTTTGCGCGCGTACAATTTATGCGTTCAAATCTTCCGTGCGTCGAATACTGCCACCAGTACGCGTCCATAACGCGGAACAAATAGGATACCTGACTCGAGCCCCATGTTTTATAGGGGCACCTATGAACCCTTAAGTTCCTTTTTTAAATAAATTGTAACGTGCTATAGGTGCGAACGTCTAAAATCTTATCTCAGCCGCTAGAGAGCGACCACCGCGCCGCGATTCTCGCGAGAGAGATCAATTTAAACGCAATACCTTCCATCAAGGTAAGTTCGTTCGACATGTTACGGAACACTCATCTTATGATAGACTCTGGCGCCAAGATTAACCTCATTAAACGTTCGCTCCTTCCCTCTTCACATCACATCGATTCGAGCGTGTGTCCATTCCTAAGGGTATTGAGAAAAGATTAGCCCCAACGCAGGGTTGTATGTCTATTCAAACATTCGGGAACGCAGTCTCATTCTACGTTATTAGCGACAATTTTAATATTCCACATAATAGAATTATAGGGCCCGAATTCTTAACGATTATTCAGCAGAGCTAGACGACGCCAGGAAAATCTTACGATAGCACGAATGGCATGTTCCCTTGTATCGACGAAATGTTGTAATATTAAAACACAGATCCATAATTCCTGTAAACCTTTTTGTAATACATCCAGGCTAAAGAACTGGTTACATAGAGCTGAACATGATTCAGGCAAACGTTTTGTTCGAACAATGCGTCATCACATATGACGATGGACGAACGTATGTAAAATGCAACAATTTAACTGGTAAAGACGTTACTATGGAGGTACCTGTCATTGAATGAATACCATACGTAACTCTGAAGATACAGAGTCAATGTCTAAAAGAATTAACGTATGAAATCTACATATAGAACCACCTCTCGACAGACCACAGGTCATTAAATTGTTGAGGCTCGACCATTTGAACAACGAAGAAAAGCGACACGTAACGGAACTTGTCGAGGAATACCATGATTGTTTCCACCTACTAGGAAAAAAATTATCAAGCGTTAAAAGCGCTACGCACAAAATCGAAACTACGGATAATATACCAATGAACTCCAAGCAATCCAGATACCCGCAGGTACACAAAGAAGAAATTAACCGACAATGCACAGAGCTATTAAACAATGAAACAGATAAACCATCAATGTCAATGTACAACGATGGGGAGTGGTCATCACCTGCCGAGCATATAACGCAAAGACAATCGGAGATGCTTATGCGCTCCCGAATACAATTGTAAATCTTATTAGATCAGATTGGAGGAGCCAAGTACATAAGTGTACTTGACGTAGCGTCAGGGTACCATCATATACCCCCGGAGGAGAAAGACGCTCCTAAAATTGTCTTTTCGACACCATATGGTCATTTCGAATTTACATTGCCTGCTACATTTCAGAGGTATATGAACAACCTTCTATCTGGACTACAAGTTTGGGAATTGTTTATTTAAATGGACGAGTTCGTCCTGTATGCATCGTCCTTACGTGAACACCAAATTAAATTCATGAAATTGATGCAGAAATTGAAAAAAGGCAACGTATAATTACAGCCCGATAAATGCAAATTTCTACGTAAAAAACTTGCTTAGTTGGGACATATTTGGAGCGAACGCGGTGTAAAACTAGACCCTAAGAAAATAGAGGTCGTTAAAAAGTTTCTAGTGTCCAATAATGCGATACACATTCTCACCAGTCAGGAGACATAAATAAGATAACACACGGTCCCAAAAGTCACAAACAGAATAATGTAGATATAAACAGGACCACTGGACATAAACAAGATAATGTACCATCGAAGAATCACGAACGAGATAAGCCAAAAAAGCAGCGCAGTTCAGAGATAAGGAGAAGTATAAAACAAGAGCCGACAGACGCGTGCGAGCATTCATATTGGAGCATTCATATTGTAAATTGTTATGGTGAATGCGAAGCGTTGTTGCTGTTACCATCAGTCCTCTCGTGCACTACCGTTCAGAAACACGATGCAAAGATCGATAATATTGTAATATCGCAGGTGTGAAGAAAAAAGTTTTTTTAAAACGTTCAACTGTGGTTGTCGCTCGTAACAACATAAAGCAATTTCTAGAATTGATCGGTTATTACCGACGTTTTATTAAAAACTACTCCAAAATCCCAAAGGCATTAACGGATTTACTAAAGAAAAACAAGGCCTTCACGTGACACAAGCACCAACAAGAAGCTTTCAAAACACTAAGGGATTATTATTTATGGGAATCCCCTATTTTATAGTTTCCAGACTTCACGAAGCCATTCGTACTAACGACTGATGCCTCAGGATACGCGATTGGAGGTATTCGAAGTCAAGGGGAGATATGAAACGATTTGCCTATAGCCTACACGTCCAGAACTCTGAATCAACACGAACAAAAGTACTCGACCATAGAAGAAGTGTGCTTAGCCATGGTGTTTTGCGTCAAGCACTTCAGACCTTATCTGTATGGCAGAAACTTCAAAATAGTCACGGACCACAAGCCGCTATCATGGCTGCACAATTTAACCAGTTAACTGTGACGCTTCGATTTGAAAGTGCGCACCGCTGTGTGTCGCGGAAATCGATGGATGACGAGTATAGTTGTCAAGCGCAGAGTAAGTGTCGCCGTAGAAATATTGCATCAAAAAGATAGATTTATTTGATAAAATTGCCAATTTTATTACTAATATGTATTTATTTATTTGACATATATTACATAATTAACAAAAAACGCAAGAATAATTTATATGAAGTTACAAATTTTAATTCCTGTTGTGGAATGGTATTCACCGAAACAGGATACTACGTAAAATGGAACTTTGCAAATAGAATAATAGAGTGACCGACAAAATTTCCGGATTGAGAGATATAAACAAATTGGTTATGCGAACTAATACGCTGTTTCAGCCGGTGCATGCGGGAACGCATGAGTTCATCCTAAATTTTTCATATTTTTAATTTGTATATTTTATTCGGGCCTGGTCTAAAAATATTCTAAGCATCTTCAAGAATCATTAGCTGCTCAAAAGGATAATTTGATAGTATTTGTTACTTACCAAGGAACACCGGCTTACAAGGGTGCCGAAAAAATTACAAGAATTAGGGTTATTACCTGATCCAGAAACCATTATCCCGGATACTCCCAACGTCAAACCTTTACACAGACATTACTTGATAACCAGTCCTATTCAAGAAAGTACCATGTCTCTAATTACCAGTGAACGAATGTTGTTAGGTATCCGAATCATCAAATCCGTATTGGACGAACTTGGACTTACGAGCTTTTCATTTAGACAAACTGACCCACTAGGAGAGGTTTCCTGGTATTTTATAGATAAAAGATTGAGACAACTATTCAGAGATTATTGAATCACGATTATTTACTACATCAGTCAAATAATCGCATCACTAAAATTATCGCAGAAACACACAAATTGGTCATTAATGGTCATAGGATGTTACGAAAACATTGAATTGCATACGTCAAAGATACGTATGGTCAAATATGAGAGCTGAAATCCAAACATATATACAATCATGCAGAACATGTCAGTTAAAGAAGCTGACTCCCGTTAAAACAAGGCAGCCAATGGTCATTACTGATACGACAGGTCGCGGGTTCGATGAAGTCACAATCGATATAATGGGACTACTTCCCACTACAAGTTCAGGGAATACATATATTCTTACTATGCCAGATTTACTTACCAAGTATTCCACTCCAGTGCCTCTGAATAATACCAATTCTGTGAAGATTGCAGACGAAATTCACAAACGTCTAATTTGTGTTTTTGGTGCTTCTAAAGCAATACTAACCGACCAGTGGTCAAATTTGATATCTTCCATAGTACATATCTAGCCAAGAGAGTCGGCAATAAACAATATAAAACGTCGGTGTATAGACCCCAATTGAACGGGTCATTAAAGAGATCTCATTATTTTTTAACAGAGTATCTAAACGTACAGACAGACAAAAGCAAAGAATGGGATGAATTAGTTTTCGGAAAAACAACGCGCATTCCTAGCACGAAACCCGACATAGATAACAATACAGGGTGTTCGGCTACTGGTGGGCATAATTTTAAGGGGTGGTAGCTGGGGTAACTCTGAATAACTTTTTCCATTACCAAAATGCTGGTTAAAGCTTAGTGTTTAAATTATTAATGAAAAACACTGACCAATCAGAGCGCGAGAATAGCGCACGCCCAGACGCGAGAGCGACAGCTTCGAGCTTGACGGCTGACAATGAGCGTGATCGTAAACAAGCACGTTTGCACCATGACAATGTAATTGCTAACAGAAAACCACCATGTTAAAAATAAGATCCAGTTATGCATTTTTTACAGATAGGGGATAAACTAATTACACTGTCCAACAGCCAATTGGCGTTTCTAGTTTCGTTCAGTGATTCTTATAGGCTTTTTCGTGGTAATTGCGAATCTGCAACCCGTTTTTCTCCAGCACGTATACAGGGTGTCCACGCCTAAGTGTGACAGCGCGATATTTCATGAACTATTGATGTCACGAAAAAGTGTTTATATGGAAATTGCAGGGTAAAAGGGGCTCTATGTTTTGGCATAAACGAATTTTTTATAATGTTATTAATGTAAAAGATATGGTGGTGAAGTTTCGTTTTTTAAATGGAACTATATATTTTTTTTTCGATCACGCGATAGTGCTCTTCAAGACGAATTCATTAAAGTTTAATGTATCTACCTGATTTTTAATAGTTTTCGAGATATAAGCCTTAGAAATTTACTGATTTTCAGCAGAGACGTCACGATTTGAGTAGTAAGTCATAAAAACGGTCTTATTGTTGCGGTAAGTGCCGGATTTTTGACTCTGCCTGCCGAAACTGATTCTTTCCACGTTTCTTACTCTTCGGACTTGCCGTTCTGACCGTAGACCCGCGGCTATCAGTTTCGGCAGGCAGAGTGAAAAATCCGGCACTTACCGCAACAATAAGACCGTTTTTATGACTTACTACTCAAATCGTGACGTCTCTGCTGAAAATCAGTAAATTTCTAAGCTTTATATCTCGAAAACTATTAAAAATCGGGTAGGTACATTAAATCTTAATAAATTCGTCTTGAAAAGCACTATGTGTGGTCGAAAAAAAATATATAGTTCCATTTAAAAAACGAAACTTCACCATCATATCTTTTACATTAATAACATTATAAAAAATTCGTTCATGCCAAAACATAGAGCCCCTTTTACCCTGCAATTTCCATATAAACACTTTTTCGTGTCATCAATAGTTCATGAAATATCGCGCTGTCACACTTAGGCGTCGACGCCCTGTCGTTTTGGAACAATTTGAGTTTAAAAAAAAAACACATTTTTAAAATTTGAATCAATTTTGTGTTTTCTGTTTGTATTATAAGATTCTATAGACTTTCCTGAATACAACGATATCTGGCTTTTATGCATTCTGAATATTTAAACATGTTGAAACAATCATTGAACGCCGAGAGGCATGGATTTTGCACCAATTTTTAGGTATATTTTTCAATTTATCTTTAAAAGTAAGAGTCTAGTGGAAAATCGAACCATATCACGCGATAGAGCAGACTTTCACCTTTAAAAAGCACCCATACAATGTTGCAACGTCGTTTTTTTTACGATGCTAGACACAAATGATCTGCGCGGGAAACGGAAAACTGACAGTGGTGCTCCGCGTCAGAGCGGCCGTTCCGTGTTCCGCCTATATTAACGCGATGCAACTCGGACGCGGAGCATCACTGTCCTTTTTCCGTCTCCCGCGCAGCTATTTTGTTTCTAGCATCGTAAAAAAAACGACGTTGCAACTTTGTATGGGTGCTTTTTAAAGGAGAAAATCTGCTCTATCGCGTGATATAGTTCGATTTTCCACTAGACTCTTACTTTTAAAGATAAATTGAAAAATATACGTAAAAATTGGTGCAAAATCCGTGTCTCTCGGCGTTCAATGATTGTTTAAACATGTTTAAATATTCAGAATGCATAATGACCAGATATCGTTGTATTCAGGAAAGTCTACAGAATCTTATGATACAAACAGAATCTTAGTATCTTTTATAGTTACCTCACAAAATCGGTTCAAATTTAAAAAATTTCTTTTTTTTCAAACTCAAATTTCTCAAAAACTGTACGTGCTGGAGAAAAACGGGTTGCAGATTCGTAATCAGCGCGAAAAAGCTATAAGAATCACTGTACGAAAATAGAAACGTCGAAAAAAACCTCAAATTTGTTGGACAGTGTTACAGTCTTTGACGCTACGCTCTTAGCTACTCGGCTGCTTGACCAGTCGTTAACGCGAACTCCTTATAAACGAGTAAGACAATTTTCAAGTGCAATTTTCTCGGAAAATCTTGAGAGGCGCGCTCCTACTTTGCCTAATTAAGTTTTGATGCGTGATCTTTAAATAGTGCAAGTTTCAGGAAAATCCCTTTCCCATCGACCCTGGTGTCCCCTTGTTAGACTGACGAGCCACCGACGGCTCGTTTTTGCAACCGTCGGCATAGACGAGCCGCAGCGAGCAAAGGACAGCCGCCGGGTTTCAAATTTCGTGTTCGCTATTCCCACAGTGAATATTTTTAATTCCGACCTATGTTGCACTGTGAGAAGAATTACTGTAATACCTATTAAACCATTCTTTAAATTCCATAGAAATGAAGCCATTGTGGTAATTTCCGGCACTACGTTCCTCCTAATTTATCTTTTCTTCTAAACTTTTCCAGCTTTCACTTTTGCCTGAGTATTTCTAAGCATTTCCTGCCTATTCTGCAATCTTCAATTTTCCCAGGGTCTCGTGCAAGTCTGGTCAATGTCAGATTGCACATTTGGTAGCCAGACTTGTGTGGGCCTACGTTTTCCGTTGTCTTTCTCTATCACCCCTTCAATTTTCCACTCTGTACTTTTCCTTTTCTTTTCCTATTTCTATCTCTACTCAAAAAAATCACATAAAAACTCTGGTCATCGCGCCGCTCCAAACAATCGTTTGTGGCGAACTGCCGCGCGCGAGAACCTTCGCGCGCAAGAACATTCGCGACCAAGAACCTTCGCGAAAAACAAAAGAGTATATAAATCGGCCGGCTTCCAGGCCAAAGCAATCAGTCGGTGATCAGACCTCACTCCCGAAACTCCGAAGCTTCTCAATCACTCTGCAAACCTCTGAATATATTATCTAGTCCAATATTTCATAATTTATAATTACTGGTCTGTAAAGATAGTTTAAGTATCCATAGTAATAAAGTAGTGTAAACCAACATTGCGTCTTTATTCACGCAACCACTTCACGTTATTTTGACACCGTCACGTTTACATCTGCTGAATCACTGACACTCTCGTTATCTTGTTATTATCTAATCTTTGTTGTTTGTTAAAATTATATTTGTTGTTGAGTGACTGTTAAGTAACTGACTTTCATTATCCACACACACCCACGTCCTCACTATCAATATTTATATTTACATAATTTTGTACGTTTTTTTTTAATAACAAAATAGACTTTTATCGCATAATAAGCAGAGAACTCAATAAATTCAATAATATATGTAAAGGAAGTATACTTCCTTTAATTGAATTTGCCACGCTTTACGCGTGGGTTTGACTGAACTATTGCGACGCTAGAGTTCATGATACTAGTGAAGAGGGAGATAGATAGATATGAGAAGGATAATATTATATAAGAAGCACATGTGAAATGCTTGAGAGAGAATTTATTTGTAATTAGATTAATTCTTCGAATAATGTAAAAAAATAGATAAATATATCGAGCCGAATAGAGAAAGGTATAACTAGAGTTGTAACGGAGGACAGGAAACTTTAATTGTCGTTTTCTCATTTATATATCTACTATGGGTGTGTAATAGCACCTACCATTCCCATATTGGGCCCTACTTTAATATAAGTTTTTTGTTATTTATATGGAGTATGAAGAGAGTTCTGCCTCGGAGGCAGGCGGTACTACGGTCCCCAAGGTGCCGCCTGCTGCGGAGTATTTCGTGAACTGGCGAGGGGAGGCCGGTGACGTAATTGTAGCTCCTGGTACGTCTCAGGCTGTGGGCCATCCCACAAATTGGCAAGGGAGCCAAGAACGATATCAAGCGCGTAGTACTACTGGCAGTTCAGTACTACTGGAGCGTATAGACTTAACGATACAAATAACTCAGTCGAATACACTGCCATGCCCTAAATGTGTCGAGGAAGGCCATAACGTGTCCTTTGTCATGGCAAAGCAACTAGCTGACCATTGCGATAAAGTGCACCCACAACTGAGAATTCGATGGGAATGCTCAGCTTGTACCAAAACTTTTAACAAGGTGCATGGTCTCTTAGTGCATAAGCCTAAATGCAAAGGTCCTCAAGAAACCGTGAGTCTACCCTATCGGTGCGAACAATGTCCGCTTACCTTTGCTACTCAATCAGGTCTTGCTCAACACGAGAGGCACGAACATCCTGCTCTCCGAAACTTAAAAAGGACTCAGGCCGATGCTAAGCCTGCTAGCGAACGGGTCTACCTTGCATCCGTATGGTCAGACGAAGAGACCAAAAAACTAATTGAATTAGAGCAAAGATTCAGCCAAGATCCAGAAATTAAATATATTAATAAAAAATTAGCAGAATTTCTGCCAAGTAAAACTACAAAGCAAATTTCCGATAAAAGGCGTTACATAAAAGAATTGGCAGACAGAGAAAAGGACAGAGAGACCGAAATAGACATGCAGGAACAAGCAGATATCTTATTTACATTAAGTGGTCCTGAATCTCCAATAGTAAATGATGATAATAGTAATAGTAGTAACGATAATAACAATAGAGGTATTGATAATAACAGTAACAACAATAATAATAGAAATAATGATAATAATAATAACGATAATGTTGCTACTATTGATAATGTATCGGAGATAAATATTGAAGCGACAGATGAGCGAGTCGTAATAGATGATACTTATAAAAACGAATTAACACATGCAATATTAAAGACAGAATGCCCTGATGATTGGATGCTATTGTTGAACGAAATGAAAGAATGTATCAATGGACCTAATGATGAATTATATAAAATAGATACTATAATTGATAAAATGACACAAAAACTACTATTAATAAAACCGGATAAAAATAAAAATAAAAATGTTAAGCGCAGTAAACCGGCTGAGAATCAGGAAAAGAATATTAAGAACCGAAGAAATAAACACAATAATAAAAATAGAAGAGGTCACAGAGCTCAATTTAAACAGTTTCAATTTTCTAGGTGCCAAGAGCTTTATAACAATTGTCCGAAACGACTAGCGGATATGGTAGTCAGTAATGACCTTTCATTATTTGACACAACTGCATTACCTCCAAAACCGGATGTGGAGAGATTGTATAATAATCTTTGGAGTCAGCCAGGGCCAGAGGTTGCTTTCTCATGTCCGGATAATACCGCTACTATTGATGCCAGCTCTCTCTTTAGGCCTATAAATATTGAAGACGTCAATAAAAAAATAGATAAAATTGCTAGCACCTCAGCTCCTGGACTGGACAAAATTAAAAGACAACACTTACGCGGCCAAAAAGTTAAAAATATTTTAACTTGCCTCTATAATCTTCTTTTATTAAAAAGTTACTACCCGAGCAGCTGGCGCAACAACAGAACAGTGCTTATTCCAAAAGCCGGGAAAGACAAAAACGAAGTTAAAAACTGGAGGCCGCTAACAATCAGCTCCATGTTGGCTAGAATTTTATCCAGTATACTCGATTCGCGCTTAAGAGCCCACATACAGCAGCACCCGCGTCAAAAAGGCTTTGTTCCGGTAAATGGCTGTTACGCCAATGTAGCAGCCCTTAACTCGGCTATCGAATCGGCTAAAATCAACGGCGGTGTCTGCATTGTAGCCGACATAGAAAAGGCTTTCAATACGGTCCCTCATGCTGCCATTAAATCCGCCTTAATAAGAAAGGGTATTCCTAGAACGGTGGTTGAATACATAATGAGCATGCAGACGAACTGCACCACAATTATTAAAACTCGCGATGGTGATATAGCTGTAGAAATGCGTAGGGGAGTTAAACAAGGGGATCCCTTGTCCCCCCTTCTCTTCAACCTCTGCTTAGAGCCGCTACTAGAAGATCTTAGTAATGCGGAAGGCGGTATTAAAATTGCAGACTGCCAACTAACATCGCTGGCATTTGCTGATGACCTCATTGCTAAAGTAAGAGTGTAAATATTGTACATACGATTGTAGGTTAAAAATTAAATCATGAAAAATCTCTTACTACAGAGCAACAAAATTGAGTTTTATTTCCAAGAATCCTCAAAAATCAGAATTGTTAAGTTAAATGCATTATATATAATCTGTGAATGTTAAATGAATCTAACCGAAACGCAATTCGCTAGTTAATAATCGCGGAGGCCAGCGTTACAATGAGTCCTACCTGGTTTTTGATTTTTTGTCTAAGTTAACCTAACTACGCTTTTACAAAATTAACAAGATTCGATATTTGATTCGATTACCTAACGCGTTTGTAGTCGACTACCAGAACGCTACGTAAGAAACGCTGTTTTACAATTTTTCGAAATCCTAACTTGTGACAGAACAATATTCTTTTATCAATTCAAGATTCAATAATTTCTGTGAAATTAAATTAATAAATTAATTTTATACGGAACAATTACTGTTCAACTTAACTCGACAACTAATAAGTCCATGGCCCTTTTAGTTAGAGCATACATTGACACCTAAAATCAGATCGCTTAATTGGGGAGCCTGTTGTTCATTGGCTACTGGAACGACCCCTGCATCCAAATGGCGTATACCCGCACTTTCAATCGGGAATTAAGAATCTTTTCGGCTCTGACCAGCGAAAACTGTTCCGGATTATACTTATCTGACGACGTGTAGCTTGTTCGACTTTAAAAACGGTTCTGCACCCTAGGCGGATTTCGTTCGGCCTTTTATACGCGAAGTCCTTTCACTTTTCAAGACTCTGGAAAACTACCCCTATGTTCGACGTGTATAATTTTGCGTATAATTTTACATACAGTTTTATATATATTTCTTAATTAAACGTTAACTAATGAAGTGAATGATTCTATTACATTATCAATAGCGTCTTCTGAATAGTAGTTAATGTTTTTAGTACGAAAATGATAATTTAATAGCGTTTTAAACGAGAAATATATTCGCTGTTGATTTCTTCTTATTACGCACAAATTTCTACAAGGACCTGAACTATATGTCGAAGCATACGGTGCTTCGGAATATTCCATAGAATACTTTTACAATTCATTATTTATCTAGATTAATAAAATATCTGACTTCGAGTATTGATAATTTAATTCAACATAACATTAGCTATATATATATATATATGTATATATCGATTGGTCTAATTAGTTAATAATTCTAGAAGCAGACGTGTCCTGGCGCGTTAGCGCGCGTGTTTTGTTTTTGACCGTTTGGCGAAGGATATTATAATTGCGTAATTTCGATGGAAAATTCTAGAAGCCTCAACGGGCAGACGTGTCCTAACGCGTTAGCGCGCGTGTTTTGTTTCGACCGTTAGGAACTGTTTGGCGAGGCCTCGCGGGTCTGTCTACGGGGGCAGATCTCTAATGACCGTCGGACGAGTCACCTCGTGTATGTGTTATCGGTTTTCGTGGTTGATTTTTTTTTTTATAAAATATACACATTTTTATTTACACCCCAACTCACGTTATCCCGTTATTTTTCCTGAACCCGTTCTCTTACTAGAGAACATTTGGCGACCGTGACAGAACTTTCAGTGTAGTGTTGGATAAACGTGATTGACGTGTGAGTGTGAATTTACGGCAGGATGGACAGAATGAAGAGAAAAAGGACCGCACAGCGAGCAATTTTTACGAAAGCGGTAAATGCGTTCAATGAGGCGCTTGGTAGAGCCTCTGATCCGCAATCAATTGAGATCGCATTCAAAATACTTGAAGAGAAGATGAAAGATCTAGAGGAAACGGCTAAGCATGTCATGGATTTATTATTCGACACACCAGATATTACTGATGACGTGATAGAGTCAGAGTAACAAGATATGGACGCATATAAGACTAAATGTCTTGCAGAAAAATTAGCCAAGGAGGATTTTTTATCCATTACCGCGAAAGGAGTGCCGACGGTTACTGCCCCGAGCCCATCCGGTGAGGTGAAGAAGACATTTAAACTGCCGAAAATTGAACTGTGCAAGTTTGGAGGAAATGTACGTGAGTGGTTACAATTTTGGAGCCTCTTTAAGGGGTAACGCCACTCTAGAAGTCAGAAAAAAAGGTGATTTTCGGGAATTTTTAAAGTAATAATCGTACAAGTTATAAGGTCAGATTACAAAAGGCATTGTTATATATGTTTTGAAGATGGTTTGTAAATTTTTATAAACAATTTGGATTAAAAATGGCTGCTGTAGGTGCTGGCAACCAACAACACCATTTCTTTGAATGGACTACATGACCAGACTGTTTTTTCATTAACACATGGTCCTAAAACGAAAAATCCAAAATTTTCTCATATTAAATGCCAAAATCTATGGAACATCGTACGGAAATTAAAAAATAATAATAATTGTTAATTTAGTGTAGATATGAAGACAAGTTTGGAAAAAACGACAGAAAATTTAGCATTAAATTCTTAATAAAATGTTAAGTAGTTAATTAATCAAAAAACCCGTACGATGTTCACTGAGGTATGTTATTTTGCACATCTCCACAAAATTTCAAGTCGATTAGTTAAAAACTTTTCGAGTTATGTGTCCGGCAAGTTCAAATAAAGCGATTACGAGAAAAACGCGTTTAAAGTTTTGATTGCCATTCAGCATAAGTAATTTGTAATATACTTTTAATCAGCGATGCCTGCACCATATATTTGGTCTTCTATGTTAACATCTTCTACGTCCTTTTCCTCCCTGCTAGATCTGAGATTCAATCTCGCCATTTTTGTAGCTTCATTCAAAGATCGTTTTGAAAACTTTATGCGTCGGGCGTTGGTTTTCAGGCAAAAATTATAACAATTTTCTACGACAGACATATCCAAGGCTTTCATTACTTCGATTATAGTGGATAGTCCGTCGTTGAATATGCAGACAGCCATATTTGCGGCAATGTCAAGTACATTTTTGCCACTGGATACGGTTTTTGGAGCCATAGACCACACCAGTGAATTAAAACTTGCGTTGCTGTTTTGCGTGAAGCCACCAATACAGCGCGTCAGTACGTCGTCGCTGGTAAGTTCCTCATAGCTGAGAATACTATATTCGACATTGGAGATTTGTGCTTATAATTATCTAATGTATCTGTAGCCTTCGCCTTTTGCCTTTAGTCAGGTACTGTTCTCTACAATGATTATTGCGCGCGTATCCACAAGTTACAATAATCACGCCCGCAGTGCGCTGCGAGTGGTTGCAGTCCACTTAAAAAAATTCGTGTTCCCGACCTGTCCCCCACTTAAAACTTTTTTCTCATATTCTACACATAATTAAGCATCATTTAAGCAAAAAAAAAAATCGATTTCTTCAAAATTCTAGAGTGGCGTTACCCCTTAAGAAGATTCACGAAGATGCAGAAATAGCGAAAGAGGATAAATTTCAATACTTAATACAAGCAATGGTTCCAAATTCACGTGCAGATGAACTAGGGAAAAGTTTTCCACCGACGGGGGACAATTACGACAAAGTGATAACGAGTTTAAAAAATCGTTTCGGACGTGAGGACATTCAAATTGAAGTGTATGTACGAGAACTTTTACAGTTAGTGTTGCAAAATGCCATATCTCCGGGGAAGAATATGGTGTTATCAAGTTTGTATGACAAGATAGAGTCGCATTTAAGAGCACTGGAATCTCTCGGTGTGACAACGGACAAATGTGCTTCTATGCTGTTTCCTCTCGTAGAGTCATCGTTACCAGAGGAATTATTGCGTGTTTGGCAGCGAAGTCCTTTTAATAGTTCAGTGTCGCACGATACACGGGAAGTAGATAAATCAAAGAATAAATTAACTCAGCTGATTAAATTTGTAGAAGAAAAAGTAGAGAATGAGTTAAGAATAACAATGGCAGTCGAGGGATTCAGTTTCAAAGAGAAGAATAGTGTGGATTACCAAAGACAGAGAAAGGATAAACCGCGTGTACATAAAGACGTTCCTAGTGCAACGGCATTATTAGCAGCAAAGAATAAGTGTAAGTCTTGTCTATTCTGTTCCGCGAGAGATCATGAAAGTGCAAATTGTGAGCAAGCAAAAAGTATGAGACTCACAGAGAGATAAGACGTGGTTAAACAAAAGTTTGCTTGTTTTAATTGTCTTAACATTAGACATAGCTTTAGGAAGTGCCGTGTAAATTTAAAATGTGCGTGGTGTTCTCGACGTCATGTTCTCTTGATGTGCCCGGATATGGTGAAAAAACAGAGTGACAATAAGTGTGCCGATAAGGTGATTGAGGAGAAAAACCTCGCAAATG
The DNA here is from genome assembly GCA_945859595.2 of Megachile willughbiella. Taxonomy (NCBI): domain Eukaryota; kingdom Metazoa; phylum Arthropoda; class Insecta; order Hymenoptera; family Megachilidae; genus Megachile; species Megachile willughbiella. Next base: position 1,408,223 of record CAMAOD020000129.1, read on the forward strand.
TCAGTAGTGATCCGGAAATTTATTTAAAGACACTGCGGGTAATCTTGTTCAACGAGGACAAGAAAACTATTGTATGACTGATTATTGATGAAGGATCACAAAGGTCGTACATCACAAAAACGGCCGCGGCCCGAGTAAATTATCAACCATTAGCTGAACAGCTGATGAACCATTCACTTTTCAGTGGTGAAAAATCATGGACAGTGAATCACAAAAAGTATCTGATCCGTGTGAGTAATCTGGATGAGGATTATAAGTGTAATTTTACCGTCCTAGATCAAGATGTAATTTGTGAAGAAGTTCCTATTGTTAAAAGTGGACCGTGGATAAGTGAGCTCAATGCGCTAAATATCAGGATTTCCGACATAGACAAAAGTGATGCGGCGGTGTCAGTGCTGGTTGGAGCAGACGTCGCAGGTAAACTGTTGACAGGTAGGCGGCACATTTTAGAGTGTGGACTAGTGGCCGTCGAAACTTACCTGGGTTGGACTGTGATGGGAGCCACTGCCTCAATCAAGGAACGAGAGGATGCAGCCATTACAACGTATGCGATGTTTGTGCTTAGCCGAAAAGTAGAAGATTTGTGGTCTCTAGACGTGGTTGGAATCAAAGGCCCGGTCGAAGTTAAATCGCGAAAGGATCGTAAAAAGGAAATAAAAGAAGACTTTTTAAAAACAGTGTGTAAAAACGAAGAAGGTCGGTACGAAGTGAAGTTACCCTGGTTGGAAAACCATCCAGGTTTAAATGATAATAGGAACATGGCAATGCGTCGTCTGCAAACTACGATAAAGAAATTAAGGACCGATGGGCTGTTTGACGAGTATGCTGCTATATTTAAGGACTGGCTCAAGGAAGGTATTATAGAGTACGTACCGGAAGAGAAAAAGGACAGCTGGGGAAACTACTTGCCACACCGGCACGTCGTAAAGGAGAACAGCACGACAAGGATCAGACCCGTTTTTGATGCATCGGCGAAGGATCATCCTTTCCCGTCTTTAAACGAGTGCTTGGAGAAAGGTGAAAATTTGATTGAGCAGATTCCTTCGATGTTTCTACGCTTCAGAAGAGGTAATATAGGCGTGATTTCTGATATTAAACGGGCGTTTTTACAAATATAACTTCACCGTAATGATAGAGATTTTCTACGATTTTTGTGGGTTAATGAAAAGGACGATATCGTAGTTTTAAGACATTTTCGTGTTGTGTTCGGTGTGTCGTCGAGTCCTTTTATATTAGGTGCCGTAATTAGCATGCACTTAAATAATGTAATTAAATTTTTAGAGAACGATTTGAATGAAAGATTTGGAATAGACAATATAAGAGAGCTTGCCGAAAGTTTCTATGTTGATAACTGCGTAACAAGCGTAAATTCGTTGGAAGAATTAGATAGTTTTGTCTCCGATGCGAAAGCGGTGATGCAATTGGCAAGTTTTGACCTTCGAGGGTGGGAGTATAACGGCGACGGCTCTTTCGAAGGTCGAACGGCGGTGTTAGGATTATCGTGGGATAAGAAACGTGATCTTTTATTTTTGAACGTGCCGGATTTCGGATTGCGTATGAAATCTGAAAATTGGCCCGATAGCGAAATTCAATGTCAGGAGGAAGATGTTAATAAGGAGTTAAAAAAGAGCCTTGAAAGATTTGAGTGATACAGTTTTATTATCCACGATCAGAAAGGGTTTGGATAAGAATAATAAGCTTTGGTACGCGATGGGGTATTCAGAATATACAAAGATTATACGCGTTTTGGCTTGGATAAAAAGATTTTATTTCAATACAAGAAACAAAGTGATATCGCGAAAAAAAGGTGATTTATGTATTGAAGAGATAAAGGATTCAGAAACTATATTAATGAAGCTAATTCAATCGGAGATTTTTACTGAAGGAATAAATGATGCGCGTATTAAACATTTGCGACCTTTTAAAGATAAGGAGGGTGTGATTCGCATAAATACGAAAATTATATTGCGCGATGATGCATACAATTTTCGGTGTCCCATTGTTTTACCAAGCAAGCATAGTGTAACTGACCTTATTGTAAATAAGAAGCATAAGCAACTTAATCACGCGGGTGTTGAGATTACGTTGAGGGCACTTAGAGAGAATTATTAGATTTTAGGGGGCCGAAAAGTAATTAGATCAGTCATCAATAGATGTATCAATTATCGTAGATTTGACGCGAAGCGTTTACATTCCGTACCTGCGCCTCTTCCGTTAAATAGAATAAGGGACGCTGCCGTTTTCGAAGTTGTGGGGGTTGATTTCGCGGTTCCTATCTACCTGAAGGGCGATCAAAAGGCTTGGATTTGTTTATTCACTTGTGCCGTGTTTCGAGCTGTGTATTTAGAACTGGTGACGTCTTTGTCTACGGCCTCGTTTCGTCAGAGTGTCGGCGATGTGGTATTAGTAGAAAATGATAATGTAAAACGTTTGGATTGGCCTTCAGCGCGTATTAAAGAAGTGTTTTTCGGGAAACATAATAATGTGTGTGTAGTGCGGTTAGTTACAGCCGACGCGACGGTGAGATGACGAGACGAATACAACGTATTTATCCGCTCGAAATCGGACACAGTGACTGTACAGCGAACGTCAGTGATGCGTTGATTGATAGATATAAGACTACTTTAGAAAGTAACCAGCTGAGTGATGGATATGATATGAGTGGTACTAATGAAAAACCGAATCTTGTAACTAGGAATGGTAGAAAAGTAGTGAAACCGGACCGGTTAATTTATAGTTAAGACAAATGGTTTGTGAGCAACATTGTGGTAAAATTCGTATGTGCGTGACGTGTATGAATTGAGATGTATCTATAGTGGTACATCTCAATTGGTGGGAGGATGTTGTAATTGCGCAATTCGATGGAAAGTTCTAGAAGCCTCGACGAGCAGACGTGTCCTAACGCGTTAGCGCGTAGGTTTTGTTTTTGACCGTCAGGAACCGTTGATGATGTAATTACGCAATAGTTTATTCGATGGAAAGTTCTGGAGGCATCGATGAGCTAGACGTGTCCTGACGCGTCAGTGCGTATGTTTTGTTTGGACCATTAGGAACCGTTTGGCGAGGCCTCGCGGGTCTGTCCACGGGGGCAGAAATCTACTGACCGTCGTGAGAGTTACTTCGTGTATATGTTATCGCTTTTTTTCGTGGTTGATTTTTATTAAATATACACATATTTATTTGCACCTCACCTCACGTTATCCCAGTATTGTTTTCTTTACCTGAACCCGTTCCCTATTAAGAGAACAAGCTTGTTCTCATTTAACTCTATTTTCTCACATTTTTATTTTTTCAAATGAAGTGGGAATTTTATAAACTACTGATTGAGCACACAAAAGATAGTCATTGTTCACATCAACTTCATTCTACGAAATGGGGGGTTGTTATTTAATCCTACCACTCCTTCTAGGTTCTACACTATTTTTCGATTCAGTTACTCGATCTCTTTCTAATGCTGACACTCCTGTTACATCTGTTTCAGTTATAGATTTCTTTCTTTCATGATGTATAATTACTTTTACTTTCGGCACCATCACATCTGATTTATTATTGGTAGATTTTTTTCTTTTTAACACATCTGATTTTTCTTTATCAGATTTATTAAATTCACTTTGTTTTACTACTGATTTCGGCATCAAGCAAGATGCATCAATTTCACTTCGTATTTCTACTGATTTTGCCACCCCTCAAGATGCCTCCGTTTCACATGTATCACCAATTAAATTCCTTTCCTATATTACTGGCCGAGATTTTAAGTAATTTATTTTATCAATTATCACTTCCCGTACTATTCCAAATTTCTCATTTCCTACATTCGTCACTTTATACCCGTTTGGTACAAATCCTACCAAAATACACTTATAACATTTTTCATCAAATTTTGACTTCACAATTTTATTATGAACATATAGTCTGGATCTAAAAACTTTTAAATATTTTAATTTGTGCTTTTTATTATGCCACAATTCAAATGGTGTTTTATGTACTGTAAGAGCTTTTGATGGTGTTAAATTTATTAAATATGCAGCAGTTAAAACTGCTTCTCCCCAAAACTCTTTTCCTCAACTTGCACCGTTTATCATAGCACGTGTTTTTCTGTTATTGTTCTATTCATACGTTCTACAACACCATTTAGTTGAGGAGTACGCGGGACAGTCAGATGATAACTAACCCTTTGCACTCGAGCGGCGCCGCTGCGGCGCCCGGCCGATATTAAGTGTCAACTCGCGCGGCTCCCCTGCAGCGCCCGGCCGATTTTAAGTGTAAACTCGAGCGACGCTGCAACGGCGTTACGATCTGTTTATTTACGATGTGTGAAAAGATATTTCTTTCGGAAATACTTTCGTGGACTTAGCTCGGCTTGCATTTATAGCCAAATCTTAGCTCAGTTTAGTTAGTCTCTGCCTAGCATTCGTTTGAAGAAGTCGTAGCAGTGAATATAACAGTAGAAAAGTTTTTGAGCCCTAAAAATATGGATATTGACCAGATCAGCTCAAGTTCAGACGAATTCAATTTCGCGACTTTGGATGAAGAAATTACATTGGTTTCTGACAGATTACGCCATGAAACGAACGAATCCAGTGGCGAAGATAGTGAGGAAGTTAGAGGTGTGAGACGGCGAAAAATTCGAATTATAGAGAGCGAAAGTGAAGTTGAAAGTGAAGTCGAAGGTGAAGCTGCAGATGGTGCAAGTAAATGGGTACTTTGCAAACAGGACGAAGAAGTGCCGTCAAACTTTCAATTTATACCTGGCCAAAACCCCACAGCACCACGAACAATTTCTAATATGAAGCAACCAATGGATTTTTTAAACTTTTTTTCACTAATGACCTCGTAGAACAAATTGTTTCTGAAACTAATATATATGCGAAACAAAAATTGGAAGGGAAGACGCTTTCTGCAAATTCGATATGGCGAAGCTGGCGTGATGTGACGATCGCAGAATTCTGGGCATTTATTGCTGTTACTATGAATATGGGCACAATGCCGTTGGCTAACTTGCAGGAATATTGGTCAAGGAATATCGTCAGTCATATTCCTTTCTATTCAAATACATTTACCAGAGACAGATTTAGCCAAATATTCTGGATGCTTCATCTGAAAACTATTTCCACCGGCAACACGAATCCTAGAACTCGCCTACAACGAGTAAGTTGTTTTTTGGATTATATAAATTCAAAACTTTAGATTATTTTATACCGGGAGTGCATATATGTGTCGACGATTCAACGATAAAATTCAAGGGTCGAATTTCGTTCATAACATATAATCCTAAGAAACCGACAAAATGGGGTATCAGAGTTTATACTCTAGCCGACTTGAATACTGGCTACATTTGCTGTATTCTGCCATATTATGGATCACTTACAACAGAGCACTTAGTCAGACCCGATTTACCCGTTTCATCAAGAATTCCGTTACACTTATACAAAATGCTGTTGAAGAAAATTCCAGGTTCTCAGGGGCACCATATGTACACCGATCGGTACTATACGAGTTATGTCTTAGCTCAAGAGCTAGCCAAATTGAAATGTAATATCACCGGAACGATCTTAACGAACAGAAAAGAATTGCCCAAGGAAATAAAGAAGCCAGATTTTTCGAAAAAATCCACTGTTGCGTATCGACGGGATAACACCTTACTCTTAGGGTGGAAAGATAAGAGGATTGTCACCTGTTTGACTACGAAGGGTGATACAAGATTGTCAACGGTCAAAAGGATTACACGAGGTGGTGTGGAAATAATGGTCAAGAAGCCCAATATTGTTTTGAATTATATAAAATATATGGGTGGTGTTGATCGGGCGGACCAATATGCATCAACGTATTGTTTTCTGCGAAAATCGCTTAAATGGTGGCGTAAGTTGTTTTTTTGGGGCATGGAAATATGCCTCATCAATTCCTACATTTTGTACAAACTAGAAATGACTAAAAAAGGTGAAAAGCCACTCAGCCATTTGCGATTTCAAAAAGCACTTGTCGAGCAATTGAGAGGATCATATCGCCAGCATCGTGAGCAAGCGTCTACGTCGCGTTCCGATGAAATCCGACTAAATGGGAAACTTCACGTTGTACTCAAAGGGCCAAAAAGGGACTGCAAGGTTTGCTCTGACCGTAACACGCCTGGAGGTAGGCGGGAAGTAACGTATTACTGTGATACGTGTCCTGATAAACCTAGGATGCATCTTGGGTATTGTTTTACTAAATATCACACAAAAACTAATTACAGAGTGTAATATTTATCAAATTTTGTTGTTTTCGATGTAAGAATAAATAAATTGTTGAAATTTTATTATTTGCATACGTGTGTTTGTTTATAACTAATTTTAAAGTACTTGTAAAATGTTTCCCTAATTTCGCCGAAATCGTCTTGAGTTGCTGGTTCGCGCGAGCGAAAGAGGCCTGGAGTGCAAAGGGCTAATACCTTTCTGTACACAAAAATCTTTCATTTCATTTGATAGGTATTTCCTACCATTATCTCAATATAAATTGACAATTTTCAAGTTAAATTGCGCTTCAGTTCTTGCAGCATAGTCTTTGAAAACTCAGATAACATCAGACTTATGTTCCAGCAAATATGTCACAGCGTAATGTGTATGTTCATCAATTAATGTAGCGAAGTAATTTTTATTATTAATTGTTGAAGGAGTAATAGGATGATAAACATCTGTATGCACTATAAATAATGGTTTTGTAATATGAGTCTTATTCTTTGCTTTTTCATATGATAATCGTGCCTGCTTACCACTAATACAAGCTTCTCATAAATTATCGTTCGGAATAATGTTTTCACGATGAGTCACATTCTTTACCATTTGTTTATTTTTCAATTGCAAAAAATTTTGCTTTCCCTATGTGCCCTAAACGTCTATGCCATAATTCATAATTATTATCTATTTTATTATCTTTTTGGGAATTAATTAAATTTATGCTTTTTGTAATAACAAAATCTGTAACCATTAGATTATTTTAAGGCTTACCATTCATCATAATTTTACCACCTTTAATAATTTGAACACCCTTGTTATCAAAGATTATACTCACTTCTTTCTGCTGCATTTTCCGTACTGATAACAAATTGTATGGTACAGCCCGGCAGTATAATACGTTGTCCAAAACACCTTTGATTCTTTTCTGCCACATTGGTGACATTTTACAACAAACGAATGCTTGTTTGGTTTAAATCCGTTTCCTCCTCTATTTTGGCTTCTGCGATATCCAGTTTTGAATCGAGAATTTTTTAAATTATTTCTTCTTGAGTTGTCGTCCATTCTTTCCACTTGTAACACTTTTGCACTAGTATCTACTTTTTCACTTTTAATCTTAGTCTCGTGATCAAATAGTCTCTGTTTTACTAAATCTAAAGTAATTCTTGCTTCCGTCTTCATCGTTTCAATTACAGTTGATACCGTATTATAAGCTTCCGGTAAACCCGACAACAGAATTGAAATGACTTCGTTCTCTCTCATGGTCACACCCGCAGCTGATAAATCACTTATCAATTCATCGAATTCTTCAAAGTGCTCCTTTAACGAAGTATCACTTTTCACTTTCAGTCGTAATAATCTTTTACAAATAGATAATTCAGTAGCAGTGCGCTGACTTTCATATTTAGAATCTAGATTTGTTAAAATAGATTTTGCAATACTTCCTGGTGTATCATACTTCAGATGAGTATCAGATAAATATTATACAACTGTACATTTGGTAATTCTTTCAACCTTAGACCACTCAGCAGTAATTGGTTGCGGAGGCAGTTCGTCAATAACATTAAGTACGTCAAGTTCATATAACAAATTTCTAACTCTGTGTTTCCACGCATTATATTTTCTGCCATTAAACTACGGTATGTTACTCCTGTCTCTGAATGTATCCATTATCATTTATTCTAATGTACTTTACACGTAAACACAAAACAGTTAAAACAAAGCTATAACAAGTTAAATGCACTAAATAAACAAATACTAAATTTTTTTGAAACTATGAAGTTAATGCACAATGTGTTCTGGGCCCATAACCTATTGGAAATGGGTTTAAGAAATAATTTATTACACAGTGAATTAAAGTATTTATAAACGATTCTTTATTATTCTCACTGTACGAGGAAGATCTTAACTAATAAATTAGCACTGAACTTATTTAAATAAAAAAACTGTGCTCAAGAATAATCTATAGAAATATATCTATTTCTTCTTACAAGGGACATCACCCAATTGATACACGCCGATTTTAATGAAATTTTAATATGTTATAGAATTCGAAAAAATATTTGACACGAATTTTTTTTTATCGGCAAACATCCACTTTAAGGTGGTGACATTTTTTACATTTACTACTGTTTATAATAGTTTGGATGATCATTTCAAAATAAAATTCATAATTTTCGAAATTTTAAAAGAATATGATATTTTCAGAGTTACAGCAAAATCAGCTCTTTTCAGACCTTTAGCAAAAGTAGCTCTTTTTGGAGTTACTATATTTTTCACAAACGTGGAACACTTCTCAATGAACAGATACAATTCTTTAATTACATAATCGAAATTAATCATGAAGTCATTACACTTTACGCGTTTAGAACGTCTATGCGTTGAATACTGTCAGACGTACGCACCCATAACGCGGAACAAACGGGATACCTGCCTTGGGCCCCATGTTTTATGGGGGCACCTATGGATCCTTAAGTTTTTTTTTTAATAAATTAGTATAAAAAATGCAATATAATACAATTGCCAAAATATTATGGATAGAAATTAGTCGTACATCGATCGGAAGGTATAAAATGTACGTATAAGTCCAACGTTAGCCCTATGTTTTCCACACGAGAAATTAAAAATTCCAATTTATCCGTATTTTGTCTTTGGACCAATAGTTTACGTATGTGAAATTTGATTAAAATAGTTTAACATTTTATTTTAAAAATTTGCAAAATAATGTTAATTTTTAACATATTGTTTAAACAAACTAATTTTTCAAAAATCCAATTAGACCATATTCTTGGTCTTCTAAAACAGAAAAGGGTCTAGCCGAATAAGGTGGTCAAATGTGCCCTTGAGTCAAATAAAAAACCCAATACGTCAGTCGGTAGCATATCCAAAAAAAAACATCTCACACCAAGTTACAACCCCCTATCTCATCCGTGGGGTAGTAAAAGGGAAAAAGCGAAATTCCGGTTTTTGGACTATTTTGCCCATTTAATTTCGTACAAAAATTCTCAAAAAGTTCTGAAACATTGAGGTCCACATAGCGCATGTTATAGAATTTTTTCAGATTTTTTGATCGTAAATTGTAGTTGTGAAAAATCAAAAACCGAAAAAAAATCTGAAAAAATGCGATTTTTTATTGAAGATGTCGGAGCACTACTTTTATATTAATGTGGTAGTTAGATAGTGACACAACTGTTATCCTCTAATTGTTTCAGATTTTTCGGTGAGGTGCGCCGTAGTTAAAATAATCAAAAACCGATGTAATCCTTTAAAAAAGTACTTTCCGCTTCGAATTTACATGCCTTCCTTTCTCAGTATATGTATTAAGTAATCTTAAATAGATTTCCTATCTGAAGTGTCTTCTGCTAAGTCTGAATCTCAAAAACCAACTAAATTGAACGAATTATTGTTTTTGTATTGTAAGCATAAATCCTTCGTTTCCTTTAAGTACCTTAGGAATCCATTTTGCAGCATTCCACGTGGTATGAGTCGTTTATCAAGAAATCTGCTCAGATATGACCCAGCGTACGTAATATCAAGTCGAGAACCCATTGGTATGTACATCGAAAGCTTCAAAACGAAGCTTCCAAACCCATTTTTGCAAAGGAAAATTTTGTTCAGAATGATTTCCTCTACCACCCCTTTCAGGGAGTAACACTTGTTACGAGACACCCGGTATACCTCCGTTAGGAGTTTCCCATTTAAGGGGTAACATCACTCTAGGATTTTCAGAAAGTCGATTTTTTTTTTTTTTGCTTAAACGATACTTTAGGGTCATAGAAACAGAATGCCATTTGATTTATAGTGGAAAACAAATTTTAAAAGAGTCAACTATCAATTTTGTCGCAGCTTCTCAGAGCACGCATTGAGTACTTACACGGCGTGCTGCGATTCATGGCTTTTGTATTACTTTTACCATTTAAAATAATAAGTACATCTGTTACCTACAAAACAAACGGTTGTAGAGGAAGGTAGAGGAGGAGGCGAACATCAACCTGGTTGGGCAAATGTATGGTGCAGGAATAGCAGATTAGAGGTAAATAATAAATTGAAGGATTAAAATGTTCATAAAACTTTAAACGCGTTTTCCTCGAAACCACTTTTGTCATACTGGGAGGACGGATTTTTCGGTGAGTACTGTATGGGTCGAATTGAAATTTTGACAGTAGCTTTACAACAATATCCTCCATGGTAGTACGTAGCCGTTTTTTGATTGAATGTAAACTTTTTTTTTATAAACAATTCAATGCACATTTTTCATGCAAAAAGTCGATTCATTTCTTAAAACATGCATAACTTCTACACACATTGATTAAACAAAAAACCCCTACGTACTACCAAGGCCAATTGTATATAGATTACAAATTTTTTTTATTTTTTATTCCAATTCTCACATATGTCGAGAAATCCGTCCTCCCGTGGCGGTGTTTCTACAAAAGCTGTTTCCACCGATGGGCTCTATCGCCCCCATTTTGTACGAAAATGACAAAATAATTATTTTTCGTACTTCAATATATATTAAATAAACCCTCTGAAAAGAAATTCTTTTCTGCTTGTCATACTTCCAAAATAAATTGTCAAATTTAGGTCTCTTTTTCTGGCTCTAGAGTGGTGTTACCCCGTAAGAAGGTTGTTGGCAGATCTAGTTGTTTGATTCTCCAGGTTCTTTGCGTAGCTAGTAGTATTAACATTCTTACAGTTGTTAGCTTCGCCACTGGTGCATATATGGTCTCATTTTCATGAAGTTATTAACCTTTTGCCTGCGGAAGGAACCCAAATTCAGTAGCCATTGCCATAATAGCCGACCATTCTTCCTTCTATTGCCCTGTTATTTAGTTTTCCCATCTTAGGCAGTTTACAGGACCAAGTCGTGCATCCTTTAATTTTTTCCAAATTTAGATGACTATACCATCTTTTCACTGGTATCCCTCCTTTTAACGCAGTTGTAGGAAAGCCTATTTAAAGCAAATGCTGCTGCTTGAACTGCTTCTCCCCATAGTCTTTTTGGTACGTCGGTTTCCGACATCATTACTCTTGTCTTACCTAGTAAAGTTGTGTACATTCTTTCACTTACACCGTTTTCAGTTCTTCGTTAACAAATTCTTTTCCATTATCACAGTGTAGCTTGTAGACTTTATTTCCAAATTATGCTTCAATCCTGTGTACATATTTTTTAATATTTGCAACAGCTTCATCCTTAGTTTTTAATAGATATACTACTGTAAAGTGTGAAAAATCATCAATAATCGCTTCAAAATATTTCTCACCACTTGTAGTGGCTGGATTTATTGGGCCGCACAAATTTGTGTGAATTAGTTCTCCAATCCTCATCCTTGAGAATTTTCCTACGATGCATGTTTCGCAGTTGTTTCTCCTATTGGCACTCCCATCATCTTAAGACCTTGCCTGTTTAGATTCTTACCTGAAATGTCATTGTATATGTTTTTCCATCCTTTTCTGTTGAAATGTTTATGTTCTCACCTGTTATTATTGCCATATTGCTATCAAATGTTACTTGAAGTTTTCTTTTCGTTAACTGGTTGACTGACAGCAAGTTATGACTCAAATTTCTCAAAATGAGTGCTTCCAGCCATATCTTATTTCCCTTGTAGGATAACAACAGCTTTTCTTTTCATTTGTTTTTGATGTTTCACCATTAGCGGTTTTCATCAAAGCTTCTTGTGGCATTGTGTCTATTGATTTCACATATTTTTAAATTTCCTCTGTCACAAGGTGTTCAGTAGCACCTGAGTCACTCACAAATGTAATTAATTTTCCCTCACGTTCAGTTTTAAAACAACAATGTTCATCATTTACTGCTAGGAAAATAATCTCATCTGATTGTGAGGCAGTGTTGGCATAATTTGGTTTACCTTTTTGATTAAAATTTGGTTTTCTCTTTGGGTTTACTGGAACATTCATACTTTTTATGACCCTTTCGTCCACATTCGAAGCAAACTATAAAGCGTCTTCCATTTTCTACTGTACATGTTGAGGAGTTTTCCTCTTTTGAGTTCATATTCTAACAATCGTGTGTTTACAAAGTCCAGAGTAATGTTGCTCGTTATCGTTTGAATGGCAGTTACCACATTATCGTAGCTTGTGGCACCATTATTAATAAATAGCATACTTTGTCATCTTCAATCTTTTTTCCAGATGCTGACTCAAGACCTTTTATCAACGAATCAAATTTGACAAAGTGTTGCTTCAGCTTTCCATTTTCCTTCAATCTTAAAGATAGTAGATTCTTTTTTATATATATTTTTGTCAACACACTTTTTCTTCCAAAAACATTCTGTAGGGCTTCTAACATTTCACTTGCATGTTGTTTATCTTTAACATATTCTAGATGTTTGTCTGATATACGTTGTATTATGATAGCCTTGGCAATGTTATCATTCTTAACATAATTATAACTATTGGTTTCTGTATTTTCCACAACTTTTCTTACCCCTTTTTCTTCTAAGAGTGCCAGTATCCGAAATTTCCAATTTGATAAGTTTTCCCCATCAAACTGTGGAAGATAATTAGTCACTACATGCGACAAAAGATTTACTTGCAGTCAGATATCGTGTTCACGCCCTTGTGGAACAGACTGTAGGTATCCTTCACCTGTTAATATGCTGGGAAGAACAACGGGACCAATCAGTTGGTTTCCGAGAATGCCTGCTCCATTATTTAATGAAAATTGATGCTGCGTATTAACTGCTATCGTCGCATGTGGGTTTTCGTTATCCCATACATGTCTATTATGCTCGTATTTTGTTTTTTTTCCACGAGGAAAAGTAGCGTCTTCTTTCGTAGTCACCCTCTTCTAATGCCTGTACTCGCTTATAATGGTGGGAATGCATCTCACAAGGGAACATATCGAACCGGGAAACACCGATTTTAATGAAACTTATGTAAAAGATAGTTCTCAAGAAAATATTTGACCCATATTTTTTTATATCGGCCATCGTGCACATTGAAGGGGTGATAATAGCCCTCAAAGTTAAGAACTGAAATCATATTTGTGGAAATACCTCCGGAATTAAAGGAGATAATTGGAAGCTCTTTTTTTCAATTGTTATTCTTTAAATAGGGAATTTTTCAGTATAAAAGATTGTTTAAAAAGTTTATTTGTTCAAATAATATTTGGAAAATTTATAATTTTTGTTTAAATTTTTCTACTAAATGTTGTTCTATTTTGCAACTTTGTGCATGTAAACTATTGACTAAAATAGAGGATACGTGTTTTTCGAATTTGTTGTTTTTAGCAATGTTTTTAAATATATAATTTGAAATTACCTCCTGTAAAGAGGGGAACTCAACATTTTTATTAAAAATATCATAATTTTCACAATCCTTTACAATATTCTCCACATTATATACCTCTTCATATGCCGTTAATTGATTTCTCAGTAATTATTGTAAGCATCGTAGGCATGAATGTGACTTTTACGGGCGTAAAGTCTGCATTCCAAATAGAATATTTAAAACTTTTGGAAACTTTGAGATTTTTAAGAAAATAATAAGAAATTAAATTAAATTAAATTATTTTTTAACAATATTGACCATAAAAGCCTATGTTTCTTGCGGAGGTGATTAGAACTGCGTGACGCTTCTACCTAATTCTTCATTTGTGTATTGCATACATTCCCTTTTTCTTCTTTTTTATTCTTTCCTCCTTCTTTCTTCTTTCTTCTTCTTTCTGCCTTCTCTTTTCTTTCTTCTTCTTTTTGACTTCTCATACATATACTGTGACGTACTGGTCCGGGGAACGAAGAAAGAGTTCCCGGCGGGGGAGGGCGACCAGGGAAAGTGGCCCTCCTGTTACCCACGTACACAACCGCGGACGATTTTATTTCCGGGCGCCAGTGCAAAGGCATTCGTCCGGCGTATTCGCCCTTCCGGCTGCTCAGGCGAGAGCAGAAATCAGGGGAGGTCAAGAAATAATTAGACGACCCGCGAGTAGTACAGAAAGAGTAAACTTTAATGGAGGCAAAAATAGGCCAATCCAATGAAACCGAAAAGAGCCCCTCGCGGTACAAATTACGGCCGGGAAGAAGGTCCGCACTCGCCAAACGCGAAGAGGGTTTCGCGGCGCGGGGGCTCACGATACAAAAAAAAGAAAAGAAGCGCAACAGTAAAACTAACGCGGACGCGCGCACGGGAGCACACCCTCTCGGTGGTGTGGACAAAAGGGGGACGCTGCACAGTGGGCCAGAGCGAAGAATTAGCTGTTCATTTGTCAAAAATTCACTTTTCCTTGATCGATATGAAACGAACGTATATTGTTTACTAAATGTCTGTTGTATTCAAGACCGATGATATTAATGAAATTCATTAAAAATTATAGTCACAACAAGCGTTCAAAGATCAGACTTTTATGAATGCTATTTTTCACCGAAAAATTTACTCTTTTTCATATTGATGCCCTGACAAACGCATTATACATTTTTGCAAAATTTTTTTTCCTTAACAAACAGCATATGTTTATATTGATTATACACATGCCACGACAAATTATCATCTGTAGTTTATTTACAAAATAATTCTCAATGAACTAAAGATAATTTTCATAGTTGTTCATGTTTAGCAAGGGATATCTTTAAATGTTCAAAGAATTGCGTGCTCTATCAATGTGCAATATTTTCAGCAACATTTCCTTATTTTAATCCTGCAGGAATATAGTCCCCCCTCGTCCCACCGCAGAAGTTATTATTGTTTAAAGCGTCGCGTGACACACGCTTCAGCCGCACGTATGTTTCGTACGCGTCCGCGACGAGACTATAGGAAATACTGTAAATAAATAATACAGTAATAAATAATATTACAGGTGTAAACCAAGAACTACTCAAAAGAATTGGTGTCATTTTAGTTGCTCTATCGAGTTATAGACAGATTAATTCAACCTTATTTCAAGAGTATGCAATGGCAACATACAATTTATATGTAACAGAATATGATTGGTTCTATATGCCATCAAGTCTGCACAAAATATTATTCCATGGTGCAGACATAATACAGAGTACTGGTTTACCCATTGGAATGTTCTCTGAAGAGGCAATGGAGGCACGAAACAAAGATTTCAGAAATATTAGAAAAGATCATACAAGAAAATTTTCGCGATTAGAAACCATGACAGACCTTTTTCAGACTCTATTATATACGTCTGATATTTTAATATCTTCAATTTCTGCTGAAAACCGAAAAATTTATAAAACACGTTCGCGTTTTGACATTTTCAAGAATGAAAGAGAAAAATTAATGTTACAAGAGGACCTACAAGACGATGATGATGATATATAGATAATAATAAATAAATTTTAGATTAATAAATTAATATATTGTAAAGACCTAGTAAAAAATGTATCTATTTCTGTTAATAAAAATTGTTTCTATGTTAAAATTATGCTTATGTTAATAAAAATTATGCTTATAAACCGAACGTCCACATTGAGAGTATAGTATATTCACTAAATTTTTGAAAGATAACACTTATTTTTGTTTTATTTTTAATGTTTTTGGTAAGAAAATAATCTATCGTGATTAAATGTAATAAAATTCGCTACACTTTGGTCTTAAAGTCTTGAAATAACGATAAAATTAGCCGTGAACAGCTAATTCTTCGCTCTGGCCCACTGTGCGCTGGTCCTAAACTCGAAATATAAAAAGGAAAAAAAACGAGTAAGAACGAGAAGTTATGGGACCGGTACCGAACGGCGCGGCGCGACACGGCACGACGCGGAGGCGCGAAAATAACGGTGACGGTACGCGGCCTCACGGCTCCTCGTCGCCGGGCGGGCGGTCCTCCCACCAGGTACCACCCACACACACGCACTCTCACACATACCCACAAAAAGGGGAACGGCGCCGATCGCCAGGAGGTTAAGCCCTACCTGGACGAATGCCGGTCCTCCTCGTTCTGCCAATGTTGGAGCGGCGGCGTCCTCACGCTCCCACACAGTAACACACTCACAAAAAGAAAAATACAAAAATAAAACTGGGGGTGGGCAAGGATCGCTGGGAGTCCCGGCGTCTTGCTCCTGTCGCAGCCCGCGTGCTTCTCCTTCTCCGTCGGCGCTGGTCTCCCGGTGCGCGGGGTTCCCCCTCCCCGAGGATTTCGGCGTTGGGAATGGGCCACCGCGCTCCCCTGGTGGCCAGGTCCTGGGACCCCTTCGGGTGGTGGCTGGAGTGGCTGGTTCCCAGGCCTGGCATCCCTCTTCCTTGGCTGCCGGTCGCCCCCGCGGAGGATGACGGGGTGGCCCGACGACCGGTCAGCGGGCCGTTGGCGGTCTTCCGGTGGACCCATCCCGCGCTTCCATCGCTCGGGTGGAGGTTCCTCGCGACCGGGGACGCGGGTCCCTCGTCGTCCAGTGACCGCCGCGCGTAGAAGGGTGGCGGGAAGAATGGGGGGACACGATGATAAAAAAAAAGTAAAAGAAAAAAAGAAAACGCATGCATCCCTCCATTCACTCCGGCGGCGAGGATGTCGCCTAGGCGGAAGAGGAAGGCCGGCGGGTGTGGTGACTCGTAACGAGGCCAAAAAAGTGCCTCGTTACAATACACACACCACCAAAACATATCACAGATACACAACATACGTATACAAAAATATAAAAAAATATAAAAACGGATAAGCAGTGAAATCTACAGGTCGATACCTTTCAATTATTAAATTATTAAAGTATTCATGTTACAATTAACAATTATTCTTGCAAAAATATAAAAAAGTATATGTACCTGATATAATAAATGTAATGAGTGAATTTAACAAAAGAACAAAATAGACTTTTATCTCGTAATAATAAAAAAAATCTGTTGTTCGGTAATTTAGAGAAGGCTGGAGGTTCCTTAATTATCTCCGAACGGGAATACTTTTCTCGACAAATAACACATTTATTATATTTTCACACACACTACACTATTGGACGATGTTCACACTCACATGTAACACTACTGGACTAATTTCACACACGCTGAGACTGATACGAAATATAACTCGGTAGTGCTTAACACTTTCAGGTTTTGGTAAATTGGTGTGTTCGAGGCTCCGTTGTCTTCTAACCGGCGAGAGCAAACGATCACCTGATATCGGAAAGGCGGTTGAAGGTTCCGTGACGTCAAGACCCAATCAGCTGTCGCTAATCGGGTGCACCGTGCGATCGGAGCCAATAACCAGATTAACGGCAATGCGAACTGTAAGGAGAAGGAAAGGTAGAACGTTGCCGTTAATCTTTAAATCCGTCTAGAACGCGGGGATAAAAAGTGTTTGTTTTGAACGTTAGGTGAATTCTGGGACCGCCTGGGCTCGCCGATACCACTACGGAACATCTCTAAATTAAGTAATGTATAATTGACCAGAAACACAATTCGCCAGCTAATTATTTCAGAATCTAGCTTTTAAAAGGTTACAATGAGTCCTACGTGGTTTCCGATTTTGCTTCTACACTAAACTTGCTGTGTTTTCACAAAATTAGTAAGCTTCAGAATTTCAGTTGATTGTCCAGCGCTTCTGTAGACGACTACTAGAAAGCTACGCAAGAATCGCTGTTTTACAAAAAATTATGGAAATTCTAACTTGTTACAGAACAGTAATCTTTTTTTGAAAAAATTATTAATTTAAGATTCAAGAATGTTGAGGTTATGATGAAGGTGGGATTATTTATAATAAAAGAAAACACAGTAGGAAACTGTCTATGACCAGGTATGTCCTGCCTTTACCGGCTCTCTTGTCGAACTGCCTAAAAACGGTGAAGCTTTCTAAAAGAGCAGCAGTAAAGGTAACTGCACGTTTGATCCTGTGTTTTCCCGGATAGATTTTACGACCCCAGTAACGGCAAGGACCTTACCGTTTTTGGGCATGAATTTTTCCTATGATTTATTTCAACAAAGAATTAATGTGAAATTAAATTAATTATTTAATTGGACACAGAACAGTTACCCTTTAGTTTGACTCTATAACTACTATTTCAATCGTCCTTTTTGTCAGAACATAGATTGACACCGAAACCAGATCGCTTTCGCTAACTGCTAAACAACCTAACGATACAGGAATTAGATGAACAACCAAATCTAACAGGCTTGCAAATTAAGAGTGACTCTAATTATAAATCGCCACCCAAAACACTCGGGCTTCAGAGAACAAGAAGCTCAAATGGAAAGCCTGCTATTCGTTGGCTATTAAACAACCCAGTGCATACTCCGAGAATGTAACGGCAAGATAGTAATCCAACACAAATAATAATATTAAAATGAGTAGCTGTAGAGCTCTCGTTTTGATATCTTAGGGTTTTTTGTGGCTGAGCATAGCACTCTCCAAATGGAGCTTCAGAGGCAAGATCGCTTGAACGGAGAGCCCGCTTTCGCTAGCGGCTAAACAACTCAGCGATTGAGTATTCAAATGGCTTATACACGCTGTTCAATCAAGAAGTCTTTTTGGCTTTTACCAGCAAAAACTGTTGTAGCTTATACTTCTCCTATGAGGTTCGTCTTGTACTTCTTTGAAAATTGTCATGCAGCCTACGGGTGCACGCTCTTCTGTACCTCAAAAATTCAAGATTTGCCTTTCACTTTTTAAGGCTGCACGAGCTACCCCAATGCTAAACGCATATAATTTTTGCATGTAGTTTTAAATTATTTATTTAGATATTTAATAACGAAGGAAATATATTCATTATATCATTAGTTATGTATGTAAATTAATATTTAATGATTTTAATACAAAAATGATGACTTAATAATAATTTAATTTGAAATATATTCTCTATCCTTTACTAGCCATTGCGCACGCATCTTACGGATGTCTAGACTAGCGTTGAAGCACGCGAAATTTTTAAATATTACGTATAATGCTTTATAATTCTTAATTTCTTCAAATTGACAAAAGAATACATTAATTTGGTTATTAATAATTTATTTTGGTTCCTAATTAATTAATTTTATATGTTTTGATTTATATATTAGTAATTGAATATTTTACGAAATAAAAAGGTCTTATCGACTGATTAGCTAATACCTATGGTAATTGATTTGTTCTATGACGCGGTCGGTAGAAGAAAAGAAATATGCAGTCCATAATTAAGAGTGAAAAATGTACAATAAAAGAAGTAAAATTTACATCGAATTTCTTCATTGGTGGACTTTCCGGGATGTTACACTTCGCTAAGAAATGTGTAACTTAGCAACATATGCCGTATAAAAAGCCCTACATGGCCATCCGAACTGCAAAATCGTTATGTTTCGATGTTATAAAAGACCAATTTTGGTCCGTCAAAAATCAGTAACACTTCAAGCAGTGTTGGGTGTAAATTTTAAATTCCTAAATAAACTTTTTCAATTTTTCACTCAATTACCTGCTTCAGTTCATTAATCGCCCTTAAACCCGACTTATCCATTATCCTTGTTAAACCTCGAGGGACACAACACTATGAACTATTTGTTTCTTTTATTTATCGTCTTTTTTGAATTGCTTATTTGT
The DNA here is from genome assembly GCA_945859595.2 of Megachile willughbiella. Lineage (NCBI taxonomy): Eukaryota > Metazoa > Arthropoda > Insecta > Hymenoptera > Megachilidae > Megachile > Megachile willughbiella. The sequence continues at coordinate 1,427,888 of CAMAOD020000129.1, forward strand.
TCATTTACTGATTATCAGTTAATTCAATTAATTATATTGATTCGTTATGTCGAACTACTTAAGTCGTCTCTAAAGCTGTTGAATGAATTCAGTTGTTTAGTTATTTTATTCGTTTCTTTAAAGTAGTTTGTAGCCATAGTTTTCTTTCGTTAGGATATGGAGTCGGAGTAACAAGGAATAAGGAATTCTGAAAAACAGGATTTATTATAAGGGTTAGGAGTTTGTACAGGAAACGCATTGTACACAGAATAATAATTTCAATCATGCGTCCAGGAGTAATTCTGTTCTCTCCCGTTCGAATGGCGTCCAGGTATTTTCTCCGAACTCTCCATATCGAATGGGCGACCAGGAATATCCTCTCGTACTCTCCTGTATTTTACTCGGGGCGTCTAGGAGATGCTCTGTCCTTTCTCGACCGACAGGCGTCCAGGAATGTTCGTCGAACTCTCCATGTCGGTCGAGTGGCAAGGAATAAGCTCCGTACTCTCCCCTATTCTCCAGACAGGCGTCCAAGTATTATCGCCGAACTCTCCTGCCGGAGTTCCTAGGCTAGTCCAAGAGCTGGTCCTTACCTCGTCCTCTCTCTCAGACTGCCAAATAAGCAGGCTCCTGTCCCGAGCATTTATTTTATGTTCGTCAGTTAATATCTGCGGCTGCTGTTTTCGAGAGGTTCGCGGCTCGTGGTTCGGGGCTTCGCATAACGCTCCTTGCCTCTCGCGTCGCGATACAATTCAATTTTTCGAACTTTCACTTTCCTAGAATGTTCGCAATGCTATCTAATATTTCGATCGGTCCTTTGTAATTATTATGGGGTTCCTAATAGGTTTTATACCTTATTCTTAACGAACAATTTATTTTATTCGCTCGTGTTTTACATGATTCGTTTTTTGCATGCTACAAGTGTATGTATTTAGCAGGTAATTATTTTGTTAACTTCCTACCTAATATTTATGCTCTCATCTATCGTATTAATCTGCCACTATTATCTGCATCGGGTATAGTTCTGAAGTGCCCCGGTGGAGGGGGACGACAAACTTTGGAGTTGTGTAGGGGGAAGGGAGGGGACCCCAAATATCAGACAGAATTCTACGTATTATGCTAAAAGTTTTTCATTAATATTTCAGAAACAAACATAGGCTGATATGGACACCGCTTGATATTTGAAGTGTCCCCACTACCCTTTCACGCATTCAAAGGATATGTCGATCGGCCACCCGCGCACTTCGAAACTACACCCACCGCATTTTCTGCCGATATTTGAATTTCCCCTTTTCGTCATCGCTATCTTTTTTCCTCTCTCTTTTTTTAATCTTCCTTTCTTCTCCATATTCTATCTCCCCTTGTTCCACTCGCTTCCATGACATTCTCTAGCCATATTGAGACACGTCACAACGCATTATATGTGTCGCACCACCATCTTGCCTCTAACCAGTTAATCTTCTCTCCCGTCTGCTGCATTTGGCAACAAACGATTTCTATTGCCTTCACCAACACTTCGTACGTTTCAGTCGCCATATTGAAATTTGTATTTTGGATTGCAACATCCCTAATTTCCGATAGTATAGTTGCGAATTCCGTGATCTCATCTACATCAAAATCTTTGTCTTTATTTAACTATTGTTGTTAGATGTTACGAAAATCAAATTTTTGTTTCTACTGGCCACAATCGCTTTTCATCCATTGTTTGTCCACGTTTGGACCACGTTTCGTAAAGACTTTCACATTTGCTTTAATGTTCATTTAATTAAAATGTACTCGTAGTTCCTTCTGAATATGTTCAACCAATATTAAATATCCCTTCGACTTAACTTCAATGAAATTTTTTTTCCCGTTTCAAATAATTTTCGTAGCTTTACCGTCACGTGTTTATTAATTGCATCAGACGACCATTAATGTATTTTCATCTTTCGCAAATAAACAAACATATATAATCGCAGTTCAAAAACTTAAAAAAAATTAAGATTATACTTTATTTTGGTTATACTATAAATTGATACATAATTGTTACAATATTTTTCACTTCTTACCATCTGTATCGCAGTTAAATACGAGCGATTAGTGATTAATAACTTCCTATGGTCGGTGATAACTATTTATGGTTGCTAACCTTCTGTGGTAACAACTTATTTTCGATAACCATTTTCACTCGTTTAATCATTTGCAGTTGGTAATTTCGGCGAAACTTGAGAAAACTGTCATGCTTCGATTCTGTCCAAATTTTGCAAATAAACTCCTTTTTGCAAAAGGAAGTATTTGTAAGAACGGTTTTTGAACTGTTCTGAACACATAACCCGCATTTTCGGATCCACGTAATATATTGTAAACAGCATTTTTATGTTCACAGTATATTCACTAACAGTATTCGGTATTGCTGCCCCCACCAAAAACTACACCAATTTTGCTCACACAGTATATCCGTGAAAACAGCATATACATTAACAGTAATCGATAAAACTACATGAATTATGTATATACGTACATGCGCATATTTCTTTTATTACCCTAATGAATATGCATATTTGATGTCGTCTAGTAATAATAATAATAATAATCGTCTAATAATAATAATAGGGACAAGGGATCTACTTTGCTTCCTTTTAGTTGATACCGCCACACATACTCACACTTATGATGTTACAAGCGAAAACCTCCGTTGAACGTTTTGAAAAAAAGTTTACTTCAAACGCACGCTATGTTACAATATTATTGATTTTCGGGTCTCGTTACAACACGGTTATGAACTCGAGGACCGACTGACTCACAATAGCAGCTAGGGCAACAATGACAATAACCTGTTTTATACTTCTGCTTATCTTTAAACTGTGCTGCTTCGTCGACTTATCTTGTTTATGACTTTTGGACGGTATGTTATCTTGTTTATGTCTGGTGGACGATGAGAATGATCAACGAGCATAGTTCTATAATACCATTTTTACCTAAATATGCTTGTATAGCATGCTACGATGACAATAGTATTGTTTCGGACGGAGGCATCGTAGACGAGAGCACACTGCGACATGGAATGCAGAAGCATGCTGAGAGAGAAAAAACAAAAGACAGTTTAAGATTGGTGGTGGTGAATAAAGTCTGATGTGGTTATATTAACGAATAACAATAACTGATTTGTAACAAGTATTCTGTGCGGTACCGCCAACGTTCGCTCGAGAGATGTCAAAAACCGTATAACCAGCGGCTTATTCCCGTCGCAACGTGTTCTCTTAAAGGACCGTTGAATGTCGTTCAAGGAACGTTTCTAGAAAGCTACTCGCAAAATGAACATCGCCGACACGGCGGCGAGCCGTGTCATCTTTGCAACGGTCGTTCATGGAAAAATTCGAAGCGCGTAATAAAGACATTCGTAGCGACTGTCCGCCACAACAGTAAAATTGTTGCGAGGTCCTCGCACGGTACCGTTCGGGTGTCCCTGGCGGATATCGTGACCGCGTCGCATAATCCACTACAGTAAAAATTCGATAACAGCAAAAATCGTCTATACGATATGAGAAAAAAAGTTATCCCCTCCACTGGAGAGAAGATCCCTCTATACACCTCGAAGCTCGATCGCCGAAAAGTATACTGTGAACCTCATTTGTGTATACCATGAGACATTATCAATGAAAATGTAAAACTTTCCTATTAAGAGTAATAAATATGCAATTTTACTACAAAAATTTGTATTAATAATAAATAAACGGATAGCAAGAAATAAATAATATAACATCAAGATTAATGATAAAAGCAATAACAAGAATAATAGTAATAATATTACCTGTAATAAACTGATAGAGTTTATTAAAGCGCTTGCATCGCGTTAATATAGGCGGGACACGGAACGGCCACTCTGACGCGGAGAACCACTGTCTGTTTTCCGTTTCCCGCGCAACTATTTTGCTTTTATCGTAAAAAAAAACGACATTGCAACTTTTTATGGGTGATTTTTAAAGGTGAAAATCTGCTCTATCGCATGATATACTTCGATTTTCCACTAGACCCTTACTTTTTAAGATAAATTTAAAAATATACCTACAAATTGGTGCAAAATCTAGCACTATCAACAATATCCATCCAATCCATTGGTGCAAAACCGTTTAAAGCGTAAAGCACATATCAAAGCGTAATCCGTCATTTTATACAGCGTAAATTATACATTCATATTGTTAATTTTACCGCGTTAACTGTTTGTACACCTGTAACGATTCTGGAGCTATGCACAGAAATTTACAGCGCTCGTGAGGTAAAGAGCGGTATTTACCTACTGAACGACTCGATTCTACAATAACTAAACCTAAAGAATGTGGGATTCGTGTGGTATGCGGTTAAGGAGTGAAATCCACAGGTCAATACCTTTCAATAAGCAGGTTTATTCAACAAAAATGGTGAGAATGATTAACAAATAATAATTATAGCAAAAGAGGAAAAGTATGTGTAATATAAACTTTAGCGGATGACGGTAGGATAAGAATGGTAATCATCGAAATACTTAAGTCGGGAGTTTCTTTATTAACAAGTCGTGGATGCGTAGTTACACGGACTCATGTTCGGTACAAGCGGTCACAAACGAATCTTTTTCCTTCCGCCTTTTACTTCGGTTAAATAGTCCCTTCCTAAACAAGGACAGCTAGCACGCCTAAAAGCGCGCCAAAACGTCGAAGGAAAAGTGGGAATTCCCCGAGAAATTGGGAATCCCCGGCATAAAAATATGCGGGAGAAACCCAAACCTTTTTAATGGTCACCGGCCCTAAGTACCGCCGATGACCTGGGTCTTAACGACCAACACGAAACTCAACATGTAGCGGTAAAGCCGCTACATCACCCCCCTGCTAGTGTTTGACTACGAAAGCCCAGCCTGGAATCTTACAGGTGTTATATTTTTATTCACATTGGCTGGTTCTATGCGCGTTTCGAAACTGACAGGAGCGGAGGCGGAACTGGGTATTTCCACGGACTGCGGTATAATTAGGACATCGTTCGACGGTACTGAAATGCCCTCATTCGCAATGTACGCTGGCTTAACTCTATCTAAGGATACAACACTACGCTTATTATCTATATTAATTACTATAGTCTTATCAGTTCTATCCAACACTTCATACGGGCCATCATACGGAGGCTGTAGGATACCTTTTACAGAATCTCTCCGTAGAAACACATGCTTACACGTACTGAAGTCCTTATAAACAAAAATTCGCCGATCACCATGACGCACTCCCGTGGTTGATCCAACATCACGAAAATGTCTACGCAACTCTTTGACGAAAACAGCGGTATCGCGACTGTCTGATGCTGGAGACAAAAATTCACACGGTAACCGAAGCGATTCACCGTACACTAATTCCGCAGATGTGGATTGCAGATCTTCCTTCCACGCAGCGCGAATCCCTAACAAAATGGTCGGGAGAATTTCTGAGCACCGATTATTTTGGTGACAACGGATCGCGGCCTTGAACTGGCGGTGGAATCGTTCCACCATGCCATTAGCTGCCGTATGGTACGCCGTGGTATGCAAATGAGTTGATCCTAATAAAGAATTTAATTCTTTGAAGAGGGCCGACTCGAACTGTCTACCTTGGTCCGAAGTAACGCGTAACGGAGTCCCAAAACGGCTAATCCATCCATCATAAAATGCTCTGGCGACCGTAGCCGCTTCCTGATCGCGTAACGGTATAGCCTCCGGCCACCGCGTAAAACGGTCAACGCAGGTTAAGCAGTATCGGTACCCCTCGGAAACGGGTAAAATAACAATATCGATATGCACATGTTCAAAGCGTCCTGAAGGCCGGGGAAAAGAACCGAGTGGTGTCGCGACATGTTTGTTAATTTTATTTCGCGACAATCTGCCTTAATCGACGGCCAGACGTAGCGCTGAGTTACGCATTTGACCGTTGATTTTACTCCTGGATGTGCTAACCCATGTAAAGTGTTGAAAATAGGCCGCCCGAAAGGGGCTGTTAAAAATGGACGCACGGAATTTGTTGAAATATCACAAACAATTTTCGCGTCGGTGCACGGAATCGACAATTTCTTGATTTTAAGACCCGACTCCCCCTGCATTAATGCTCGCAATTCAGGATCGTTCGATTGAGATGCGGCCAATGCCTCAAAGTCAATCTTCTCCTCCACTGACTCAATCCGCGACAATGCATCCGCTACAACATTGTCGCGGCCTGAAATATGCCGCATATCGGTTGAAAATTCACTAATAAAAGCTAAGTGTCTAATCTGTTTTGGGGTATGTTTACTCGAACTATTTGAAAAAGCAAAAACTAGGGGTTTATGGTCTGTGAATATAACAAAATGTCTACCTTCTAGCAAATGACGGAAATGTTTAATAGATTGATAAATTGCTAAAAGTTCTCGATCAAACGCGGAATAATTCTGTTCGGCTGGCGAGAGTTTCGTAGAGAAGAAAGACAACGGTTCCCACTCGTCACCAATACGCTGGTGTAGAGCGGCACCGACCATAGTATTAGAGGCGTCGCAGGTAAGAGCTACAGTTGCATTAGGTTGGGAATGCGCTAATAAAGTTGCCCGCGACAGGTCCTCTCTGCATTGCCTAAACGCCGCACGCGCCTCAATCGACCATTGAATTGGCTGACTCCCTTTAATATTCCCCACGAGAAGGTCATTTAACGGGGCCTGAGTCTGGGCCGCCCTGGGTATGAAACGTTGGTAGAAGTTTACCATACCCAGGAAACGGCGTAACTGTTTCGCGGTTACCGGTTCGGGAAAATTGATAATGGCCTGAACTTTTTCGGCGCATGGACTCGGACCTGACTCCGAAACGGTATACCCGAGGAATTTAACCTTAGCTTGGCCAAAAACACACTTGCCTGGATTTACCACGATACCATATTGTCTCAACCGTTTAAATAATGTCTCTAAATGTTCTAAATATTCTTTTTCGGAATTTGAAGCTTCCAGAATGTCATCAATATATGCATAACAAAAATCTAACCCCCGCAACACTTCATTAATAAACCGTTGAAATGTTTGAGCAGCATTGCGGAGACCAAACGTCATAAACGGAAACTCGAATAAACCAAAGGGAGTTGTAATAGCGGTTTTCGGAATGTCTTCTATTGCTACGGGAATCTGATTATAAGCTCGAACTAAGTCTATGGTTGAAAATATGGTTTTCCCACGCAACGATTGGGCAAAATCCTCGATATGTTTAATAGGGTACCGATCCGGAATAGTACGCGAATTAAGGTCACGATAATCACCACACGGTCTCCAGGAATCGCTACCTTTTTTAGGAACGAGGTGAAGTGGGGAGTGTTACGTCGGGACTCCGACGTTTACATAGAGTTTAAGACACATATATAACCGCTAGAATATAAGACACATTTATACTCGAATCATATAATCAACTTAGACAAGTAGAGCATATCTTAACCAAGCCATGTAATCGTTAGACGTAAGACATATTATATTCAACGACGCGAGCATAGTTTATAAGACCATAGTTTATAAGATTGCACTCGACATTCCTTTCCCATGCGATAAGTCCTTTCCTCGAACTCAATCCTTATAAACATCCTGTCTTCACCTAAATTCTATTCGATCATAAACACTCTCCAGTAACACTCGCCCAAACACCCTTATCGATATCTTACAATAACATCCTTTCGAACCGTTCCTATAAACACATTCTTCACTTATCTATCCATAACATCCTCTCGAGATATCTTATCATAACATCCTTTCTTCTCACCATCGACTGTAAACACATTCCTCTCTTATCTTACAATAACTTCCTCTTGCATCAGCCGAACCTTCTAGAATCATTCCCTTTGTTCTCGACCACTATAAAAACCCCGATTAAGTTCACTCACGAGCTCAGTTTGCTACCCGGTACCCTGTGAGATAGGTAATCCTACTCCAGGCCCGGTCACAACGTTCTATCTCCGGCTTTCATCAAAGCATTCATTCCCGGCATTTATCAAGGCACTCATATCCTGCATTCATCCAAAGTATCCTTACGGGTGGTCGTAATCGTCCCCCATCACCGTCGAGTGACTAGAGTAAGCGAACTTTATTATACATTATTATACAACGGATCAACATTATATTCAACATTTGTACCATTCATCGTATTGAAGAATATATATTAATATATATATATTTAACCTGTGAGAGAATTCATCTTGAGATACCTAACCGACATACTCCACTCCATCGATATTCCACTCGTTGATAATTCACGAGCATCGCCTAGCGTGACGGAATAAAGATAGGACATCTACGAGAGACACGAGGATTATTGGAAGATTGTACGAGGATTTACATCGGCGAGCCATCACGGACCCAGGGTGACGACGTACGCGCAACGCTACGCTAACCCAAAAGCTGAAGAACATAGGAAAAGATACGGTCAAGCGGTGAAAGGAATAATAATTTATCCCTTCGAGGACCCGGGCCGTAACAGGGAGGACCAGCTACTTTCCGACGGACGCGCAATACCAAGACGTACCATCTCGTCGAACTCCTTTCTAGCTATTTGCAACCGATCCGGTGCAAGTCGTCGCCGCTTGTAGGCTACGGATGGTCCTGGAGTGGTCCTGATAAAATGGCGGGTCCCGTGGTTCACCTCGACAGGCGTCCCGCTCGGCTTGGTGATCTCCGGGAAACGACGCAGCAGCCCGTGGAACGCTGTCTCTCCTTGCACCTGCTTGATGGAAGGGGTATCCTCTTGCACTGGTGCTCCTCTGGAGGCCAGCGTCGTAGTCTGGTCAATAAGCCGCTGATTCCGCACGTCGACCAGGAGACCAAAATGTGCCAAGAAATCCGCTCCGATGATAGGTCGGGAAACGTCTGCCACGACGAACCTCCAAGTAAAATCCCGACGGCGACCTAAGTTCAGGGTGAGGGTCTTCGTGCCGTATGTCGCAATCGGGGTACCATTAGCCGCAGAGAGTTCATACTCGGAACTCGTGCATGGTCCACGGATTAACTTCCTTGGAAACACGCAGAGATCCGCCCCTGTATCTACCAGGAACTGCGTTCTTGACTCCCGATCGTGAACGAAAAGACGGCGAAACGTCGGGCTAACGTCATTAGTTACCATCAACGACTGCCCATCTCGTTTCCCGAAGTGAAGGGAAATGAGCACTGCGGAATGCATCGATGTGCCTTGCTTCCGTAATTTGTGTGGTACCAGCACATACCACCAGACGCCGGTGACCGTCCTCGCGAATTAAAACGTCGCCTCGAAATACTGCGTCGTCGATTAAAACGCCGTCCGAAACGCTGATCACTCCGTGAAGCGCGCAATTCTGCAATTTGACCTTGCATCAGCTCCGTCTGGCTCTGCAGCGTAACTAGCAGCCGCATCATTCTTTCCGTCACTGAATCCACCGGAGATAACTGCGCGGCCGATGTTGCGGACATGGCTTCAGCCACCACGGGACGACTAGGCATCGTCTCCGTTATTGCGTCGGCAAGCTCAGCGACCTTATCCAACGGAGTGTCCATCTGTGTGGCCAGGAATGCCTGCACATTTGCAGGATGACGACCCAGCCAAAGGATTCGCAATAACGCCTGGGACACGCATGTGCCTGCCAAACTGCGCAAATGACGAAGGAACTGTGACGGCTTCCGATCCCCAATCTCTTCCAGCTCCAACAGTCTCCTAGCCTTTTGTTCCTGGGAGACACTTAATCGGCGGACCAGTTCTCTCTTCAGCACTTCATACAGCCCAGACGCTAGAGGATTGAGTAAGATATCGCGAACTTCCGCGATATATCGTGGTCCTAGCGCTCCTGTCACATAGCTGGCCTTGATGCCATCCAGTGTGATCCCCGCGGCAGCAAAATTCCTCTCCAAAATACAAAACCAGAGCTCGGGATCGTCCGGGGTAAAATCTGGTATCCGGATGCTAACGCGTTCGAGAGCAGAAGTCGACGGTGACACAACTGGGGAACCATTACCGGTACTGTTTGCAGACTGCATCATGTTTATTAAATGTTCTACGATTTCAAATAAACTTAACACACTAGCACGGAACTAAAACTATGATTAAATGTTAGTAGAACTGTCACTGAGAGTGTCACTGAGCACTTTACGTAAAAAAAAATAAATCGCAGACCGCACACAAAACTCACTACCGTATCGAAAAATCACGTCGGGGTCACCACTTTAGCGGATGACGGTAGGATAAGAATGGTAATCACCGAAATACTTAAGTCGGGAGTTTCTTTATTAACAAGTCGTGGATGCGCAGTTACACGGACTAATGTTCGGTACAAGCGGTCAAAAACGAATTTTTTTCCTTCCGCCTTTTCCTTCGGTTAAATAGTCCCTTCCTAAACAAGGACAGCTAGCACGCCTAAAAGCGCGACAAAACGTCGAAGGAAAAGTGGGAATTCCCCGAGAAATTGGGAATCCCCGACATAAAAATATGCGGGAAAAACCCAAACCTTTTTAATGGTCACCGACCCTAAGTACCGCCGATGACCTGGGTCTTAACGACCAACACGAAACTCAACATGTAGCGGTAAAGCCGCTACAAAACTAATATAATGAACGACTAAATCAAAGAACTAAATAAATATTGTCGTATAAGGAACAGAAAACTCTATAAGTTAAATAATACGCGATTCGTGAGTATATGAAGAATTTAACGCAATTACTAGTTATTTATCTTGAAGTCCTACATTTTGATTTTCAGTCAAGGCTAACTCAACTACGCTTTTACAATATTAATAAGACTCGAAATTCGAAGTGTCTATGATATGTACTCTTCCGAAATTAACGCAGTTACAAAATCTAACGAAATTAATACGTTTCTAGCTCTACGATGAATCCTACCTAAGTCTGATTCTTTTTCGAGGCTAACTACGCTTTTGCAAAATTAACAATATCAATACTATTAAAGTCTAGCGTTACGCGGAATCCTACCTAAGTGAGATACTCTTTCAAGCTTGACGCAATTCGCCTTAACAAAGTTAATAATATTAATACTTTAAATCGATCTCCTAACGCGGTGTAGTCGACTACGTTGGATACACTACGCAAAATATTATAGTGACAGAACAATAATCATTTAATAGATTCAAAAATCCTAAGATTGACCCGATTCAAAACTCTAAAATTTGTGTAAAAAATATATATTTCATCGGAACAGTTACTCTTTTTTTAATTTCGACTCGACAACTAATTGTCCATGACCCTTTTAGTCAGAGCGCACATTGACACCCAAAACCAGATCGCTTAATTGGGGAGCCTGTCAGTAGTGTTTTCTGAATCGTAGTTAATGTTTTAAACGTGAAAATAATAATTTAATAGCGTATTAAGCGAGAAACATATTCGCTGTCTTTTTCTACATACTACGAACGTATTTCTATAAGGATCTGAACTATATGTTGAAGCATACGATTCTTCGGAATATTCCATAGATTACTATTACAATTTATTATTTATCTGGATTAATAAAATAATATCCGACTTCGAGTATCGATAATTCAACTTAACATAACATTACTTAACTATATATATCGATGGATTTGGTTAATTAATAACCCTAGTGTCAAATAATATTGTTAATCGAAATTATATATTCTGTCTGTCTTTAGAGATTGCGCGGTAATTGTAAGAAATCCTGTCTAGCGTCGCGTCACGTAGGCACGTAGGCATTTCGGAATATTCCGTATGAAACATTTACAATATATATTATTTATTCAAATAAACTAGCATGTGATTTTTATTATTAATGTCTCAGTTTTACATATGGTTAAATTAGCTTTCCTATATTTTGATTAAGCAAATAATAACTTTCATGTTTGATAGCATTGTTAATGGAAAATATATATATTCTATCCTTTCCTAATATATAGCGTACTCTTTCTATGTATCCTGAGCTAGAGTCACAACGCGCGGAATATTCCATACAGAATCTATATAATATGCTATTTGTTTAAATAAGTAAAATAATAAAGGAATCTGACGTTTGATAATCTAACTTAACAATTGATTAATTAGCTCCTGTATTTGCTAAACTAAATGACCATATAGTATTCGTAAGTCAAAAATATATACATATATATGTGTCTTACCGACAGTTGAACTAAATTTCTATGGTAATTGACATGTCTAATGTCGCGGTCGGTAAATGAAAAATACGGTCGATAATAGAAATTAAATATACCTTTGGAGATCGAAATAAAATTATCTTTGAGACGCTTATGGGGACGAAAAGAAACAAAAAAATTCTTCAGGGATGTTACACATCGTCATATTGTAAATCGTGCAAGTTTCGTTGTAAATATACTTTTTGTTTAATCGTGACTGACCAAGACAGTGTACCTTCCCGTAGCACTCTTTCGCATAGTAATCACCTTACTTCTTGCGAACCCACCATCTAGTTCAAATGGTTTAGTATCCATGACTAGAACGTTGGCCCGCACGATGCCAATTCCGTTTGCTCAAACGAGCGCGCAGGAAGTAAAAAATGTAAGTGTCACGAAGCAAGAAACAATGGCTGTCCATAACTTTCTCACGATAGTGTTCGGTTTCGAGTGTTGGATAAGTGTTTCGGACGCTGGCGAAGGGGAATACTCGAAGGAACCAAATTTATAAATCGCACAAAGTTCTGTAGTTTACAAAACGTTAAATAAAAGAAGAAAGCACAAATTACATGCAAACTATTTTGGTTTTGCCACTGAAATGCAGTTACACTGGATAAGAAACGAGTGCTCACTTGGGAACGTATAATCGCACACTGGCGGTTAAACCTTTCTGGAACCGCGAATTCGGATGGGCGCGATTTCAGTTACGACAAAAAAAAACAAACTGTTGTATTCGAAGCAGAGAGGTAGGGGACGGGAAAGGTGTTCGGGAAACGTAGTCAAATGTAATCAAAAGGGAAGAACAAAACAAAATATTTCAAACAAACGGACAATTTGAAATTGAAAGTAACCGGTGTCCCGAACAATTAGAGAGTTTCATTTCGAATGTGACGACTCGCTATCGTCTTGACTCCGACGAAGACGATGGAGTCAGAGGTCGTACATTGATTGGTTTTGACATATTCTGTAAAATTCCGATCAGCGTGCTTCCTTGAAGTTTGGACCGATCCTTCATAGCTCCTTCAGTGCGTCTTTGTCTAGGAAGGGTGGGGAATACAGTGAGTTGGCTGGAGGACCCCAAATGTCCAGCAATGCCGCAATATTTTCTTCTAAGTAGACATTTGGCAAACGTAAATCACCGTTAGGTCCATACGCGACCGTTTCTACAGTTACCCTTCAGGAAAAAACCGTGTTTATGATCGAGAAGTGGCCGTTGAGGGTGAAGCAAAAATTAACTCTAAAACCCGAAATGTTTTGGCTCAAAAATGACTGTCAAACGGTCCGATCATAAATAAAGTTTCGAAATCGTCATCCAGATGTACCGTCGAACGGTACAATGTTAAAATTGTGTAACGCCTGCAAGACCGCAGCCGTCTCGCATCAGGATCTGGCGGCCTGAGTTACGCGTTTCCCGCGTTCCCCGGCTCATATGTACACGGTGTTCGGCTACTGGTGGGTGTAATTTTAAGAGGTGGTAGCTGGGGTGATTCTGAACAACTTTTTCCTTTACCAAAATGCTGGTTAAAGCTCAGTTTTTGAATTATTAATGAAAAACACTGAAGAATCAGAGCGCGAGAATAGCGCGCGCCCAGATGCGAGAGCCACAGCTTCAAGCTTGACGGCTGAGCGTGATCATGAACAAGTACGTTTGCACCATGACAATGTAATTGCTAGCAGAAAACCAATTCGTAAAAGTTAAATCAAATAAAGAATAAAACAATTAAAAATAAGATCCAGTTATGCATTATTTACAGATAGGGGATAAAATAATTATTTGTTATTAACTTAAACCAAGCAAATCGAATTTTTTCGATATTTGTATTCGTTATTCAAAAGGAATAAGGAATAAAATATCGAAAATTGTTCCTGCCTCTCGTTATAAAAATACAAAACAACACATTCGCACATTTTAAAGGATGTAGCGCAAACGCGCTTAGTGTATATATTGTACATAAGTTAGTCATAAGAGAAAATGTATTTCCCGTACGCCGGCATAACCAGCGTACCTCGGGCAGGCAGTGCCATAAAAAACCCTTGAGCACAGTAACGCGGACCCGTGATTGGACGGGCCTAGAAGTCCTAAAACATATAAATACCAGGAAAATCGTAGCTAAAACAGTTGTATCCTGGAAAGCAAACCTCTAACCTCGGAGCAGCCGGACCTTAGCGGACCAGGCTCTTCATCCTTTTGTTTCTCCAGAGAAAACACTCTTAGTTCCGAGCAGCCGGACCTTCGGGGACCAGGCACTCCGAAAACTAGGGTTCCGACAATCTACACCCTGGGGCAGCCGGACCTTCGCGGACCAGGCTCCCCGTCCTCCTAACTCCCTCCTGATCCGAAGTAACGTCACCTAACATTCTGGCCGAACCTTTTTGCCCGTGACGCGACTGAAGTACCGCGAGCGAACCGCGGATAAGCGATTTCCGTGCTACAAGGACAAATAACTTCCCTATTCGTCAGAAAAGATTTTAAATCTAATAACTAACAAATGTATTAATATCTGCCTACTTTAAATTTACAAAACATGTAGAAATAATTTAAATCAGACTCACCTATTGTTTGTGAAAATGTGTTGTCGTGACTGGGTCGTTTCACCGGAACTGACCTTCCGTAAAAAAAGATATACGCCGCAAAACAGCTGATGTCGCGGCTAGGTCAATGAACTCACTTTATTTCACGTTTCACTACAACATTTTACTGTGACTTTTCACTAATTGTAATGGTATGATCTAAATGGTATAGTCTAGTGGTATAAAATAATAATAATATACACATATATTATTGTATGTATTAAATACTATTGTATATGTACACTATTATATGCAGGTCCTTTGTACCCTGTGGATATACATAGACATATATAACAGTTATTCAAAAACACTTAGAAACTGTATTAATAATATTAAAAATGACAAAAAAAAAATGAAAAACGTATCATCGAAGAAACCATGTGCAGCGGGTTCGAATCTGCGACCAAAAAACATGCAGAGATTACGAGGCAGGACTACTAATCACTTAGCCAATTTTTTCGTTGAAATAACGTCTTACGTTCGAGAATATACCCAATTACGACGTAAAATTAATTAATAAATGAAATTTATTTCTTTAACTAATATATCATTTGTCTCAATTATGAAAGTGAAACTATTTCAAATTACTTAGCACATATACTGAGAAAAGAAGGCATGCAAATTCGAAGTGCCGAGTACTTTTTAAAGGATTATATCTGTTCCGTACTGGTACCGGCGAGCGCGGGCGATCCCTGAATTCACCTACTGACCAAAATAAACAGTTCTTACCCGCACGTCCTAGACGGATTTAAAGATTAACGGCAATGTTCTCCCCTTCCGTCTCAGTACCGTTCGCATTGCCGTTAATCTGGTTATTGGCTCCGATCGCACGGTGCGCCCAATTAGCGACAGTGGATTGGGTCGTGACGTCACTGAGCTTTTAACCGCCGTTCCGAATTCAGGTGATCTTTCGCTCTCGCCGTTCAGAAGACAACGGAGCTTTGAACCACGTCTACTAAAACCAGAAAGTGCACAGCACTCCCGAAGTCGATTTTTGTATCAGTTCCGCGTTCGTGAATTTAGTCCGTCTGTGTTGCGTGTAAGAGTGAACGTCGTCAATCGTGTAGTGTGTGTGTATTCTATTAATAAACTTCATAATTGTTAAAGAAAGTGATCGTCTAAAGATTCTTCAAGAACCTCCACGATTCCTTCCTACCATTAGAATTAGGGGATAATTGTTGTACCAATACCTAACTACCACATTATGACAAAAATAGTGCTCCGACATCTTCGATAAAAAAATCACATTTTTCCGATTTTTTTTCGGTTTTTGATTTTTCACAACTACAATTTGCGATCAAAAAATCTGAAAGAATTCTATAATATGCGCTCTGTAGGAAATTAAATAGGCAAAATAGGCCAAAAACCGGAATTTTTTTTTTGCGTTTTACTACCCCCACGGATGAGATAAGGGGTTGAAACTTGGTGTGAGATTTTTTTTTGGATATGCTATCGACTAACGTATTCGGTTTTTCATTTGACTCAAGGGCACATTTGACCACCTTATTCGGCTAGACCCATTGACTGCAAGCGTCAAATTCTACTAAAACATTGCGATGCCATCTTGTCAATGCCGAAACTGTCGCGACATACTCCGGAAGCGTTAGGAGAATTAGTTGATACAATTCGCCAAAACCTACGATCGTTGCGAAATTTAAACGTCGATGTATCCTCGTTGGATTGCATACTAGTTTCGATCATCCTTTCGAAGATCAGCGTCGATTCCGCGTGGCAGTGGGAGATTTCTTTGTAGGACAAGCAGATGCCGCCTTATCACCTCTTGATTGAATTTCTCTAGAAACGGACGAACTGTTTGTCAGCGACACAGCATAATCCTTCGTCACCCAAACAGACGGGTTATTCTGCACCCGCGAAAGCGAATAACCGATATGCGACACGGGGCCACGCTTTCGTAACCTCCGCAAACGCGAGCGGTCCCAAACGGCAACGCGACCAGGCAAGAAGGATGGACCCGCCTAGAAGGTCACTGACCTTCGAAGGAGAACAGGACGACTGACAAAAACGACGTGAGAGCCGAAAGGAAATAAACCGCTTCAACGCATTCATCATCGACACAGTTAGTAATGAGTTGCTCGCCACCGCTCAAGTTGAACTATTGGGCAATACCCAACGTCCAGTCAACGCTCGATCCTTAATTGATATAGGTGCGTGGACCAATTTTATAACGGACAATCTGGTTGAACGGTTGAAAATTCTGAAGAAGTGTAAGGAAGTTCCGTTTGCCGGCTCAGCCGGTACGCCAGGTCGGCACAGGGCGAATGAGTAGAGTCTGCTATCTTTCACTATATTTATTCCATACTTAATAATACAGGTGCGGACTTACAATCTAACGAGAATCGCGGACTTGCAATGTAGCGCGGATTGGATGACGAACGCGGATCGGACGCGGGGTATGGACGGTTCGCAAGTGTCGGTCGCGGGGTTACAATGTCTCGGCGGTCACGGGTCGCGTATACGGTGCGCTGAGGACAGGCGGATAGTGGAAGATCGGTGTATGCCACTAGGGCAGCGGTTGCAGGGCAATCCGCTGGAGTCTCGACAATCGGAGACCGGTGGTCCGTTCGGACGCTTCCCGTACGGTGCTCGTCCTTCCGGCGGTCAGGGTTGCCACCTCGACATTACTATCAGGCACGTCGGAGGAACCAGTGGTTTATCCTCTCCCGGTTGCAGGGCAATCCGTTTGAGGCACCGTCGGAGGATGGGGAGTAGAGTCAAAGACTCTTTTACAAAATGGGAGCAGGATGAACTCTCTTGACTCGTATCGGCTCGGTAGGGCAGATTGTCAAAGCGAGGTCCTGGTCGATGTTTGTCGCTGCTCTGCCCTTATTTATATACGAGCCACGACCGCGGAACCGCGAGAAATGCGTAACTCGCACGGCCCTCTAAAGGCCGCGGTTTCCGCGGACCGCCGGATCCCGATGCGAGACGGTCGCGCTCTTATAGGCGTTACAGAAGGAATGCTCCATTCCCGTAGGCGCTCTTAACGCGATGACTACAATCGCTAAACATACAGTCGCAGTCACAGTCAAATCAAAAGTTAACGCATACCAGTGAACTTTAACGTTTCTAACGATTCCAAAAATCGCGCAATACATCCCAGATTCACCCTTCGACCGATCCAAAATCAAGATTACGCATAATATCCGATTGGCGGATCCAGAATTCCGTCGACATGCACCGATTGACCTGCTCTTTGGTTCCGGAGCAGCTTTAACCAGCTAAGTGTCGGTCAGATTTGTCTATCCGCCCCCAATGAACCCGATCTGTACCTGCAGAAGACAAGGCTAGGATGGGTCATCGGGGGAAGCCCACCATCTCCCGCATAAGGTCACGGCGCCTCGTGTCACGTAACGAGCACGTTACAATCCGACATTGCACGGTTTTGGGAGATAGAGGAAGGGCCACAAGTCAAAATGCTTTCGGATGCTGATAAATTTTGTAAATCGCATTTTCAACAGAACGTGTCGCGAAGAGCTGACGGTCGATATGTTGTGGCACTTCCGTTTAACGACAAAATAACGCAGCTGGGTGAATCAAAATCCCAAGCTCAAAGGCGATTGGTATTACTTGAAAGGAAGCTTCAACGCAACACAGCGTTAAAAAATGAATATCATGCGGTGGTAAACGAATACCTCGACCTAGGACATATGGTAAAGTTATCAGAGGATAAAAATGCATTAAGAGGATACTATCTACCGCTTCTGGGGTAATTAAAATAACGAGCGTGACGACGAAATTACGGGTGGTTTTCGACAGCTCTGCGGCCACCAGCACCGGAATATCACTGAACGATGCTCTTCACGTCGGACCAAAGCTTCAAGACGACTTACTGTGCATTTTCATCCGTTTTCGATTTCATGGGTACGTGATCACCGGTGATATCGAGAAACTGAACAGGCAATTCCTCGTCCGAGAAGAAGACCAAAAATATCAACGGATTCTCTGGCGCGATGCGACAGGCGAGCTCAATACATACGAACTGCAAACAGTAAAGTTTGGGTTATCAGCCGCTCCGTATTTAGCGATTCGTTGTTTGGCCCAATTAGCCAAAGACGAAGGTCATCGCTTTCCTGAAGCCGCAAAAATCCTCCTTCGCGATTTCTATGTGGACGATGCACTGACCGGAGCATCGACTATCGACGAAGTACGCGCGATACGGGAGCAATTAACACAATTGCTGAGCTTGGCAGGCCTAAACATACGGCAATGGGCAGCCAATCAAAGGCAATTTTAAGGGATTTGCCGGAGCGAGATGTAAACAAAAAGTTACATCTCGGTGAAACACCAAATTTGAAGACATTGGGAATCTTCTCGAATTCGTCAATAGATTCCATACCATACGAGGTGAAAATACAACCTACCACGTCATGCGTAACCAAGCGTTTCATCGCATCGGAGATCGCGAAGATCTACGATCCTCTTGGCCTCCTAGGACCCGTTAGCAGCACAGCCAAGATGTTCCTACAAAAGATGTGGATCATCAAGCTTGACTGGGACGAATCGTTGCCAATGAGCGTCTATTCAGAATGGATCCGATTCTACAAACAGTTACCGTTACTACATAATACGGTGTTTCCTACGAAGACTATCCCTTGTACACCGACGGTAACGGAATTGCACAGATTTTGCGATGCAAGCGAAAGTGCATACGGAGCATGTGTGTATATCAGGTCGACAGATAGGCATGGCCATACCCATGTGGAGCTCCTTTTTGTGAAATCAAAGGTGGCACCGTTGAAGTCCCAGTCGATACCTAGACTCGAACTGTGTGGAGCCTTGTTATTAACATCACTGATAAGCACCGTTAAGAAGGCTCTCCATGTGAAAATCGATCGCATCTTTCTCTGGACGGATTCTACTATTGTCCTCCACTGGCTACAAACATCCCCACATGCCCTGAAAACGTTAATGGCAAACAGGGTATCTGAGATTCAAGGAAAAACCAGAGTCGCGGACTGGCGACACGTATCAACGTCAGACAACCCGCAGATCTCATCTCGCGTGGCCAATATCCACAGGAATTTCTCCTGCCATCCATCTGGCACCGAGGACCAGAATGGCTCAGCAATAAGGAATCTTCGTGGCCAATTACAAAATTGACACCATTCGAAGATGCAATACCGGAACACAGGACAACGACTTGCTTAATCGTGACTACTTCGAATACCAGCATCATAGACAATTATTCCTCTTGGGGACAAATGCAGCGGATTATTGCGTATTGTCTTTAATGGAAGAAGAATAACACGGTCAAGGAAAGCCTCACCGCTCCAGAAATCAAGAATGCCCATACCGTTATTATCAGGCTCCTCCAACAGGCACATTTTACCAAGGAATTGCGACGCCTATCAAACAATAATAGCGAAATCGGAGGAAAATTAAAACATCCATTTCCTTTTTTAGATAAGGACGGCATCTTGCGAGTCGGAGGCCGATTAAAGCACTCGTTTATTCCCTTTCCGCAGCGACACCCTATCATATTACCAAAATCACGGGTGACAATACTCATCACAGAAGCCGAGCACCGAGCTCAATTACACACTGGTGTCTAAAATACGCTTTATGCCGTTATACGCAGGTACTGGCCCATTGACGGGCAAACTAGGTCTGGAAGGCGCTAAGACCCCGCACGCGCTGTCAACGAGCCCGGCCACTGCCCGTGACCTACATATGGGCGATTTACCTGTTGCAAGAGTCACCGAATCTCGACCGTTTACACACGTCGGCGTGGACTATTGCGGTCCTTTCTACGTGAAAGAGCGAAAATATCGGAACCCCGCGAAAGTAAAAGTTTATGTAGCTGTCTTTGTTTGTCTGACAGTCAAAGCGGTACATTTGGAACTTGTAAGCGACCTTATCAGCGAGGCGTTTATTGCGGCGCTCAAACGATTTATGGCGCGGCGGGGATTCTGTATGAATCTGTACTCCGACAACGGTACAAATTTCGTCGGGGCTAATAATGAATTAAAAGAGCTTCGCGAACTCATTCGGTCAGATGATCACCAGCAAAAGGTAACAGCTTTCCTTACGGAGCGAGCCATCGTTTGGAAATTCATCACATCTCCCGCACCACATTGTGGCGGATTGTGGGAGGCTGCCGTGAAGGCTTTTAAACACCACCTGGTACGCGTCGTAGGCACTAAATTGTTTACCTTTGAGGAATTCAATACACTAATAGTCCAAATCGAATCCATCTTAAACTCCCGACCCCTCACACCCCTATCATCAGATCTAAACGACCTTACAGCTTTAATTCCCGGTCATTTTCTTATAGGCGAATCACTACCGAGCCTACGCGAGCGAGATTTTGCCGATGCTCCGTCAAATCGTCTATCGACGTGGCAACATATTCAAAAGGTAAAGGAAGCACTTTTGGAATCGTTGGCATCGGGAGTACCTAAACGAGCTGACTAGGCGCAGTAAGTGGAGTAAGGGCAGCCATGATATCAAGGAGGGCACGATCGCACTCATCAGAGAAGACAATGTTCCCCCCATGCACTGGATACTGGGCAGAGTGCTCAAAGTTCACCCCGGATCTGACAGCATTGTGCGTACGGTAACAATTAAAACCGCCACCTGTACATAGTTCGGGCCGTGAAACGTCTCGTGCCATTACCCCACAGTCCAAAGAAGACGACAGCAACCAGGTTGAACCATACACAACCAAAAAGTAGTCGAACTTGGTTACACTTGTACGAACTCTGTAGCGATTGTGATTTCAGTTCATTCATGTATAAAGTTCGGTTTAAATCCGTGTACATATATTATCTATTATTTTTCGTGTTTACGTGTACTGTTTTTATAATTCCATTCAGAGGCATGTATATATTAGGTTTAACTTCATCACATGTATAGTCTCATATTTCATTCATACTTGTACATTGTGTCATCTCTCATCATCATCTGACATGTACAGTCGGTCACGAAAATATTCCGACACCATTATAGTTTTGACTATTATATTCCGTTCTTCAGAAATGTAAACAATAAGAACAAAACAAGGTTTCGCATATGTTACTATGTAGCGTATAGTTTACAAAAACGTAAGAAATATATGTTTACGGTACGTGATTATTTAACTAATAAAAGAAAAATGGAAAGTACGCTTATTTTCATGTCACGGAAATATTCGGACACAGCCAAAACTAAGTTTATATCACGATATATAAATCTTGTTTTTATTAATTAGTATTTTGTTGAATATTCCATATGTTTTATGACGTGCCGTAATCGCGTTGGCATATTACAAATTATTTTTTTAAAATAATCTTGCCCAATATGTAGCCATTCTTCTTGCAGACGTCTTTTTAGCTCTTCTTTTGTGTTTATGGGAGTTGTCCGAATTCGGCGATCTAATTCGTCCCATAAATTTTCAATGGGATTCAAGTCTGGCGATTGCGGTGGTGGATGGAGGATATTCTCGCAAGTGTATAATAAAAATTCTTGCACAATTCGCGATTTGTGCTTTGGGTCATTGTCTTGATAAAACTTTATCCCACTTTGAAGTCCCATATTATCAGCACTTTTCTTCAAATTGTTTTGCAAAATCTGTAGATATCTGTTTTTATCAAGGGTATCGTCGATGAAAACTAATTCGCCTACTCCATGGGCCGAAATACAGCCCCACACCATCACAGACCCACCACCGTGTTTCACACTCGGCTGCAAATGTCTCGGATTCAGCTCTTCCTTTGTCTTCCGCCATACCCTAATTCTTCCGTCGCTTCCATAAATATTATATTTTGACTCGTCCGCAAAAATTACGTCCTCCCACCACTCACTATCCTTTGCAATGTAGTCCTTTGCAAATTTCAATCTCTTCATTCTGTTCGCCGCGTTAATATACGGCTTCTTTCGAGCTATTCTTCCATTATAGCCCTCTGATCTTAACACTCGTCTTATGTTCTCCGGATGCACTGATATTCCACGGTGTTTATTTAATTCAGTTGCTAACTTTGGAGCACTTATCCGAGGATCACATTTGATTCTCCTAATTATGGAACGTCTATCGCGAATATGTAGGATCGGTTTGCGTCCGCTTTGAGGGATAGATTCAATTCTATCTTCATTCTTGTACCGTCGCACAATATTCCATACCGTGCTCTTACCAATATTTAAGAAATCAGCAATTTTACGAATCGATTTCCCTTTCTCATGATGAAAAATTACCAATTGTCGCATATCAAGCGATGTATTCTTCCTTTTGCGACCCATTTCGCACAAATTTTGAACAAGACTGACAAATATTCGATCTATAACATACTTTGTACACAGTATGAATGATATGTTTACAAACATTGTTTCAGTCAGTTCCTGGAACCTGGAAACTTGAGAAGTATAGCAAGTGTCCGAATATTTCTGTGACATGAAAATGAGCGTACTTTCCGTTTTTCTTTTATTAGTTAAATAATCACGTATCGTAAACGAATATTTCTTACGTTTCTGTGAACTACACGCTGCATTGTAACATATGTGAAACCTTTTTTTGTTCTTATTGTTTACATTTCTGAAGAACGAAATATAATAGTCAAAACCATAGTGGTGTCCGAATATTTTCGTGACCGACTGTATATAAATATATATATTTCAAATTAAGTGAAGAAAAACCTGGTTTTCAATAACATCGAACCAATTAATCGTGTTACTTGAGGGATGATATTAGATTATGGAAGCAAGTTTAAGTATTAACTCTCTAAATAATAAAACACAGCAATTATATTTAATTAAGAAAAGAATTGATGTTCTCTGCTAATCGAGAATATATCGTACTACAAGAAAAAAAATTGAAATCAGGTAACAAGTTCGCCGCCCGGCAACGTGCAATGAACGAGAAGTTCGTCATTCGTCGAACTTCTGATTTGAGAGGATGTTCACTTTAAATAACATATGTGAACTAAGCAATTTATTAATTTTCGTATATTCCAACAGATGCCCATAACTTATTAACTATAATCGTCATAATAGCACAGTACATACATACGTAGGTGTATGTTAATATTATCATAATTGAAAATGAAGTATGATACGAGTTAGGAATTGGAGTGTGTGCTATTCATTCGATTTTAGTAATACTAACACGAGAAAGTATATTATATTCTGGCATTGTCTATAGAATAACATCGCTGCTCGACCGACCATTTTATAGTTTACCAAGCCCTCCATTTTTTGTACACGTCCCCACATCGCACTGCGGAACAGAGTCAAGTCAAATAGTATACCTACTTTGAAATAAGCGACTGACCGATCCCGCGCGTGTTGCTTGTTTCAAAACAATACTATATCTTTAGTTGTTGAAATATTTTCTAGTTGTATATTGATGCATATTACTCAGTAATTATAACAACTTCGCCCTTGAAACAGCATTTCCGTAGAATACATAGTATTTTCAAAATGAACTCAAAGTTACGCGTCCCTCATTTTCCAACCCTGTCTACAAGAAATTATGAAGAAATACCAAAAATGTTTACACCAGGAAGTATGGGCACAGTCACAGTGATAATTTTGTAGCTCTACAGTTTCTTCTTTTCAGATACTTTCTACGCTACTTCTAGAAATGCAGATAACGTACATGGAAACTAAGCTCAGACGTTAACAACACTCTTGAGACAAAAGAGCAGTTTTTACCTGCTTAAACGACTCGTATTTAACTATATTCTAAGGGGTATGGGGCTCTATACAGGGTGTTCGGCTACTGGTGGGCATAATTTTAAAGAGTGGTAGCTGGGGTGATTCTGAACAACATTTTCCTTTACCAAAATGCTGGTTAAAGCTTAGTTTTTGAATTAATAAGAAAAAACACTGGCCAATCAGAGCGCGTGAATAGCGCGCGCCCAAACCGCGAGAGCGACAGCTTCGAACTTAACGGCTGAGCGTGATCGTGAACAAGCACGTTTGCACCATGACAATGTAATTGCTAACAGAAAACCACTACGTGAAAGTTAAATCAAATAACGAGTAAAATAGTAAAGAATAAGAGCGGATTATGAATTATTTACACATAGGAGATAAACCAAGTATTTATTATTAACTTAAACCAAGTAAATCGAATTTGTTCGATATTTGTATTCGTTATTCGAAAGGAATAAGGAATAAAATATCGAAAATTGTTCTTGTCTCTCGTTATAAAAATACAAAACAACAAATTCGGACATTTTGAAGGACAAATAACTTTTCTATTCATCAGAAAAAAATTTTAGATCTAATAACTAACAAATGTATTAATACCTGCCCACTTTAAATTTACAAAACATCTAGAAATAATTTAAATCAGACTCAACTATTGTTTAAAAATTATCCTGCTTCGGTGAAAAT
Source organism: Megachile willughbiella (assembly GCA_945859595.2). Lineage (NCBI taxonomy): Eukaryota > Metazoa > Arthropoda > Insecta > Hymenoptera > Megachilidae > Megachile > Megachile willughbiella. Next base: position 1,452,856 of record CAMAOD020000129.1, read on the forward strand.
GTGTTGTCGTTACTGGGTCATTTCATCAATAGACTGTTCGTATCGTACTATGATTGACGAATTGCACGCGACTAACTAACACGACCTCAGACCGCGCTATTTATTTGTTGTTGTTAACGTGAATGCTCGATTTCGTGAATGTTCGAAGTTGCAAGAGCTGTTGCGTAAACGCGAATCATTCAGTAGCATTGATGCGACGATCTCTCTCGCGGATAATCATTACAAAACAATATTCATGTCTTTTCTTTTCATCCTACATAAAAAGTAAGTGTATGGAAATAAAGAATATTAAAGAATAATATTCAATCTCGAGTGTGTGGCACACTAAGTCCCGTTCCCCATTTTACAGCGAAAACAAATTCTCAGAAGTGTGATCTGAGTCTGGGCTCGTACTGAACGGTACTCCGTTGTGAAAGAAGGAAATTTGTGGAAGTGCTACGACACGTGGGTGAACGTGTCGGTACATGGTGTAGGCTTATAAGCGACCCGGTGTACAATGATTTGCGAAATCGAGCAATCTCTGAGTTAAAAAATACCTTGAAGGCAACAAGTTTACCCCAGAAGGGACAAAGGGCTGCATTACTTGCGTGCATAGAAAAGTGCGAACATCGTGATTTACTGATTTCTGTCAAGGCAACTGAAAACAGCAACGACTATGTAACCGTCTCCGAGCAGGCAGAGGACGGTGAAATAAACACATGGAGACACGACGATGGGACAATTACGGCCAGGGCCCTGACGGAATATCGAAAACAAATTACCAACAGGGAATTAGACTTCTTTAGACATGGACAGGAATTATTAAGGCGAGAGATGAATCTGTTGCGAAGAGAAAATGATTTGTTGAAAGCATCACCCGCACAGAACGCAGCAACGTCGAAGCAGTCAACTGTGAATTTCAAAATATTAAGCGAATTGCTAGAAGTGTTTGACGGTGCACTTGGAACCTATAGTCAATGGAACAGATAATTAACGGCATTAAAAGAACGACACGAGTTAAGCGATGCAATAATGTGGGTGCTGATCAGTAATAAAGTAAAGAGGCGGGCGTTACTGTGGTTGCAGTTGAGATCAGAGCATATGCGTCTGCTACCGGATGCACTCCTGGATGAAATGAAGAAGATGTACGATCACAAACCGCACAAACTACTCCTCGAAAGGAATTTCGAGGTCTGTAAATGGAAGAGCACTACCAACGACAGGCGTTGAATTTGTCGAAGCATTAGTAGATTTGGAAAGTGTGATTAATATCATGAAGATTAGTACCGTATGATCGATTGTTCGGAGACTATTCGTTAGGTACACAAAAAACGGAATCCTGCTACGGTGGTTTCAATAAATCTCCTTTCGAAATTATCAGATATATTACACCGGTTATTACCTTGGCGTGTACATCAGGATACAAGTTAAGTACACACTTTGCCATTGTCCCGGACACCACGCGGTCCGACAGTGTAATTCTAGATCGCGAATTTCTCACGTTTCCGGGGATTAGGGTAACAGTTAATAAAAAGCTCACTATTAGTTACGACAATCCAGTCAGCGAGATCATGCAAAGCGAAGCTATCGAACCAAACAGGTGTTTAAACGCAGTCCGGGATTCTTTGTCACCGTCGCTCCCATACCATCGTAGAATCGATTTGTGTCAAATCCTTGAGGAGTACACTGGAAGAAAAGGAGAGCCGGACACACAGCTATACAATTCAACTACTTATTTCTGCGAATGGTTGTTTATTATCACCATTATTAATTGTATTGCAAGAAAAAGATGGGATATTCGGCCCGCAAGTAAAAAACAATTTATTCACACCTGGAAATGTCCACGTACTGGCCTCTGAATCAGGTAAACTGACATCAGAACTAGTCCAAAAATGGTTTAAAGAGGTTTTCCTGACATCCACTAACAATAAAAGTGTTCTATTGTTAGATTCTTGGAGTGGACAGAATTCACAAATGTTTAACACCTTACCAACGTCTGGAAAATCTGTTCAAATTAAGACCATTCCTGCTGGAACAACGGGGATGATACAACCCCTGGATGTCTTTTTCTTTCGTCCTTGGAAGAATTTTATAAGACATTTTTCAGATAATATTATTTTACAAAATTATCCCATAAACTTGCATCATAGAAATAACGTGATAAAGCTGCAATCTGTGACGCACTATCAGTTTTCATCTGCACGATTTCGGAACCTCATTAAATACTCATGGTACAAAAGTGGGTATATAAAAGAAAACCCGTTGGAATTTGATAATCCCGTTGATTTCTGTTTCAAAAATTGTGAAACATCTTGCGGAATCTGCAACGTGTGTGCAGTAATAAGATATGCTTGGTGCAAAACATCTTTGTGCATAATACATTTTTTTAACGAATACCATGTATGCAACACTTTTAGAAACTGATTTAATTGTTTAATCAGTAATTTCTAAAATAAAATAAAACACAAAAAAAAATTAAATTAAAAAAAAAAAACAAAAAGAATTAATAAAATATGTGATGAATGTTTCCATAGACATTTTTCGCATACAATGAATGCTGTCATCAAATTTTAAAAAATTTCATTTTTAAGCTATATATATTGTTTAAACAATTTTGTTATAAACAATATATAATATATTTTTAACACGCTTGATCCACCTCACACAACTAACAATAAATGTCAGAAATTGTATTATATTTTGAACGTCGCATGTCACAGACACAGTCTATTTAAGTAGGTTTTTGAGTTTTCGTCCGCCATATTGGATCCGCCGTATTGAATTTTGATTTCAGATTTGCATTCAGTAACGTACAAAACCGATATATTAAATAGATCGAACAGTTAAAAAATACAGTTTTACAAGGTGTTTCATGCGTAGTGCCAAACAAGCGCAGTAAATTAGAAGTTGTTTACCCCCCAAATATTTATAAAAAAAAAAAAAAAAAAAATACGTGTTCCCTAATTAACTGTCCTCTTGAAGTTTTAATAGATTTTATTTCGATTAGATCAAAACTGATTTTTTGCAGCAAGAAATTAGTCATTTTAGGGGTACTTCACCCCCTAATTTTCACTCCCCTTCCAACATACCTAGGCCAATTTTTGTCTTCTATCGAATGATACTTTTATACCAAAAATCATCAAAATTGCTTCACTGATCTCAAAGATATCGCAATTTTTCCATTTTACCCTCACATTTTGGGGGTTGTTTCATACCCTAAATATGTTTTACCGCAGATAAAAAAAATACGTGTCCCCTAATTTTCCATGTACTATAACATATCCAAATTTCAGAAAAATCGGAGGGTGACACTTCCGTAGGTTTACTTGTAAGCGCACTCAACGTAATCTCAACACCCGCGTGATTAAGTTGCTTATGCTTGCTTGGTAAAACAATGGGACACCGAAAATTGTATGCATCATCGCGCAATATAATCTTCGTATTTATGCGAATCACGCCCTCCTTATCTTTAAAGGGTTGCAAATGCTTAATACGCGCATCATTTATTCCCTCAGTAAAAATCTCCGATTGTATCAGCTTCATTAATATAGGTTCTGAATCACCTTTTTTCCGCGATATCACTTTGTTTCTCGTATTGAAATAAAATCTTTTTATCCAAGCCAAAACACGTATAATCTTTGTATATTCTGAATACCCCATCGCGTACCAGAGCTTATTATTATTATCCAAACTCTTTCTAATCGTGGATAATAAAACTGTATCACTCAAATCTTTCAAGGCACTCCTTTTTAACTCCTTATTAACATCTTCCTCCTGACATTGAATTTCGCTATCGGGCCAATTTTCAGATTTCATACGCAATCCGAAATCCGGCACGTTCAAAAATAAAAGATCACGTTTCTTATCCCACGATAATCCTAACACCGCCGTTCGACCTTCGAAAGAGCCGTCGCCGTTATACTCCCACCCTCGAAGGTCAAAACTTGCCAATTGCATCACCGCTTTCGCATCGGAGACAAAACTATCTAATTCTTCCAACGAATTTACGCTTGTTACGCAGTTATCAACATAGAAACTTTCGGCAAGCTCTCTTATATTGTCTATTCCAAATCTTTCATTCAAATCGTTCTCTAAAAATTTAATTACATTATTTAAGTGCATGCTAATTACGGCACCTAATATAAAAGGACTCGACGACACACCGAACACAACACGAAAATGTCTTAAAACTACGATATCGTCCTTTTCATTAACCCACAAAAATCGTAGAAAATCTCTATCATTACGGTGAAGTTATATTTGTAAAAACGCCCGTTTAATATCAGAAATCACGCCTATATTACCTCTTCTGAAGCGTAGAAACATCGAAGGAATCTGCTCAATCAAATTTTCACCTTTCTCCAAGCACTCGTTTAAAGACGGGAAAGGATGATCCTTCGCCGATGCATCAAAAACGGGTCTGATCCTTGTCGTGCTGTTCTCCTTTACGACGTGCCGGTGTGGCAAGTAGTTTCCCCAGCTGTCCTTTTTCTCTTCCGATACGTACTCTATAATACCTTCCTTGAGCCAGTCCTTAAATATAGCAGCATACTCGTCAAACAGCCCATCGGTCCTTAATTTCTTTATCGTAGTTTGCAGACGACGCATTGCCATGTTCCTATTATCATTTAAACCTGGATGGTTTTCCAACCAGGGTAACTTCACTTCGTACCGACCTTCTTCGTTTTTACACACTGTTTTTAAAAAGTCTTCTTTTATTTCCTTTTTACGATCCTTTCGCGATTTAACTTCGACCGGGCCTTTGATTCCAACCACGTCTAGAGACCACAAATCTTCTACTTTTCGGCTAAGCACAAACATCGCATACGTTGTAATGGCTGCATCCTCTCGTTCCTTGATTGAGGCAGTGGCTCCCATCACAGTCCAACCCAGGTAAGTTTCGACGGCCACTAGTCCACACTCTAAAATGTGCCGCCTACCTGTCAACAGTTTACCTGCGACGTCTGCTCCAACCAGCACTGACACCGCCGCATCACTTTTGTCTATGTCGGAAATCCTGATATTTAGCGCATTGAGCTCACTTATCCACGGTCCACTTTTAACAATAGGAACTTCTTCACAAATTACATCTTGATCTAGGACGGTAAAATTACACTTATAATCCTCATCCAGATTACTCACACGGATCAGATACTTTTTGTGATTCACTGTCCATGATTTTTCACCACTGAAAAGTGAATGGTTCATCAGCTGTTCAGCTAATGGTTGATAATTTACTCGGGCCGCGGCCGTTTTTGTGATGTACGACCTTTGTGATCCTTCATCAATAATCAGTCATACAATAGTTTTCTTGTCCTCGTTGAACAAGATTACCCGCAGTGTCTTTAAATAAATTTCCGGATCACTACTGACATTTGCGAGGTTTTTCTCCTCAATCACCTTATCGGCACACTTATTGTCACTCTGTTTTTTCACCATATCCGGGCACATCAAGAGAACATGACGTCGAGAACACCACGCACATTTTAAATTTACACGGCACTTCCTAAAGCTATGTCTAATGTTAAGACAATTAAAACAAGCAAACTTTTGTTTAACCACGTCTTATCTCTCTGTGAGTCTCATACTTTTTGCTTGCTCACAATTTGCACTTTCATGATCTCTCGCGGAACAGAATAGACAAGACTTACACTTATTCTTTGCTGCTAATAATGCCGTTGCACTAGGAACGTCTTTATGTACACGCGGTTTATCCTTTCTCTGTCTTTGGTAATCCACACTATTCTTCTCTTTGAAACTGAATCCCTCGACTGCCATTGTTATTCTTAACTCATTCTCTACTTTTTCTTCTACAAATTTAATCAGCTGAGTTAATTTATTCTTTGATTTATCTACTTCCCGTGTATCGTGCGACACTGAACTATTAAAAGGACTTCGCTGCCAAACACGCAATAATTCCTCTGGTAACGATGACTCTACGAGAGGAAACAGCATAGAAGCACATTTGTCCGTTGTCACACCGAGAGATTCCAGTGCTCTTAAATGCGACTCTATCTTGTCATACAAACTTGATAACACCATATTCTTCCCCGGAGATATGGCATTTTGCAACACTAACTGTAAAAGTTCTCGTACATACACTTCAATTTGAATGTCCTCACGTCCGAAACGAATTTTTAAACTCGTTATCACTTTGTCGTAATTGTCCCCCGTCGGTGGAAAACTTTTCCCTAGTTCATCTGCACGTGAATTTGGAACCATTGCTTGTATTAAGTATTGAAATTTATCCTCTTTCGCTATTTCTGCATCTTCGTGAATCTTCTTAAGGGGTAACGCCACTCTAGAATTTTGAAGAAATCGATTTTTTTTCTTGCTTAAATGATGCTTAATTATGTGTAGAATATGAGAAAAAAGTTTTAAGTGGGGGGACTGGTCGGGAACACGAATTTTTTTAAGTGGACTGCAACCACTCGCAGCGCACTGCGGGCGTGATTATTGTAACTTGTGGATACGCGCGCAATAATCATTGTAGAGAACAGTACCTGACTAAAGGCAAAAGGCGAAGGCTACAGATACATTAGATAATTATAAGCACAAATCTCCAATGTCGAATATAGTATTCTCAGCTATGAGGAACTTACCAGCGACGACGTACTGACGCGCTGTATTGGTGGCTTCACGCAAAACAGCAACGCAAGTTTTAATTCACTGGTGTGGTCTATGGCTCCAAAAACCGTATCCAGTGGCAAAAATGTACTTGACATTGCCGCAAATATGGCTGTCTGCATATTCAACGACGGACTATCCACTATAATCGAAGTAATGAAAGCCTTGGATATGTCTGTCGTAGAAAATTGTTATAATTTTTGCCTGAAAACCAACGCCCGACGCATAAAGTTTTCAAAACGATCTTTGAATGAAGCTACAAAAATGGCGAGATTGAATCTCAGATCTAGCAGGGAGGAAAAGGACGTAGAAGATGTTAACATAGAAGACCAAATATATGGTGCAGGCATCGCTGATTAAAAGTATATTACAAATTACATATGCTGAATGGCAATCAAAACTTTAAACGCGTTTTTCTCGTAATCACTTTATTTGAACTTGCCGGACACATAACTCGAAAAGTTTTTAACTAATCGACTTGAAATTTTGTGGAGATGTGCAAAATAACATATCTCAGTGAACATCGTACGGGTTTTTTGATTAATTAACTACTTAACATTTTATTAACAATTTAATGCTAAATTTTCTGTCGTTTTTTCCAAACTTGTCTTCATATCTACACTAAATTAACAATTATTATTATTTTTTAATTTCCGTACGATGTTCCATAGATTTTGGCATTTAATATGAGAAAATTTTGGATTTTTCGTTTTAGGACCATGTGTTAATGAAAAAACAGTCTGGTCATGTAGTCCATTCAAAGAAATGGTGTTGTTGGTTGCCAGCACCTACAGCAGCCATTTTTAATCCAAATTGTTTATAAAAATTTACAAACCATCTTCAAAACATATATAACAATGCCTTTTGTAATCTGACCTTATAACTTGTACGATTATTACTTTAAAAATTCCCGAAAATCACCTTTTTTTCTGACTTCTAGAGTGGCGTTACCCCTTAAGGAGGCTCCAAAATTGTAACCACTCACGTACATTTCCTCCAAACTTGCACAGTTCAATTTTCGGCAGTTTAAATGTCTTCTTCACCTCACCGGATGGGCTCGGGGCAGTAACCGTCGGCACTCCTTTCGCGGTAATGGATAAAAAATCCTCCTTGGCTAATTTTTCTGCAAGAAATTTAGTCTTATATGCGTCCATATCTTGTTACTCTGACTCTATCACGTCATCAGTAATATCTGGTGTGTCGAATAATAAATCCATGACATGCTTAGCCGTTTCCTCTAGATCTTTCATCTTCTCTTCAAGTATTTTGAATGCGATCTCAATTGATTGCGGATCAGAGGCTCTACCAAGCGCCTCATTGAACGCATTTACCGCTTTCGTAAAAATTGCTCGCTGTGCGGTCCTTTTTCTCTTCATTCTGTCCATCCTGCCGTAAATTCACACTCACACGTCAATCACGTTTATCCAACACTACACTGAAAGTTCTGTCACGGTCGCCAAATGTTCTCTAGTAAGAGAACGGGTTCAGGAAAAATAACGGGATAACGTGAGTTGGGGTGTAAATAAAAATGTGTATATTTTATAAAAAAAAAAATCAACCACGAAAACCGATAACACATACACGAGGTGACTCGTCCGACGGTCATTAGAGATCTGCCCCCGTGGACAGACCCGCGAGGCCTCCGCCAAACAGTTCCTAACGGTCGAAACAAAACACGCGCGCTAACGCGCCAGGACACGTCTGCTTCTAGAATTATTAACTAATTAGACCAATCGATATATATATATATATATATATAAAGCTAGCTAATGTTATGTTGAATTAAATTATCAATACTCGAAGTCAGATATTTTATTAATCTAGATAAATAATGAATTGTAAAAGTATTCTATGGAATATTCCGAAGCACCGTATGCTTCGACATATAGTTCAGGTCCTTGTAGAAATTTGTGCGTAATAAGAAGAAATCAACAGCGAATATATTTCTCGTTTAAAACGCTATTAAATTATCATTTTCGTACTAAAAACATTAACTACTATTCAGAAGACGCTATTGATAATGTAATAGAATCATTCACTTCATTAGTTAACGTTTAATTAAGAAATATATATAAAACTGTATGTAAAATTATACGCAAAATTATACACGTCGAACATAGGGGTAGTTTTCCAGAGTCTTGAAAAGTGAAAGGACTTCGCGTATAAAAGGCCGAACGAAATCCGCCTAGGGTGCAGAACCGTTTTTAAAGTCGAACAAGCTACACGTCGTCAGATAAGTATAATCCGGAACAGTTTTCGCTGGTCAGAGCCGAAAAGATTCTTAATTCCCGATTGAAAGTGCGGGTATACGCCATTTGGATGCCTGGGTCGTTCCAGTAGCCAATGAACAACAGGCTCCCCAATTAAGCGATCTGATTTTAGGTGTCAATGTATGCTCTAACTAAAAGGGCCATGGACTTATTAGTTGTCGAGTTAAGTTGAACAGTAATTGTTCCGTATAAAATTAATTTATTAATTTAATTTCACAGAAATTATTGAATCTTGAATTGATAAAAGAATATTGTTCTGTCACAAGTTAGGATTTCGAAAAATTGTAAAACAGCGTTTCTTACGTAGCGTTCTGGTAGTCGACTACAAACGCGTTAGGTAATCGAATCAAATATCGAATCTTGTTAATTTTGTAAAAGCGTAGTTAGGTTAACTTAGACAAAAAATCAAAAACCAGGTAGGACTCATTGTAACGCTGGCCTCCGCGATTATTAACTAGCGAATTGCGTTTCGGTTAGATTCATTTAACATTCACAGATTATATATAATGCATTTAACTTAACAATTCTGATTTTTGAGGATTCTTGGAAATAAAACTCAATTTTGTTGCTCTGTAGTAAGAGATTTTTCATGATTTAATTTTTAACCTACAATCGTATGTACAATATTTACACTCTTACTTTAGCAATGAGGTCATCAGCAAATGCCAGCGATGTTAGTTGGCAGTCTGCAATTTTAATACCGCCTTCCGCATTACTAAGATCTTCTAGTAGCGGCTCTAAGCAGAGGTTGAAGAGAAGGGGGGACAAGGGATCCCCTTGTTTAACTCCCCTACGCATTTCTACAGCTATATCACCATCGCGAGTTTTAATAATTGTGGTGCAGTTCGTCTGCATGCTCATTATGTATTCAACCACCGTTCTAGGAATACCCTTTCTTATTAAGGCGGATTTAATGGCAGCATGAGGGACCGTATTGAAAGCCTTTTCTATGTCGGCTACAATGCAGACACCGCCGTTGATTTTAGCCGATTCGATAGCCGAGTTAAGGGCTGCTACATTGGCGTAACAGCCATTTACCGGAACAAAGCCTTTTTGACGCGGGTGCTGCTGTATGTGGGCTCTTAAGCGCGAATCGAGTATACTGGATAAAATTCTAGCCAACATGGAGCTGATTGTTAGCGGCCTCCAGTTTTTAACTTCGTTTTTGTCTTTCCCGGCTTTTGGAATAAGCACTGTTCTGTTGTTGCGCCAGCTGCTCGGGTAGTAACTTTTTAATAAAAGAAGATTATAGAGGCAAGTTAAAATATTTTTAACTTTTTGGCCGCGTAAGTGTTGTCTTTTAATTTTGTCCAGTCCAGGAGCTGAGGTGCTAGCAATTTTATCTATTTTTTTATTGACGTCTTCAATATTTATAGGCCTAAAGAGAGAGCTGGCATCAATAGTAGCGGTATTATCCGGACATGAGAAAGCAACCTCTGGCCCTGGCTGACTCCAAAGATTATTATACAATCTCTCCACATCCGGTTTTGGAGGTAATGCAGTTGTGTCAAATAATGAAAGGTCATTACTGACTACCATATCCGCTAGTCGTTTCGGACAATTGTTATAAAGCTCTTGGCACCTAGAAAATTGAAACTGTTTAAATTGAGCTCTGTGACCTCTTCTATTTTTATTATTGTGTTTATTTCTTCGGTTCTTAATATTCTTTTCCTGATTCTCAGCCGGTTTACTGCGCTTAACATTTTTATTTTTATTTTTATCCGGTTTTATTAATAGTAGTTTTTGTGTCATTTTATCAATTATAGTATCTATTTTATATAATTCATCATTAGGTCCATTGATACATTCTTTCATTTCGTTCAACAATAGCAGCCAATCATCAGGGCATTCTGTCTTTAATATTGCATGTGTTAATTCGCTTTTATAAGTATCATCTATTACGACTCGCTCATCTGTCGCTTCAATATTTATCTCCGATACATTATCAATAGTAGCAACATTATCGTTATTATTATTATCATTATTTCTATTATTATTGTTGTTACTGTTATTATCAATACCTCTATTGTTATTATCGTTACTACTATTACTATTATCATCATTTACTATTGGAGATTCAGGACCACTTAATGTAAATAAGATATCTGCTTGTTCCTGCATGTCTATTTCGGTCTCTCTGTCCTTTTCTCTGTCTGCCAATTCTTTTATGTAACGCCTTTTATCGGAAATTTGCTTTGTAGTTTTACTTGGCAGAAATTCTGCTAATTTTTTATTAATATATTTAATTTCTGGATCTTGGCTGAATCTTTGCTCTAATTCAATTAGTTTTTTGGTCTCTTCGTCTGACCATACGGATGCAAGGTAGACCCGTTCGCTAGCAGGCTTAGCATCGGCCTGAGTCCTTTTTAAGTTTCGGAGAGCAGGATGTTCGTGCCTCTCGTGTTGAGCAAGACCTGATTGAGTAGCAAAGGTAAGCGGACATTGTTCGCACCGATAGGGTAGACTCACGGTTTCTTGAGGACCTTTGCATTTAGGCTTATGCACTAAGAGACCATGCACCTTGTTAAAAGTTTTGGTACATGCTGAGCATTCCCATCGAATTCTCAGTTGTGGGTGCACTTTATCGCAATGGTCAGCTAGTTGCTTTGCCTTGACAAAGGACAGGTTATGGCCTTCCTCGACACATTTAGGGCATGGCAGTGTATTCGACTCAGTTATTTGTATCGTTAAGTCTATACGCTCCAGTAGTACTGAACTGCCAGTAGTACTACGCGTTTGATATCGTTCTTGGCTCCCTTGCCAATTTGTGGGATGGCCCACAGCCTGAGACGTACCAGGAGCTACAATTACGTCACCGGCCTCCCCTCGCCAGTTCACGAAATACTCCGCAGCAGGCGGCACCTTGGGGACCGTAGTCCCGCCTGCCTCCGAGGCAGAACTCTCTTCATACTCCATATAAATAACAAAAAACTTATATTAAAGTAGGGCCCAATATGGGAATGGTAGGTGCTATTACACACCCATAGTAGATATATAAATGAGGAAACGACAATTAAAGTTTCCTGTCCTCCGTTACAACTCTAGTTATACCTTTCTCTATTCGGCTCGATATATTTATCTATTTTTTTACATTATTCGAAGAATTAATCTAATTACAAATAAATTCTCTCTCAAGCATTTCACATGTGCTTCTTATATAATATTATCCTTCTCATATCTATCTATCTCCCTCTTCACTAGTATCATGAACTCTAGCGTCGCAATAGTTCAGTCAAACCCACGCGTAAAGCGTGGCAAATTCAATTAAAGGAAGTATACTTCCTTTACATACAGGGTGTCCCGCGACAGGTGTAAGTCCCTGAAAGGGGTTATAGAGGACGTCATTCTGAACAAGATTTTCCCTTGCAAAAATGGGGTTTGAAGCTTCGTTTTTGAATGATTAAGAAAAAACACGGACCAATCAGAGCGCAGGGATTACGCGCGCCCAGAAGCGAGAGCGACAGCTTCGAGCCTGGCTGCTGAGCGCGAGCGCGATCAAGTGCCTTTGCCTCGGAATAGTCTATCGTCTAACGAGAAGTCTTTACATCGAATCTCAGTTAAATAATCAACAGAATTATTGAAAGTAGTGTTCATTTACTCATTCCTTATGAAGAAGGAACGGAATTAGTTATGTGTAATTAGTAGAAACTGAGAAAATTAAATTTCTGTAATTTTAAATTTACACAAAACTTATTAACCATTAAAATAAGACTCACCAATTGTTTGAAAATAATCTTGCTTGATTGAAAATGGATCCTCGTAACTAGATCGTTCCATTTATCCTAACTATTCGTATAAATAATACGCAACACACAATAGCTGATATCACAGTCGGTTCACTTCACTATTATTTTTTATTATCACTGTTCACTGCAATATTTTGTTGTCACTTTTCACTAATTTCCTAATGTAATAACAATGGATGAACAAGCGAAGACGCGTGAACGTTTATCCGAAAATAACTTCAGTGATTTTTTCTCTTTAACGTTTCGCTTCGAACGTTCTGTCCTAAACTGCCGATCGTGACTCCAAATGTGCCGAGTTTGAAGAAAGTGAGAATTCTGGACATCGTTTTCGGCCGTTCGGACCGTCCAGGTAAGGAATCATAAAACAATTAAACGGTTCCGTTTTGCTCGCTCGACAGTCGCTTCATAGGCGTTCGCGAAAAACCTTGTCCCTTTCCCTTTCTAAAAGGCAAAAACGGTTTTCACCTTTTTATAAAGAAAGGCATGCTCTCACTTTCGTTCGAACGTCAAACGTCCTTCTTGCAAGGGACTGTTGACTAAATTTCCAGTCGAAGATATTCATCGCATTGCGCTCGGCAGTTTAGGACAGATCGTCGGGTGTTCAACATCAAAGAGAAAATAAAAAGTCGCTAAAATTATTTATGAATTATCATTCAGACGTTTTCATTCGCGTTCTTTATCTGCGATTATTTGATTAGGAAATTAGTGAACAGTGGTAGCAGAATATTACAGTTAAAAATACCAATTAGAAGTGACAGTGAAGTGAAATGAGTTCACTGACTAGGTTGTGACATTAGATATTGTGCAGTGTGTATTTTTACAAAAAATTAGGATCGATGAAGTGATAGAAACACAATTTTACTGGAACAGGATTATTTTTAAACAATAGGTGAGTCTGATTCAAATTTGCTTATCGCGTATTCACGAAAAATGGATAAGTGAACATTAGTTGTCACTGTTCTGTTCATTATTTAACTGAGTTTTATTGTAAGGGCTTCTTATTAAACGTTTAGACTGTCCCGGCGCGTAGGCACTTGATCGCGCTCGCGCTCAGCTGCAAGGCTCGAAGCTGTCGCTCCCGCTTCTCGGCGCGCGTAATTCCTGCGCTCTGATTGGTCCGTGTTTTGCCTTAATAATTCAAAAACGAAGCTTCAAACCCCATTTTTGCAAAGGAAAATCTTGTTCAGAATGACGTCCTCTACAACCCCTTTCAGGGACTTACACCTGCCGCGGGACACCCTGTATAGTATATTTCAACACTAAAGTATTGTTTTGAAACAAGCAACACGCTCGGGATCGGTCAGTTTCGTATTTCAAAGTAGGTATACTATTTGACTTGACTTTGTTCCCGAGCGCGACGAGGGTACGCGTAGAAAAAACGGGGGGCTCGGTAAACTATAAAATGGTCGGTCGAGCAGCGATGTTATTCTATAGACAATGACAGAATATAATATGCTTTCTCATGTTAGTATTAGTAAAATGGAATGAATAGCACCCACTCCAATTCCTAACTCGTATCATACTTCATTTTCAATTATGATAATATTAACGAGTGATGCCCACTTGGACGTCGACCGTTTGGACGCGTCTCAATTCGAAACGGTGCAGATAGGACCTACTCAGACCTAACATAACAATAAAATAGCCTAACTCAACCTAATATAGCCTAACATATGCTAAATTAATGCGCAATTGGCACCGCTTCGAATTGGAACTCATCCAATCGGGACGCGTCCAATCGGTCGACGTCCAAGTGGGACACCCCCATATTATGAAAACACCTACGTATGTATATACTGTGTTATTATTACTATTATAGTTAATAAGTGATAGGCATCCCTCAAGTAACACGATTAATTGGTGCGATGTTATTGAAAACCAGTTTTTTTTTTCACTCAATTCAAAATATATATATTGATATACATAGTAGTTAAACTTTAATCGCCGCATCGAGAAAGGTAACGAACATACCAGAAAAACAACTGTGACAAAAACGGGCAAGCGCGAGCAGAAGAAATACGGCAAAAACCGCGCGAGAAATAGCTGATCGCCGAGTTCATTACACGTGTTTAGCATCTAAGCACATTAACCCCGAGAGAGTGTGTGTATGAATGCTTGTGTGAATGTTGTCAAAACGACAAGTGCAGTATGAGTGAGTGACTATTGAAATTGGCGGACGGTCAACAGTCCGGAAAAATTCGAAAAGAACATCGAGAATATTCGATCGGCGCGGCGCGACAATAAAAGGACGCGATCACAGCCGGACATTCGTCATTTCTGTTCTGTGTGTTTGTCTTTGTTTGTACGTATTTCTATGCTGTCTGATCGTTGTTCTTGTCTCGCGACTATAATAAAGAATAGATTTAGAAAATTCTATGCATATACTTTCCCCATCGAGTTGAGTGCTGAAATTTTGTGTGCTTATACAACTTTTCATAAGAATTCCATATCTGTTTTTAAAATCAACGGGTCTCTCACGATTCACGAGATATTCGGATTTTAATGCTTGAATTGCTTATATGATTGTTCAGTGAAACACCTAACTCAAAACCTTTTTTTTTTTTTTAACGTGGGGGAAATCTTCGAAAGATACCCCGCGCCACTGGGGGAGGATTATGCAGGATCTCTACCTGCTAAAACCCCCAGTGTGGTCCTTCCCCGACGTATTTGGGGGCCCCAGGAACTCTTGAAGAACACAACTGGGGCCCCCGCGCCATTTAACGTTATTCCGGGGGAGGCCGGAAAGACCTCCCCCATAAAACCAAACTTATCTTTACGGCGGTGCGCGGACCATCGAGGCATCGCCTTCCCCCCCGGGGCAGCGTGCAGGGCGTCCTGGGCCCCCACCCAGGACGCCACTGCCCCTGCGGCGGTTCTGCAAGAGGGGGCGTAAGGCCTCCCCGGAGCCGCTGCTTCCCCACCGGAACCGATGATAATCATCCCGGAAAACCGGCGGTCTCACTACGGATGTGAGGAACCGCCGGCCTGCAACCCTCAGCTGGGGGAGCGAGGCCGGATCCTACGGCGGCCCCGACTGCTCCCTCGTCCTCTGTCAATAGACGACCCCGTGGCCGCGGTGCCACGGGGTGTCGCCGTACCTGTGGAGGTGCGCGCCGCCGAACCGCGTGGGCTGCGCCCCCTACCTCTTCTGCGCGGGGAAGATTCTTCTCTGACCTGCTCCGCGGCCTCCATCTGCAGCATCACTTGCTCGCAGAAGGAGGCCACGGCTCTCCAGTTCCTCTCGCTTTCCAGCAGTGCCCCAACTAATGCCGGCAGCGAGAGGTCATGTCCCACTTCATATTTGAGCAGACGGCGCAGCGCTGAAAAGGCGGGGCAAACCTCCAGCGTGTGCTGCGCCGTGTCCAAATCCTCCCCACAGTGGTGGCAGGCCGCCGTCGCCTCCTTCCCGATTCGACGGTATTCACCGAAACATCCGTGTCCGGTGAACACCTGCGTCATGCGGTAGGTGAGCCGCCCATACCGCCTCTCCCGCCACTCGTCACGATCGCCTCAGTCTCCGGCGGAACAGCGTCGATCGGCTGGAGGGCACGGACGCGCACATAAACAAGCGCGTCCGCCCCTGCTAGGAACTCGAACGGGATTAGTCCCGCCAGAGACATCGCTGCCGCGTAGGAGGTGCTGCGGTACCCCCTAATGACCCTGATGGCCAACCGTCGCTGAAGCCGGTGCAGCAGCTGAAGACTGCACCGGCTGGCCCTCCGGGCCGATGCCCACACCGGTGCTCCATAAAGCACCATGGCCCGCACCACTCCCACGTAGAGGCGGCGAACCCTTACTTCCGGTCCACCGAGATTGGGAATAAGGCGGCCTAATGCGGCCGCTGCCCGCTCAACTCGGGGGACGACCTAATTCAAAACATAACCTAACCTAATCTAATCTTGAATATCGCCAGGGCTGTGCTGGATTATCCAGTCAACACCGCGAGTGGGTAGTATCGATTTTTGTTGATCATTGAGTAGTTTTGTTAACCCGGGCACCCTTGCCTACTAGGGGTCAACTCTGATCTGTCTTTTTTTTTAATTTTTATTCCTTTGGATTATTCGTTTACTGATTTTTTTTTTAATTTTCTTATATTTGTTTATTTTTTGGGGGATTTTCTTAATTTTTTTTTGCATTTTCTTTGCTTTATGAAATACTAGTTTCCACGTCCTGGATAAATTTTTTGAATTGCTTTGATCAATTCAGCAAATTGATGTCCTCCAGATTTTTTTACTTCTCTGTGCCAAAGATATTCCGAAAGATGAAAGTCAAGGGTTTCCTTTGGAACAATACCTTCTTGTAGCTTCGTTCGAAGTGGTGGCCACGCCGACTCGATCATTTGTGTGTTAGCTAGAGTTTGATGGTTGACAAATTCAATCGAATAATTTACTGTTAAGAGCTCGTAACCATGAGCGCCCAAGAAATCATAATATTGCTGAAAACTCTGGTTCCAGATTGGATATGTTTCTTAATTAGTGCAATCATTGTTTAGGCATATGTCGAGCCCAAGCTCCTTCGTATCTGTTTGGGGGGTGTCCCAGTTGGACGTCGACCGATTGGACGCGTCCCGATTGGACACGTCCCGTTTGTACGCGTGCCGATTGGACGCGCTCCAATTCGCAGCGGTGCCGAGTGAACATTAATTTTGCTTCTATTAGGCTATGTTAGGTTGAGTTAGGCTATTTCATTGTTCGTTTAGGTCTTCGTTAGTTCCTATCTGTACCGCTTCGAATTGGAACGCGTCCAATCGGGACGCGTCCAAACGGTCGACGTCCAAGTCGGCATCACTCGTCTGTTTTCACAGCACCGAAAATCCAGGCACCATCGGCCACTTTCCCCCGCTCATACTTTTTTCGATCAAATTTCATCTTGTCAATTTCGACGATCTTTCCTGGCCCACCTAACTTCTCGCTACTTTGAAATCGGCTATCCAAGTCCAACATACATATTTCCCTGCAGAAGGAGTAAATATCAGATATTGTCTCATCTGACATACTAGGTCGCCCCACATCTGCTATCTCCTTTTTTATGTCCTCATATTTCGTTTCAATAACGAAAAAATAAGTCAAGAGTAAAATATCTTGAGTAGAATTATTATGGTATTCGAACCATGTGTTGTCGGTAATTATTTTCTCAATGTTATGCTTACGGCACCTGAACCGCAAACCGATTGCCACATCTGATCCTCTATAATTGCGAGAGGTTGAACCAAGAACCATATTTGCTCTTGTTATCAAATCACGAAGAACCCGGCTGGGTTTTGTTAAAGTATTTTGTTTCGGTCGGTTCAGTTACAAAGGCCCACGCACAGTGTAAAGTTAAAACTAGACTAAGCGTATGGGACCATCGAAGGGCCTTCTTTTATATTAGAATTTTGGAGTGTGATGGCCCAGTAGTGTGGAGATGTTCCTGGAAAGGGAGGTTTTGTAGGCGAGGACACAAAAGCTTAATCATGTAAGGATAACAAAGGAAATCGTAAATTTGCGGTAAGAGGTTTTTTGGGCCTTGCGAGTAATGTCGCTGATGGTCTATGTTGATAAACAAGTCCCAAATATTGGGTCTGAGAGCGGCGCAACACGGGTTGAGAAGTTATGGGAGTGCGGAAAAGTTATGCGGATCCTTTCGGTAGATTCGGGAAGCAGGGAAAGTTTGAGGAAATCGGCATCTATGGGTTATTCGACAGTCTCGACTGTTTCGAGGACAGGTACGAGATGTTGGTAATAGTCTAACATCTTGGCACCACTGTATTGTCGCCTCTTTATCATTAAGAAGGGCAAGTAGCCTTATCAAGTCCCATGACCCATCTAACGCCATTAATATGTTGATTGTGACGTCGATTTTGATATGATTTTCGCTTGGCCTCCAGCGTACGAATACTTGGCGACGAGCGCGATATTTGGGATGGGAAGAATAAACAAAAGACTGCATTGTTTCACTTTATTCTGTTTCCTTCGAACTAGGATGTTAGAGTTTTATTCATCAGCGTGGATAATAGCTTAAGATAAGCAAACTTTTATTTTAGAATTACAAATATATTTTAACTAATATCGTGCGTGCACTCCGTTTCGTGTCGCCAGGGCAAGAGAGCGAGCGTGTTCCGTTTCGTGAGAGCGTGGTCGTCAGAGGAAGAGGGAAGGAGGGGAGAAACAAAACATATTACAATAACTATAAATATTGGCCGTAGATGGCATAATCCGAATCGGAGTATTTCAGCCTCATCATTCCACGTGCGTCATTTAAAAATATAATATTCAACTATATATCGCATAATAAGGTGATTACGTTTCACAAAACTCCCTCTTAATCATCATACTCTTCGAATTACGAAATTATACATATATCACTATTGTACATTGTTACTTAAATACTATTTTTTAACTGCCATGCCTAAACCGTTCATAAAGTACTGATGTTTTTTCTTACATAGGCCTTTGGTTAATACATCTGCAATCATTTGATCGGTGCATAAATAATTTAACTTTGTAATATTTGCTTTAATCGCTTCACGTACGAAATCATTTTTAATATCTATATGTTTCGTTCTATTATATGACATTCGTTCATGTGCCCAAGCATACGCTGACTGATTACACTGTCCAACAGCCAATTGGCGTTTCGATTTTCGCTCAATGATTCTTATAGCTTTTTTCGTGCAGATTACGAATCTGTAACCCGTTTTTTTCGAGCACGTACAGTTCTGGAGAAATTTGAGTTTAAAAAAAAAGACATTTTTAAAATTTGAACCAATTTTGTGAGGTAACTATAAAAGATACTAAGATCCTGTTTGTATTATAAGATTCTATAGACTTTCCTGAATACAACGATGCCTGGTTCTTATGCATTCTGAATATTTAAACATGTTTAAACAATTATTGAACGCCGAGAGACACGGATTTTGCACCAATTTTTACGTATATTATTCAACTTATCTTAAAAAGTAAGGGTCTCGTGGAAAATCTAACTATACCACGCGATAGAGCAGATTTTCATCTTTCAAAAGCACCCAAACAAAGTTGCAAGGTCGTTGTTTTTACGATGCTAGAAGCAAAATAGTTGCGCAGGAGACGGAAAAAGGACAGTGGTACTCCGCGTCAGAACGGCCGTTCCGTGTCCCGCCCATTGTAACGCGATGTAACTCTGGATGGAGCTGTTAACTTCTGTGAGGTTGATAAGGTGCGAGCTTTTGGGCTCAGACGTTTCGCTTGATTGCATAATGATTGGTTGGTGCAGATATGCAGCATTCCAACTCAGATCACTTACACTTACACGCGCGTTATTACCGCGCACGGTGCTGCACTATTGTGAACGCCTATTATATTTGGCATTCGCGAGCAATACCGTACACACGTCTGAATGTTTCAGTGGTAGAACCGTGACTCTGCGTATTTTCTTGTGG
Source organism: Megachile willughbiella (assembly GCA_945859595.2). Classification (NCBI taxonomy): domain Eukaryota; kingdom Metazoa; phylum Arthropoda; class Insecta; order Hymenoptera; family Megachilidae; genus Megachile; species Megachile willughbiella. The sequence continues at coordinate 1,472,874 of CAMAOD020000129.1, forward strand.
ATATAGAAATCTGCAAAAGCGAAAAACCATAAACGAAGCCAAAAAAAAAACAGTGCTCATGTTCTGATCTCTTCCCACTGAACTGTTAAATCAACCGATTTTAAACGGAGAAAGAGGGATAGAAATTTCCCTGCTTCGAAACACGGAACAGTTGCTTGATCCATACCAATACTTATTTGATCCGTTGTATATTGGTATCCTCTTTTTCCATATGTACTGTCCATTTACGATTCTTTCCATAACATTATATTCTTACAAATTCTTATATATCTCATATGCATTCTAACATCCTAATTTGGGGACTTCTCTATACCCGCTTCAGCCGTAACATTCGCCTTTTCGTTCTCTTTTATCCCTTTGCGTACCGAAATCAACGTCAATCTTATAAAATTCCTTCCTTCCACCCCGCGATTTATGCATTTTATTTCATCCTTAATCGTGTTACCAAATTCTTCTCTTCCTTGTATGTAATCGCAAACCTCAAACTTCGTCTTCATAAGGTTTGCTCTCCAGGCTATTTCTCTTTCCGTTCCAAACTCATAGACAAAACCTGCTTTAATCCTTCTCCTTTCCTGCTCTTCCCAAATAAACACCCATGTAAATCTGTTCCAGCCTATTAATCGCTACTCGCTATGAATTCTGTTTCTTACTCCTGCCGTTAATGGTTCTCTTACAGACGTATAAGGCTTCCCCGCTTGTCTATATAAAAATCTGTGCATGAGGAAAGTGACTCCTACATCTACGGCTGCAATACCCGATTCTAAATTCATAACATTTATAGGCGTTATAATCCGGTAATTTACTGCCACCCTAATGCATGCATTATGCAGTATTGCGAACTCTCCTCTATATTTCTTCTCCCCAAGATAGCCCCTTACCGCATAACCCCAATATATTCCCAAATATCTACTATATTCCTAAGCTTTCTCTGTCCCAGTTCCACATGTTTCCGAAATCTAAGTCTCTCGTTTATAACCACTCCTAAAAACTGTACCGATTCAGACGGTGTAATTGATTCCCTTCCCCTAATTATTTTTGGTCATAATCGCGAATTTAATAGTCTTCAAATCCCTTATTACTCTTTCCAATCGCTGCTGCGTAGTTACTTTCATCTTCCTGTCTTCCCTTTCTTCTACATAGACTACCACATGGTCCGTATACTGCAAAATTCTTGTGTTGTCTTATCTAATGCCTGCAGCCACTAAATATGTTGTAAAGCATCGAGCTAAGGCAACAGCTCCGAGGTAAGCCTCGATACACCTAACCTATAATCGGGCCTTTCCCAATTCTACCATAATAGCTATAGTTATACTATAATCTTCAATAATTCGATTAAAGTACCCCGATCCACCATGCCATATACTGATTTTACATCTAGGATGGCCGCCATAATCTTCTTACGTCTCTTTATAGGCGCATCCACGTTAATACAAAAAGTTGCTACATTGTATGTGGTTGATCTATTTTTACAAAAACTATTCTTATCATCCTTCAAAGGGGTCTAACCGGATATGGTAGTCAAATGTGCCCTTGAGGCAAATGAAACGCCCAATACGTCAGTCGATAACATATCCAAAAAAATCATCTCATACCAAATTTCAACGTCCATCTCATTCGTGGGGGTAGTAAATGGAAAAAATCGAAATTCCGGTTTGTGGCCCATTTCTCCTATTAATTTCGTACAAAAATTGTGAATAAATTCTGAGAATCCTGTTTTTTTTTCTTGAGTGTTTAAGGTTACATCCACCTTGTTGGTTAATAGTGACCACGGTTGGGTGACCTAGTAGGTCCAATCATTTCTAGAGTAAGCGGTGTAGATCAATACCTTTTAGGAAACATAGAACTTTTTTACAGGAGTCTATTTCTCGTAAAACATTCAGTGAATTTGGTAAGTTATGTTGTATCCTTTTCGTGTTATATTTGTGGCAAGTTACCAATATATTTTCTATGGTATTTTGTGTGTCACAGATGTCACAGATATTTGGTTCTGTTTTTGTGATAAGGTCTGAGTGTGTCCAACTTGAGTGTCCTATTCTTGAACGTGTTATTGTTACTTGGTCTTTCCTGTTGAATAGTAACGCTGCGTTGCTACCATTTATATTATTACGAACTTCATGCAGCTTGGTTGGACTACCATTCCTCCATACTTCGTTCCATGCTTCCATTAGCACTTTGATGCAATACTTTTGAAAGTCTCGGTGGTATATGTGTTCATAATTTGCTAGTATCGAATTAGAACTAGCCAGTTCTGCTGTTGTGTCTGCCTTTTCATTGCCTCTGATGCCAGTATGAGAGGGGATCCAAGAGTACAGCACTTCTTTTTTGTTCCGCATGAGAGTTTCATTCAATTCGATGATATTTTGAATTATTGTATTATTTGTTTCCACTTTTTGCAGAGCGAGTAAGACGCTTTCAGAGTTGGACAGAATAATGAATTTATTATGTGTTGTTTTTCCTATGTATTTCAGAGCTTGTAATATAGCAAATACTTCGCTAGCAAACACTGTAAATGTTTCAGGGAGTCTGAATGACAGCTCGTATTCAAGAGTGCATACTGCGCACCCAGTCCCCTCTTTTGATTTTGAGGCATCGGTGAAGATTTGTGTGTGACTTGGATATTCATTCGATAATTCAGTGTATAAACTTCTGATCACGTTTGGGTTAGTATTTTTATCCGTTTTTAGAATTTTATCGAGTATACTTGGTATAATTGTTGGTATATCATTATTTAATTCTTGTAGGTGTGTTTTAATTCTAACACTTATCGGTTTCGGTATGTTATGCTTTTTTTTTTAATTCATTGAAGAGGGTGGTGGCTGTTAGTTGATCACAGATAGGATTTGAAGGTGTTGCTAGTCTGGTTGCTGCGTACGATATACTTAATTTTTTTCTTCGAACTTCTAATGATGTTAGATTGGCTTCGCATAGAATTGCTGTGACCGGACTCGTTCGGTAGGCTCCAGTAGCTACTCTCGCTCCAACATTACGTATAGGTGCTAATAATTTTAGGACACTTGGTTTGGCAGAACCATAAACAACTGACCCGTAATCAAGTTTGGACAGAACTATGGCCTTGTGTGAATTAATTAGAATTTCGAATTCCGCTCCCCAATTTTTTGAAGCAATGACTTTTAAAATATTTAATCTTTTAACACACTCTTCTTTGAGCTTTTTAAGAAACGGTATCTATGTGTAACATCCCTGGGGAATTTTTTCGTTTTTTTTATCTTTCTTTTACTCTCAGAGCTGTCTCGCTACTAAGACATTTCATCTCTTTAAAGGTATTCCCATTTCTATTATAGACTGTATTTATCTATTACCGACCGCGGCAATTAGATATGTCAATTACCATCAAATTTGGGTTGAACTGTCGGTAACACATATATACATATAAATATATATATCTTTGATTCGCGAATATTAAATAATTACTAAGTTAGCAAACACATAAGTTAAATCAAATGTTAAGTTCAATTATGAATTATCAATATTACGTATTATTTCTTTTGTTTAAATAAATAATGTGTTATAGGATTCGGTATAGAATAATCCTCGCGTTGCGATAATGGCTAAAGACTCGTAGAAAGAATAAATATATATATATATACATTTTCATTAACATTGATATTAAACCTATTAAATAATTATTTGATGAAATCTAATTCAATAATGGTCAAACTCGGATGTTATTCTATTTTGGTAATTAATGTATTGTAATTAATGTATCGTAAATATGTCGTACAGAAGATTCCGTAACGCTACGCGCGTACGTGACGTCACGATAAACAAGATTCCTTGGAATTAGCTCGCGATCTCTAGAGAGAGAGACAGAAGATATTATTTCAATTAATGATATTATTTGATATTAGAATTATTAATTAATCAAATCTATCAACACACAAAATTAGCGAATGTTATGTTAAGTTTAATTACCGATACTCGAAGTCAGATACTATTTTATTAATCCGAATAAATGAACACATTGTAATAGCGATCTATAGGATATTCCGAAGCATCGTATGCTCCGACATATAGTTCGGGTCCTTATAGGCGTGCGTGCGTAAATTGTAGAAAAGGACAGAAAATGTAATTTTCATTAATATACTATTAGTAAATCATTTTTGTATTAAAAACATTAACTACGATTCGGAAACCACTATCGGCAATATTAGAAATTCAATTACTTTATTACTTAGCGTTTAATTAAGAATTATATGTAAATTTGCGCAAAATTGTATACGTCACAACCTTGAAAAGGGTAGGGATTTCGAGTATAAAAGGCCGAGCGAAACCAGCCTAGAGGCAGAGCAGAACAATTCTCGAAGTCGAGCAAGCTAGAAGTCTTAGACAAACTAGCCCGGAACAGTTTCCGCTGGTCAGAGCCGAAACGATTTTTAACTCTTGATTGGAAGAGCGGGTATATGCCATTTGGGTACTTGATCGTTGGGTCGTTCTAGTAGCTGGCGAGCAGCAAGCTCCCCATTCAAGCGGTCTTGTATCTGGAACTCCGTCAGGAGAGTGCTATGCTTAGCGCCAGGAAAGGTTGAGACATCAAAACGAGAGCTCTCAGCTACTCTAATGCAAATTGCAATTTTTGACTAATTACTAAACGCGCCGTCAGATTCGCGGATTTTGCTTGGGGTAGTCTAGGCTTCCCATCTAAGCAGCTTGGTATCTGAAGCCCGTGTCTTTTGGGTGACAGTCGAGTAATTACGAATTTACAATTAGAGTCAATTTTTTATTTGTTCCCTGTTAGACGTATATTGTTCATTTGATTCTGGATCTTTGGGTCGTTCTATTAGCTGGCGAACAGCAAGCTCCCCAATTAAGCGATTTGGTTTTGAGTGTCAGTGTATGATTTGGCAAAAGGGTCATGAACAATTAGTTGTCGAGTCGCAAATTAAAAAGAGTAACTGTTCCGATGGAAATATATTAACTTCATGTCAATCTTCGGATCTTGAGTCAAGTTAAATTAATTCATTAAAGATTATTGTTCTGTCTCTAGCGAAATGCACGTAGTCGACTACACCGCGTCGGAAAATTCAATATAAAGTATTATACTCAAAATTATTGTAAAAGCGAATTTAGGCGACGTCCGAATAGAATCAGGCCTAGGTAGGATTTGCGATAGCGCCGGATTTCAAACATATTAATTTTGTTAAACTTTGCAACTGCATTTCGAGTCTATTTAATATTGTAAAAGCATAGTCGAGTTAACCTCGTCTGAAATTCAATTTATAGGGCTTCGAGTTAAAGTAACCAAGAATAAGCGATTCTGTTAGGTTCTTCTAATAATTACGAATAGCGTAATATTTAATTCATATAGTTTTCTGCTCATTATACGACAATACCTATTTAGTTATTTATCTAGTCGTTCATTATATCAATTTATATTTCATATACTTTTCCTACTTTCTTATTTTCAAATTTTCTTAATTTATTAATTGTTATTCATCATTATTATTTTATTGAATAAACCTGCTTGTTGAAAGGTATTGACCTGTGGATTTCACTCCTTAACCGCACACCACACGAATCCCACATTCTCATTGCAAGACGAGTCGCTCAGTAGGTAAATACCGCTCTTTATCTCACGAGCGCTGTAAAATTTCTGTAAATTGCTCCAGAATCGTTACGAATGTTCATCGCGTTGCGCTCGGCAGTTTAGAACAGATCGTCAGGTGTTCAACATCAAAGAGAAAATAAAAAGTCGCTAGAATTATTTATGAATTAACATTGAGGCATTTTCATTCGCGTTCTTTATCTGTAATTATTTGATTAGGAAATTAGTAAACAGTGGTTGCAGAATATAACAGTTAAAAATACCAATTAGAAGTGACAGTGAAGTGGAATGAGTTCACTGACTAGGTTGTGACATTAGATATTGTGCAGTGTGTATTTTTACAAAAAATTAGGATCGATGAAGTGATAGAAACACAATTTTACTGGAACAGGATTATTTTTAAACAATAGGTGAGTCTGATTCAAATTTGCTTATTGCGTATTCACGAAAAATGGAAAAGTGAACATTAGTTGTCACTGTTCTGTTCATTATTTAACTGAGTTTTATTGTAAGGGCTTCTTATTAAACGTTTAGACTGTCCCGGCGCGTAGGCACTTGATCGCGCTCGCGCTCAGCTGCAAGGCTCGAAGCTGTCGCTCCCGCTTCTCGGCGCGCGTAATTCCTGCGCTCTGATTGGTCCGTGTTTTTCCTTAATAATTCAAAAACGAAGCTTCAAACCCCATTTTTGCAAAGGAAATTCTTGTTCAGAATGACGTCCTCTACAACCCCTTTCAGGGACTTACACCTGTCTTGGGACACCCTGCATATATGAATATGTAGCTTGAAATCTTACTTACAAAATAAGACCTTTTGCAAAACTGACAGTATAAAATTAACATCACAATGAGCTATACAAGAAGTACTGTACCCCCGCTTTTATATATACATATATATTTTATATTGTAACAAGGCACTTTTTTTTTTGCCTCGTTACGAGTACCCACTAGGCCCGCCGGTCTCTTTTTTTTCTTTTCTTTTGCTATTTTTTAAATCACGCGATTCTACATCCCCCCCCCCCCCCCCCCCGCATGTCGACCCCCTTCGCAGCGGCCGCTGGCCGAAGAGGAGCTATGTCCCCGGTCGCGACGGGCCTCCACCCGAGCGATGGAAGCGCGGGATGGGCCTACCGGTGAGCCGCCAGCTGCACGCTGACCGGTCACGGCGCCACCCCGTCATCCTCCGCGGGGGCGACCGGCAGCCAAGGATGAGGAATGCCAGGCCTGGGAACCAGCCAACCCCAGCCACCACCCGAAGGGGGTCCCCGGACCTGGCCACAGGAGAAACGGGGTGGCCCATCGCCAAAACGAAGTCCTCGGGGAGGGGGGCACCCCGCGCACCGGGGGACACGGGAAGAAACCAGCGGCCCGCGAGCAGCAAGCGAACCGCCGAATAGACACGTCGCGAGCGCCCCATCTGCATTAATTATTAAATTTTTATAAAGTCTTGCAAAAGTTCTTTTGTTTTCATTGTTAATCTTATATCTTATATTTTCTTTTCTGTCCCCTCCGTTTTCTTTTCTTTGTGTGCTTTGTTTTTCTGAGTGTTCTTCTGTGCGTGTGGACGAGTCTGAGGTGACGACCCTACTCCGTACCGTGCCGAAGAAAAGGTAAGACTTCTTTTTCTTACCTTGAGGCGATTTACGCTATTATTTGTTCCGCGTGTGTTTGCGTGTGTGTGTGCGGGTGGTACCCGACCGCGGGACCCCCCCCCCCCCCCCCTGGCGACGAGGGCCCGAGAGGCCGCGTACCGTTTTGCGTCGATTTTCCGCGCCTCCGCGCCGGTTCCGCGCTAATTACGTTTTTTCTCCTTTTTCTTTTCGTTGTATTTCAAGTTTAGGCCCAGCGTCCCCCTTTTGTCCACACCACCGTGGGGGTGTGCTCCAGTGCGGGCGTCCGCGTTTGTTTTACCGTTGCGCTTCTTTTCTATTTTTTTTTTTTTTTTTTTTGTATCGTGAGCACCTGCGCCGTGAAAACCCCTTCGCGGTTGACGAGTGCGGACCCTTTTTCCGGCCGTAATTTGTACGGCGAGGGGCTCTTTTTGGTTTCGTTATATTGGCCTATTTTGGCCTCCATTAAAGTTTACTCTTTCAATACTACTCGCGGGTCTTCTAATTATTTCTTGACCCCCCCCCCCCCCCCCCTGATTTCCGCTTTCGCCTGAGCGGCCGGAAGCGCGAATACCCCGGACGAGTGCCTTTGCACTGGCGCCCGGAAATAAAATCGTCCGTGGTTGTGTACGTGGGTAACCGGAGGGCCACTTGCCCTGGTCGCCCTCCCCCCAAGGGAACTTATTCCTCGTCCTCCGGACCAGTACGGCACAAAAATTGGCGCCCAACGTGGGGCCAGATTAGGCTTGACCAATGGACGCGAGTATTTTAAACCAAACGACGGTTATTCCGTTTGGTTCGAAAATTCCTTAAATAGTATCGTTAGGGTAAACAAGTTTTTATCTTCGTATCGCGAGCAGTCAATAGGGAACTGTTGTTGTCGCTTTGACGCCTATTTGTACTCCTTTTGTACAAATAGGCTCCCGTTACCCTTGCCGCGATCGTTGTTATTGTTAATTTTCGAGCAGGCCTATTGTTGCTATCGTCGTCTGGAATTCATCGTTCATTGTTCCGATTCCAACGAAAGTTTGTTTTCGTACCGTGTTAGGGATCGCGCTTACCGACCCTTAACTTAATCTATTAACGCCATGGCGCTTGCGATCACTAGGCCACCCTCCCTAATCTCGCGGCTCCGAAACTGCGAGAAAACGTTCGTTAAGACCAAGCGATTTTGTACAATTGAGGTTGATACCAGGATTTTTATTTTAGTAATTGCCTTGACACGTCTGGTTGGCGCTGATAATAGATTCGCTCTGTCTTACCGAACGTTTTCTCGCAGTTTTGCAGCCGCGAGATTAGGGAGGGTAGCCTAGCGATCGCAAGCGCCATAGCGTTAATAGATTAAGTTAAGGGTCGGTAAGCGCGATCCCTAACATTGCCGCCCGCCTTCGTCGACACGACGAACAATCGAGTACCGGAATCTAGTCGCGCGCTCGTTTCGCCGGGAACATACATATTTTCGCGATGGGCCGTTTTAAAGTGGTTTGCGGGGTTCGCACAAGAACGACGCGAACTTTGCCATCGGAACCAGGGTAGACCTCCAGTATCCTTCCGATTGGCCATTTCGTTGGTGGTGTGACCTCTGAGGTGACCAGACAGAGATCTCCGGGTTGCACGTTGGGTTGAGCCTGAGACCACTTGCTGCGAGCTTGAAGTGAGTGTAGATATTCTGCCGCCCAGCGTTGCCAAAAGTGGTCTCGCATCTGCTGCAGGAGCTGCCAACGAGAAAGTCGCGAAAGCTTTTCGTCGATTAATGTGGATTCCGGTACTGCGACAAGAGGACCTCCTATTAAAAAATGACCCGGTGTTAAAAAATCAAAGGAGTCTGAGTTGTCTCCGAGAGGTTCCAATGGACACCAGTTGAGGCAAGCTTCGATTTGCGTAAGAACTGTTGTGAATTCCTCGTACGTAAGAATAGTGTCCCCTACTACTCTTCTGAGATGGAATTTTAGTGATTTAACGGCAGCTTCCCAGATGCCACCGAAGTGAGGAGCGGAGGGCGGGTTGAATTGCCAGGAAGTACCCTCCTGAGCGAGAATGTTCGTCATCTTGGTCCATTCGAATTGGGCGTCTCGAAAAAGACGCTGGAGCTCGCGTTGAGCGCCTAGAAAAGTGGTCCCTTGATCGCTGCGAATAGTGGAACATATTCCTCGTCGCGATACGAAGCGCCGATACGCAGCGAGGAAAGCGTCTGCTGTGTAATCTGACACCAACTCGAGATGAACCGCGCGAGAAGACAAACAAACGAAGACCGCGACATAGGATTTGCGACAGCGTAAGCACCGACCAGGACTCGTTTTTATGACGAACGGCCCGGCGTAGTCAATACCAGTGTTGATGAATGGCCTGGACGGTTGAACGCGAGTAGGGGGGAGATCACCCATTTGTTCTTCCGCGGTTCTCGCACGCCATCGCCAGCAAGTTACACAAGAGAATATATAAGTTCGGACGGCGCGACGACCACAGAGAATCCAGTATCGTTGACGAAGAGACCCCAAGGTAAGTTGAACTCCTCCGTGTAGGGTTTTTAAGTGCGCTTCGCGGATAAGCAGTGTGGTGAAGTGCCCTTTAGTGGGAAGAATTATTGGATGTTTTTTTTTGAAAATCCAGAAGTGAATGTTTTAATCTCCCTCCTACGCGAAGAAATCCTGCTTTGTCCAGAAAGGGGTTCAACCTCAGTAACGGTCCACGAGAGATGGAAGCAGACTGGTCAAGTAAAGCTTTTTCTACTGGAAACTCGATGTTTTGTGCACATTTGATTAATGTAAGTCGCGCATTGAGCAATTCGTCAACACCAATGTTAGTATTGAGCTTAGGTGACTGATTCTCTCTCTTTCTCTTGCCAAAGCGCAGACACAAACATGTTATTCTACACAACTTTGCTATAGAGGAATATCTTGAGATAAATTCTTCTAAAAAGGAGAAACGAGAAACAGTGAGGCAGACCAGCTTGGGAACTCGAGCTTCCTTCTCCGTAACTAAGTTTGAAAAAAGGTAAGTGTCTAAGTAAAAATTTCGATAAGATAAAAAGGTAGGCCCTTTCCACCAAATCCTACAAGACTGCAAACTTTTTCCTGAAAGGCCCCGAGATGCCACATCAGCCGGGTTTTCTGCCGACGGAATGTGACGCCAGGTTGCTTCAGGCAACGACGTTTGAATATCGGAGATTCGATTGGCGACGAAGGTCTTCCATTTTGAGGGATGTTGCTGAAGCCAACTGAGAACTATGGTGGAGTCAGACCAGAGGTGAAGCTCACAGGTCTGGAGATTCAGAGTGTCTCTCACCTTTTTTATCAGTTTTACGAGTAAGGCGGCTGCGCATAGCTCAAGTCGTGGAAGCGATACTTGTTTTAAGGGAGCTACTCGTGTTTTAGCTGCCACGAGCGTAACAGTGGGTGCTGATTCCGAGTGCCGATGCCAAACCCTGATGTAAATGACAGCGGCATAAGCCTTCTCGGATGCATCGGCGAACCCGTCCAGTTGAAGAATGTCATCGCTTGGTGTAATAGAAAGACAGCGAGGTACTTGGATGGAAGAAAGGGCACTCAATTCCGACAAGAAAGATAACCAGAAATCCCCTTGAGTTTTTGGAAGTAAATCATCCCAGTTTAAGTTCAATAGCCATAGTGATTGCATAAAGATTTTGGCCAAAATGACCACAGGAGCTAGAAGAACTAGCGGATCAAACAGGCCTGAGATTTCATTGAATACCGACCTTTTAGTCATGCGTCCAGTGAGGTTCCGGGGTTGCGTATTGAAAATGAAGCAATCCGAGGAAGTATTCCAGCTCAAACCGAGGAGGTTAGAAACAGAGTGAAAGTTACACGCAAGTTGAGAAGAAGACGCAAGATAATCCGCTCGTAAGTTTTTTAAAAGATCAGGTTTCCTTAGATACCTACTTTCTAAGTTTAAAGCCGCCCGCCCTCAACAACGAAATTAATTGTTGACTGAGGTGAATGGCTTCTTCCAGTGTATTGGATCCAAATACTACGTCGTCAACGTAGGTGACGTGCAAGAGACAACTAGATGCCAGCGGATAAACCCCCTTTTCGTCCGTACTCAACTGCTGTAGAGTACGAATAGCCAGAAACGGAGCACATGCCATCCCGTAGGTAACTGTTAAGAGTTTATAACTAGAAAGTAGAAAGTATGCCGTGTGTGATTTTACGTGCAGTTCCCGCCATCACAGCTCTACTACACGGCCCCATGGGCGCGGAATTGGGATACGCCCAATTAGCGCGTCCCCGCCGAAGCAGGGACTACCAGAACAGCACCAGGCTCTTACGGGTCCTGGTACCAGACCTCTGGTGGGGCCGAGTGACTTTCCAACACTCTACCAGCTATGTCAGTCTGGTTCCCGAGCTGTTGGGACGCAGCTCATCTGCCAAAGGCCCGACTAGCAGGCCCTCTGGCCAGCATACGGCCTAACCACTGCCCCCGCGAAGGTACTACCTACGACCGAGCCAGGGTTGCCACTGTGGGCGCCTCGGGCCCCGCGGTACTAGTCAAGATCACTGGTGGGATCTGCGCGACCCGAGCCGCTTCCATTTTGGGGGTCCCGTAACCCCCGGCAATGGTCAACCGGCGCTTCGGGTACGTGGAGACCCTCCAAGGCCGCAAGCAGGAATCAACCATAAGGTCTTTAACCTTCTCGCAGCCACCCTGCGTCACCCTCATACACCCATATACACATTTACCCATTCACACTTCGCCTCCTCATAAATACACTTCCCGCATACGCACAAAAACGTTCATACTTCGCCTTGCATTCCAGCACACCACTCACATCCACACTACCATACTCTCTCCTTGTCACACCACATTCATTCAGATCTCGGAGATCGTCATACATACTACATTCAGCCAACACGTGCCTCCAATCCTCCCACACAGCACCACACATACATCGCTCAGTCTCGCTCCGATCACATTTATACAAATACGCATTCATGCTGCCATGTCCAGTCATTAAATAGCACACAAACACACTTGGTTCAAAACTCACACAACTTTCAGCAAATCTAACATTCTTAATATATTCATACGTCACACGTCCTTTCTCGCTATGATCCCATCTATTCTGCCAGCAGTCATACACTCTTTCATTCACAATTTCCAAACACTCATCCACAGTCCGTCCATCCAACTCATTCAAAGCGACGATTTCATTCTCACACAGACTCACACCATTCTTCACCCTACTACACATTCCTCTTCTGACACACTCTAGGTCCCAAGGTAGGACACCCATTAACACTTGCATACTCTCCGTCGAAACGGTTCTACACACATTCAGCCACGCATACGACACAACACGCTGACATCTATTCATCAAATCTCTAGCATACTTATATTTCATTACATCATACCACACACTCGCTCCATACATAACACACGCAACAAACAAACCTTTATACACCATTCTCACAGCTTTTCTTCTCATACCCCATTCTCTCTTCATTACTCTTCTCATTGTACCCACAACATTCGTCACTTTCTTTCGCAGATACTCGAGGTGCACTTTAAAGTTCATTTTCTCACTCACCCATATTCCCAAATATTTCACTTTTTCAACATACTTGAGAGATTTTCCAATCATACGCACAATCGGTCGTCTACTCTCAGCCATACTACCTTTCATCAGCATTGTCACAGTCTTACACTCAGACACACTAACACCCACTTCCTCACCCCATTCACACACTATTGTCATCTATTCAGCTCCGATTCGTTCAACTTCCATCCGGCTCTGCCCTTCAACCATCAGATACAGATCATCCGCGAAGGCCACACACTTACATCCACGCTCTCTCAAACGCCGCAGAAGCCCGTCCATCCGTCCAATCCATAGGAATGGACCAGAGACGGACCCCTGCGGACATCAACGCACAACATCTCTCCACACAACCTCATTCACACCATGCATACATGCCACCCTTCCCTGGAAATAGCTCTTCCAGAGTGGCATCTCCGCGCATCCTGTCTCATTCAACCAATCAATCACACTCTTCCACTCCAAATTGTCAAACGCTCCTTTAAAATCCACAAATATACCCAACACGTACTTCTTTTCACTCTCATGCACATACTCTCTCACCCTTAACCAAGCACTCTCCGTCGAACGCCCCCTGCGAAAGCCATGCTGTGCATCATCCATACTATCATTCACTCTCCGTTCATGTCTCTTAACAATCATTCGCTCTAAAGTTTTTCCAAGCACCGACAGCAAACTAATTGGCCTATACGACGCAGGGTCCGTTCGCGGCTTTTCAGGGGACTTCAGCAAAACTACTACGCATGCTTTCTTCCACTCACTCGGGAAACATCCAGTCTTCAGACACGCATTATACAAACTCAACAAACATCCCGGAATCGCATACCAAATCATTCGCAACATCTTCGCAGTCACTCCATCCAAACCAGGTGCCTTGCCCAGCTTCGCTGCCATCACGGCCTCATTCACTTCATCCCAATCAAACTCTTCCATCTCATTCACACTCTCTCCCACAGAAGTTACTCCCTCCGAAACACTCGAGACTGGGAAGAAACACACCAACAACACTTGTGCACATTCTCTCCATGTGGAATAATACACACCATCAACATTAAGTGAACTCATTCTCTCCCTCGCATTCTTACCTCTACATATCCTATACACAGGACCCTATGGATCCAGGTTCGACGACACGCTTACAAACCTCCGCCAACACTCTTCTTTCACTCGACACAACTCACGCTTATACTCTCTCATCAGCCTTTTATACGTACTCATTCGCACATCAACATCCTCGCTTCGTCTTCTTTTCGCTCGCTGCCATAATTTTCTACTCTTACGCCCCACTTGCTTTCATTCTCTTCAACTCATCCGTCCACCACACTATCTTTCTGTCATTCACTTTCATTCTCCGTTTCATTCTTTTGTCGTTCCAACCGTGGATCCATTTCATCAAAATCTCAAGCATCCTATCCACATTTGATTCATTACATACATCCTGTCCATACAACCGCGCAGTTTCCATCAGGTCATTCTTATATTCTTCCCAGTCCACATCCTTGCATATCCATCCCTTCCGCACATCCGAGACACTCTCATCATGCATCAATTTGATCAATATCACATTGTGATCACTTATTCCCCAGTCATTCTTCACTTCCCATTCAAGGCGGCACCTGGCTAACGAATCATTCATCAGAGTGACATCAATGTCACTCTGCCCTATCACTCCCGAAAAAGTATAATACTTACTCGGCTCATTCAACACAATCATTCCATTCGCTAATACCCATTCTTCCAAAATTCTTCCACGCATCTCATTCTCTCTACTGCGGCCACCGCCCTTGCTGTATCACAAGGGCGAGGTCGCATTAGCATCCATCCCGAATAACACACGCTTCCCTCTTACATACTCTCTAACACTCTCCATATACACCAGATAGGGCTCAATATCCGAGCCCCACCTGCAGTACACAGACACAACATACAGTTCGCCGAAGTCCCCTTTCAACCACACACACACACCATACTCATTCGTATATTCTCGTACGCACATCACTTCTACATTCACATCCCGAACGACCACTGCAGCTTTAGCAGGGTCATCCGGACACACATACACTTGCCATTCACTCGGTAATCCTCTCACACGCCCATGTGACACATACACTTCTTGCAACAAAGCCACACTTATATTCTTCTCATTCATGACATTACGCAAATCACACAACACACTGTACGCCTTCTGACAATTACACTGCAATATTCTCAGATATCCATCAATCATCACTTATCCTGGCCTTCTCACGCTCTAACATTCTCACATACTCTGGACATTGACACGACAGAACCGGGTGGTCAGCCACCCGACCTTTCATTTTACAATTCCTACAAACACATGCACTCTTACATTTATCTTTCAAATGTCCACTTTCACCACACTTCTCACACAACCTCTCTTTCACACTACACTCACGCATCATGTGTCCAAAAGCAAAACATTTATAGCACCTCATTACATTTATAAAATCTCTCACTTTGCATGCTCTCCATTTGACATACGCGTTCCTCACACAACAACACATCACGCATTCTTTTTGACACCTCGAGTATCACGTTACCAACATCCGCACCTTTCTTGCTTACCCTGCTCACTATTCGTACTCTATCTTTATATTCCATCTCGGTCACACCAACACATTTCAAATTCTTTACATACAACTCATTCAGTAACTCTTCATTCGTCATCTCATTCACAACGTCAAACACTATCACTTTCGGACCCACTCTCTTGGGTGTCTCCATCTTGAGACCGATTTCCTCAAACTTCTTATGTTGTTTCAACATTTCCATCTCTCTCGCACTCGCCGCTTTAATCACTAACCCTCCACTTCTTGTCTTTCTCACTGCTTTCACTCGCACATTCAAACCACTGCTCACATTACTCATCACTTTCTCTTTCACATGCTCGCTAGTCATTTTCACACTCTCATCCTTCGCTTTCACAACCACCGCAAACGTACGCTCTTTTGGTTTTTCAACCACACTTACACACTTCACACGTTCATTCACACCAGTTCCACTCACACCTACTCCACTCTTACCAGCCACACTCGCATAACTCACATACGTAGGCACATTCATACGTTCATCCAGCATTTTTCTACTTTCTTCTAAGCGTCCAATCAACCTCTCATTCCTTCCGATCATTCCCATCATACATCCTTCGTATTCACCCACACAGTTCAAAATGAACTCCGTCGCTACCTTCGACACGCGATTAGCCTCGGTCAGCAAAAATTTCCTCAGCTTTTCGCTCACTTTGCGCATCGCGCGCAGCTCCCTTTCCTCTCCTCCATCTACCTCCATTGCCGCTTCTTCCGTCGGCTCGTTTTGCCTGATACGCTTTCGCGGGCTGAGGATCCTAGAGCCAAACTTCTTCCCTTTTGCTCCGGGCGCACGGCCACGCGAGCTCGACGGCGAACCGTCTTCACCCCCTTCCTTACCCCCCAAATCCCCAAGTTTTACGAAAGTATCCATAGACTTCCCACGAGTAGGGACGAACAAACGTCACTCCCCGGGTGACGCCCTTCCCGGGGAGAAGGCTTCTACAAGAGGAGGTCGCTAATGGCTGATGCTCCCACCAGCCCACCCCTCAGTGCAAGACTGGGAGGTGCCCCATCGCCGCGCACCATAGCTTACGGTTAGGGTATTTTTTATAGAGGTTTACATCCTCGCGGCCCGGCCGGTTAAGGCAAGACCCCCGTTCCTGTGAAACATGACCACAGGTTTACGGTATGCTAGGGCTCGGGTACCTCGGGACCGCCAAATCCCGTACTGCGGGCAAGCCCACAGCCCCTGAGGGAAGAAAGTAGAAAGTTTGGATTGTCTCGCCAGACGATCTTTTGAAACTCACAATCGTCTTTTGAAACCCAGATTTGACGATACATCTTTTCAATGTCCGCCGCGAAAGCTATAGCGTGTCTGCGCCAGCGCAGCAGAATAGAGGAAACCTCTGGTAAGAGATTTGGACTAGTATGTACCAGGTCGTTTAAGGACAGACCTGAAGTGCTTTTGTGTGAGGCGTTGAATACGACTCTAAGTTTAGTAGTCGAGCTAGTTTGACGCCACACCCCGTGATGAGGCAAATAGTAATTACCATTTGAAATTTCTTGTTCTGGCATGCGCTCCATATGTCCCAGAGACTCGTACTTTTTTATGAAGTCGCGATACCCCTTTTGTAACGATGAATTCGTTACGAAGCGTCTCTCTAATTTTTCGAGGAATGCAATAGCGGCCTTTTTACTCTCACCTAGATGAGAAGGTGGGGATTTGAACGGCAAGAAGACTATGTACCTCCCCGAAGCGTCTCGAGAATGAGTCCGTTGAACGTGCTCCTCGCACGCCTCCTCCTCGCTGGTGAGCATGTTAGAGCTGGAAGGAATTTCCTCAAGTTTCCAGAATCGAGAGACCGTTTCGATCAAGGCCGGCTCCTTTGTTAGACACTGCAATGATATGGCTAGGTCAAAATTGGCGTCGTGATCTTGAGAAGACAGTAGGGGTCCCGTTAAAATCCACACAAGCGAGGTGGCCTGAGCAATTGGAGTAATGGGACGGCCTTATTTCAAACCGGATCGAATTATTTGAGCGTATATGCTCGCTCCCAGGATGACGCTTATGCGCCGAGACGATTGAAAATTCGGGTCTGCCAGTTTTAACCCATCCAGATAAGAAAGCGCGGCTGGACTAGTCGATTTTGTAGTTCGATACGCGGATAGCCGGTGTAACACGTATGCTGTCAAGGAGTATGAGATAAACTCATCGTGGCGCGAATAGAAACGGAGAGCGACCCTACCTTTAGTCAAGGTTTGTGTCTTTCCGACACCGATTACCGGAATGCGATCGGGAACTCTGGGCAGCTTCAAGACTTGAGCCACACTTTCCTTCACCAACGAAACCTCCGAACATGGATCAATGAGTGCTCTGACTAGTATATGATTTCCCTGATCTGACTTCAGCATGAGCTCTGCAGTGGCGTGTATAATAGAGCTAGACTCAGTTACGGAACAGGAAGCCGTAGCGCAGTGAGTGACCTTGCCAGATGCTCCTGCCCGATCAGAGTTCAAGCTGTCCTCAACCTCAGGACTTGTTCTGTGTACCTGTTTTACGGAAGAAGAATCAATGGCAGAAAATTGCTCGGTGTAAAGATGGAGAGACGTGTGATGCTTACCCACGCATATTTGGCAATGCTTAGTCGACTTACACATTGTAGAGGAATGAGGACCCACGCAATTGTACCACAAATGCTTCTCCGAGACCAGCTGCTTCCTCTCCCGAGGATTCATGCCCTTGTATTCTGGGCAGAATAGCAAGGGATGGTCTTTCTTGCAGATGGGGCATCTTTGAGCGCTGTGGCTAGATGTTGTAGTCGTCGTCGCATGCGACCTTGCGCGAGCAGAGGAGTTGATAGTTGCCCCCATTTCGATTTTAGAACCTCCTGATGATCCGCTGGGCATCCCCGATGGATTGGACGAGCCTTCCACAGCTTCCAGTGGTCGTATCCTAGTGAGGAGGAAGGTCCACTATTGAGCGAAAGTGGAAGGGTCCGTTGATGCTCCAACGTTGGATTCCCAAGCCATCCTTGTCTTATGGTCCAACTTTCCGGCGATGAGAAAAACCAACCAGTCGTCCCAGTGTCTCACCGGCCGCTTCAGGGCTTCAAGAGCTTGAACTGAGTCGGTAGTGCTGTTCACCAACCCTTTTAGCTCGTGAGCCGACTCCCTTTTCATGGCCGCGGAAGATGTCAACGAGGTCAGCTGAGCGTGGACTAGAACCCTTAGATTTTGGTACCGTTCGGTTATGGACCGCCAAGCTCGTTCAAAATTATCGCCGGTGACTGGACCGTTTTGAAGTAAAAAAGTAGGTACGCCAGTTAAACTTGTTTTTAGGTAATGTAGTTTTTCAACTAGTGAGAGCGAATCGTTATCTATGATTAGAGACTGGAAGAGATCCCGGAAATACGTCCAGCTGTTATATTCTCCCGCGAAGACCGGCAGTACTATTTTTGGCAAGGATCGCAGCGACGAGGTATGTTGCGAAGGAGTTACCTTACACGTGGAGAGTTCGTCTTGGAGGTCCAGCAAAAAGGCCTTTTGATTTAAATATGCCTCCTCACAGACGCCAATGTAGTCGTCTTTAAAATAAAAATGCTCAGTTTCCTTGGCAAACACGTCTATGAGCTCGTCGTGGGTCTCAAACAAGGCATTCCAGTTCTTCTCCAGAAGCTCCAGACGAGCACTGACCACACCTTTGGTCATTTTTGCCGCTCCCAGCTTTTTCATATTTTCAACGGTTGACTTAATCCGTTTAAATAGGTCGAGTTGTTTGGTAACGAATTTGTGCATTGCTGCAGAGCTCCAGAAAAGGGACGTACACAGTGCGACGGTTAAATGAGAAACAGTATTTGTTTTCAAGGGCTGGCGGCCAAGGACTACCGTTAATCCCGTTAATTTTAAGCCGATTTGCGATTAGATAATTAGAGGATTAGTTCACCTTTAATACATCCGGCTCGAAGGACCAACGTTTCCAGTTCCTGTTTTCTTTATAACCAGTTTTTTGTAAAAATTACCGTTAAGTGAAAATTGTACGAGCGCTAACTCCAGTAAAAGAATTTATTTATTTATTTATTTATTGAAAATATACGGGAAAACCCTTTATAAAAATGATACATAAAAGCATAAAGTAAACAATGTCAGTTGACAAAATAAGTAGAATACAATCATTAAAGACATGCGTAAGTAGCGCCGGGGTACAAGCGTGACATATACAAATAGTGTGTGTGCGTAGTATTTCAGTGTGTACATAATAATATGAATGAGACAAGAATCGTCGTATACTAGAACAGTGGGAAATAATACTATTGAAAAAAGTGCTGCACATGAAGTTAGCGCCGATTCATAGTAGGATTTCCGATAAAAAGGTTATGTAACTTATACTTAGTAGTGTCGACGGAGTCGATAAAAATGTCGCTATGATGGCTGAAGCGATTGACTGTGACACAGGCTCGGACAACAGTGTTGAGGTGACTGTATCTGGAAGTGGAAATGTATTGATGGAATAAATATGACGTCCTGGTGGGCCGAGATGGAATATGAAAGGGTACCAATTTAAGAAGTGACGCACAATCAATTTTATTAGTGAGAAGCTTCTGGATAAAAACAAACTCATTTATTGTGCGTCTGTCATTGAGTGTAAGTACCCTGAATCTGCTCATGATAAGGGAGAAATCGTGTTCAAATCGACCCAGAGGAGTGGAGGTTTTAGTAGAGAGGAAACGTAAGAATCTACGCTGAATGCCCTCCAGAATATCAATGTGCTTGGAAAGACGGGGAGCCCATATTATACTGGCATACTCAAGGTGAGGAAGAATAAGGGAATAATATAGTGTGAGCAGAGTGCTGGGGATATGGAACTGGGAGCAGGTACGTTAAAGGTAGCCCAGCATCTTGGAGGCAGCGCTAGCGACAGAGCTAATGTGCTGTTCAAATGACAACGTTGTATCCAGATATACTCCGAGGTCCCTGACACATGTGGTATTGGTGAGAACTGTATCGTACAGTGTATAGTTTAGGACGAAAGGGACATTGCCTCTGTAGAACCTGATTACGCTGCACATGGAGGCATTGAGATACAATAAGTTCTGGATACTCCATACTTCTAGCCGCTGGATATCGTGTTGAAGTTGCAGAGCATCCAGGTTAGAGGCAATAACTTTGAATAGCTTGAGGTCATCAGCGTAAAGCAAAAAGTTGCAATTGGTAAGAGCATATCTGATAGCTGCTATGCCCAGAGTACTTGACAGGAACAAACATATTTATTGCATAATTTAAATATTCATACATAAAATCGACAGCTTCATCAACAGATAGATCTCACATGCATTTATCCCAGCAGATAGAATTGAAAAGGGCTAACATACCAGGATAACTAGCCTTGCTGTAATCAGGTCTGCTGATAGTCGAAGATGGAGAAGAAAAGGAGAT
Organism: Megachile willughbiella; assembly: GCA_945859595.2. Taxonomy (NCBI): domain Eukaryota; kingdom Metazoa; phylum Arthropoda; class Insecta; order Hymenoptera; family Megachilidae; genus Megachile; species Megachile willughbiella. The sequence continues at coordinate 1,493,579 of CAMAOD020000129.1, forward strand.
GTTAGGAATAAATAACTGAGAGGTGAGACATAGAGGTGGATGATAGAGATCAATGGGAAGAAGAGGTTCAGTAGGAGATTGAATAGAAGTGCTGGGATGATTGGTGAAGATAAGGTCAAGAATAGAACCGGAAAAGTTAGTATGATGATTAAGTTGAATGAGATCACACTGGTCCATCAGTTCGGACAATAGATTCGATATCTGAGTTACTCTAGTATTGAGTGAGAAGGAGGTAAACAGAGAGAGGTGGGATAGGGATTGAGAAGACCAGTTTAGAGAAGGAATATTGAAATCGCCAGTAATGAAAAGGAAAGCTGAGGTATAAAGGGAAGAAAAGTCGGAAATACATTGGAAATGATCGGAGTAGAAGGAAGCAGGAGAGCCAGGCGGAAGATAAATAGTAGAGATAATAAAAAAGTGAGGGGAAAGCGGAGAGCTAACCTTAATAAATAGGTGTTCCAAATAGTCTACCGAAATAGGTAGTATAGAGCAGGATAAACTATTGTGTACAGCAATAAGGACGCCTCCACCCCTGTCAAAAGTACTAGTGGAGTCGCTTCTGAATTTACGAAATACCGTATAATTATCCATTCCGAGTTCACCAGTGAAGAAGTTACTATTTAGCCATGTTTCGGTAAAAATAATGATGTCGTAGTGCTCAGCGGCTGAAAGCAAAGAGGAAGTTAAGTCAAACAGTTTGGTACGTAAACCACGAACATTTTGATAATAGATCTTAGTATGTTTAATTAGTTTTTTGAGGTACCAGGCCTAGGTTTATTGTGAGAGTCGACAATTCGAGGAATGCCCTTAATATATCGAATGGTTTTAGTAGTGTCACCGTGGTCGTGTAGAGATTGTAGTTTGAGGCGCAGTTCACGAAGATACGCCTGCTCTGCTGGGGACTTATCGTCTGTTATCTTATAGGGTCCCTTGTACCTGCTTTTATTGGCGAACATATGCCTGGCAGCGTCAGCATCCTGTAGGGAGACACGGAGGAGCCTAGGAGATTTACCGAGCTTCCCTAGACGAGAGACCGTGACTGATGAGTAGTCCGCAGTGTATACTATTCAAGATCAGAATAGCAGTAGAGGAGTCCTGGTCGGGCGATGGTTGTTGAGCACCAGAGTTGGCAGCAGGTGATTCAGGTACGCCATGGATGAGGATGTTCCTGGACCGCGTCTCCTTCTCGGCAATCTCAGCAATAACAGCAAACGTCACCTCAGAAGTAGAGACGCTGGAGGATTGATTGGCCACATTACGGTTCTCCAAAGGCAAGAGCCGATAGTTTAGTTCCTGCCGCAGCGAAGCTATCTCTCCCATCAAAGCGGCTAGTTCATTTTTGATAATGTTGTCATAGTCCCGCCGAAGATTTTGTATCTCATTACGGAAGAGATCCCTGATGTCATCGAGCGAAAAGGCAGAGGGGGAGCCCCCTGGTGTTGACGCACGAGAGCTAACCGGCGAGCTGGTTGATGAGGAGTGGCCAGATGGCAGTAAGAGAGGATCAGACTTGCAATTTATTAGACGTCCGTTATGCCAGGGATGACCTGATCTGGACAGGCAGTTAGCCCCAGAATGCGAAATAATTCGACAATCAAGGCATCTAGCGGGATTAGAAGTGGCCGGTTTTGCACAACCCTTGCATTTGTCAGCCATTATGTATAAATAAAGTGCTTATCAAGTAGAACAGCAGCAAACAAAGTATGAATTTACACAGAACTCCACTTTTTTAACACAGGAACAACGTGCCACCCAATTGTGCACTGCACAAACTTGCACTATGAGCTAGTAAGTAGCTCGACGCTAATACAGAGAGGTAGAAAACTGAGAAGTATCAGGTAGAGTTCCAAGTGACGAACGGTTAATTTTCAAATGAGAGAGCTGAAGCGATACGTGTTTACAGTAGCAAGGACAACTGACAACTCAATTTATATTTTCTCTTCCTCTTAATTTTAATAAGGAGAGGATGTAAATAAATTGCTCCTTAGCGATTTTGTACAATTGAGGTTGATACCAGGATTTTTATTTTAACAATTGCCTTGACACGTCTGGTTTGCGCTGATAATAGATTCGCTCTGTCTTAACGAACGTTTTCTAGCAGTTTCGCAGCCGCGAGATTAGGGAGGGGGGCCTAGCGATCGCAAGCGCCATAGCGTTAATAGATTAAGTTAAGGGTCAGTAAGCGCGATCCCTAACATACCGTAATTCGAATAAATACCCGTCGAGGTTTCGGCTACCGATTGTGGTTTTGTTTGTATTTTTTTTGCCGGTAACACTCCGGGTCAGGCCACAAATATCCAACGTGTCCAGCTCCGAGGCCGTCGAAACTGACCACTCCCGCCGCCACGCCCTTCGTGAGCAAAGGGCTGAGGTGCGGTCACGATGTACCTCGTTTTTAGAGCGGCATTATGTCATCGACATAATTATGTTGATGGATTTGCTCGGCCTTAAGACCACCTATTGGGCAACATTAACGGACCGATTTCTGCGCTACCATTTTCGGTGCCAATTCGGACCTAATGCGGCCCGATGGGATCCCGAAGTGGACGCTACGGACGGAGCGTTGACCATCGCGGTCGAAGCCGTCCTAACTTCCGGACGTGGAGATGACCTACTCTCCACGTACGAGTCCATTTTGTACCGTTCACCGACCCAAGGGGTCAGCTATTCCCGTAGGACACACACGACCCAAAGGCCAGTTCCAGCGACGACCCAAAGGTCAGCCCCCGCGTCGGCTCCAAGGTCACTTTCCGCGGCGGCTCCAAGGACAGTCCTCGCAGCGGCCCCGAACCCGACCCTGACCGCACCCACGCTCACGGAACCGCTGGAGGAGGACCACCAAGTCGTGTCCGAAATTCCGGTGGTTACGACTACCCCCGAGTTACCGCGCGGTTGGGTTGAGTCTGGCCGTTGGCTGCCCACCGGTCAGTCCGCCGGCCGATGGAGGGATCCCGTTAGTTTTCCTTCCATCGAGGTGGATATGACCCGGCCGCCCGAGTCGACTCCCCGCTGACCCTCACGTATCGCGAGCCCTCCACGTGCTTTCACGTCGAGACCCGCGGAGTCCGATTTTCCAGGACAGGGGGGAAATTACAGCGCGTCATACGCTCCCCCACTACGCGAGTCGCGATGGGCTTCGTCTCCCCTTCCCCATACCCAGCCGATCATCAGCGATCGGCCCGTGATGCACTTCGTCAGGGAGGGGGTAGCGTCCGTGTCACAAGCAGAGCGAGAGAGAACAACGGGTTGGCACTCACACCGTATGCGGACCCCCCCCCAATCTCCCTCCGACAGACTCGATGCGACAGTCCTGATAGCAGTGGGAGCGAGAGAGAAGTCCCACTGCCGGCTGTCGACGATTCTCGCGTCAGCCATCAGGACTTACGACCCGAACCGCGACGTGAGACCGGACGCGAGATGGAAGTACCGGGTCGTGACCGGCTTCGTTTCCGAGACCGTGAGGAGGAATTAGGGGGGTACGAGCATTACCGTCAACCCCTACCGTCCCGATACGCGGAGTACCGTGACCCTGTCCCGAGGGTGCCCGTTGCGGCGCCCCATGTCCCTCCACAAGCGGTAAGGAGCGGGGAGTGAGATGCTCGTCCACCTTTGGTCGCGCCACGCTCCCCCCGCTCCCGCTATGTTGCGCGACATCGGGAAGAGGAAACGGAATACGAGGAAGGTGTCTGGTTGCCTCGACGGCCACCCGCTGGCGGTTATCTCCGCGGGGATAGAGCCGTCGACATACTGAATAAGTGGCACATCTCATATTCCAACGAGTACGAGGAAGGGGCCGAAACTTTTTTGGACCGCCTCGAACGATGCCTGGACAGTGCAGAATTGCCTGATCAGGACATGTTGGCCGCGTTGCCTGCCGTATTTAGAGGAGATGCGTCGAAGTGGTATCGCCTCCGCGGAGCGAGCTGCCAGAACTGGCGCACGTTTTCCTGGGGTTTCCGGGAACGCTTTGGCGCCAGCGATTTGTAGCAGCAGCTTTGGAGCGATGTTAAAAATCGCACGCAGGGAGAGCGAGAGACGATCAGCGCGTTCTTAGATAACCTAGAGCTGATCTTCTCGCACATGATCTCCCCTCCACCTTACTCCGAGCGCCTGGGTATCGCTTACGATAACCTGAGGCCATTTTACCGCCGTAGACTCCGTCGATCAGAGTTCCGATCTTTTGAGGAACTCCGCGAGCTGGGAAGAGCGGTTGAGACTGCCGCGGCTAGGGATAAAGCCGGGTATCGTCCCCCTCCCTCCGCGAGCGAACTCGCGTTGTCGGAGACCGCGTACAGGCCACTTCGAAAAGGACCTAGCGCGCGACTCGCGGCGGTCGACGAGGACAGGAGATCCGACTCTTCGTCGAGTCGCTCGAACGGGGAAAGAACAGATAGGTCGCGGAGAAAGAAAAAATCTGGCTCTTCAAAGTCCAAGGCCGAGAAGTGGCGAGGGAAACCGCGCTCCCCGGTCCCCGCACCTTCGAAAACCCCCGCACCAGTACCGAAGGCGACTGCTTCTCGTCAGCCGCCGCGGAAGAGCACCCCGCCGCGGCAAGCGCGGAGAAGCCCCGCAAAGTCGGCTAATACCGCGACCCAACCAGCTGCACCGACCCCGTCGACCTCTAAGGGGGGGCAGTATTTGAATTGCGAGCGGCCTGGACATTGGGCCGCTGACTGCCATCAACCCCGCAGGACACGGGTTTGATACAGTTGTAACACGGAAGGGGAAACTATCTTGACCTGCCCCAAATGCTTCGCATGGCGGTCGGAAAATGCCAAGGGGGGGGGGGGGGGGGGGGGTCGCTAGAGGTCTGCGATCCCCTTCATAAAGACGAGGAGTCCTCCCAGAAATCCTCCCGTCTATTCCGCCAAATTCCGGGGGGCCCCTCCCTAGTCCTCCACTTCCGGAGAAAAAGGAGAAGGCTATTTCTAAGTCTCTACTTTTTCCATGGGACGGCCAAAAGGCCGGTTGGAACAGGGGACAAAGAGGGAATGGTTTCAATCCGGCGGGGACAACGAGGGTAACGATTTCTGTCCGGCGAGCCCACTCCCCGCTCCTCCACTTCGGGAGGAAAAGAAGGAGGCCACCTCCACCGATCCCTACTTTGTCCATGGGACGGCCAATTGGCCGGTTGGACCAGGGGACAATGAGGTGGTTGTTTTGGCTCGCCAATCTTCCAAATTTCGCCGCGATTTTCCGCCGGGTTATGTTGACCGCCGCTATTATGTCCGGTTGCTTTTAGCCGGATATCCGCTGTGGACCTTAGTCGACAGCGGGGCCGCGCGTTCCTATTTGGGACCAGACGCGATCGAGTGGTTAGGTTCGCGTCTTGATTTCACTTTTCCGGTGAAATGCGAATGGCCAATGGTACGCAAGACCGTATCTTAGGCGAAGCAGTCGTGGAGATCGAAATCGACGGGCGGAAAATAGATTTACCGATTCGAGTCGCGAACAATCTAGATTACGATTGTGTGTTAGGGATTGATTTTTTAGAGGCATTCGAGATCTCCCTAGACACTTCAAACGCGACTGGAAAATTCGAGACGGTCCCGTTCACTCTTTTGTAGTACCAGGTTTTCAGGATTCGGAGGAAATTATCCACGCTAATTGCGCCGCAATCGTTGAGCTTAATCCGAGACAAAGCGAGCGCCTAAATCAGCTGTTAGATCGGATAATTTCCCCTCCCGCAGAAAAACCTGCCGCGACGAATCTTGTTCAACATCGGATCGACGTGCAAGGACACGAACCGATTAAACACCGCGCGGGCCGAGTTTCCCCAAAAATTTTCGAAGTAGCGCACGCGGTAGTTGATAAGATGCTCGCGAATGGGATTATCGAGCGCTCGGAAAGCGCGTGGGCGAGTTGTCCCGTGATAGTCCCAAAACCGAACGGGAAATTCCGATTTTGTATCTATTACCGTGATGTAAATAACGTAACAAAAAAGGACGCGTACCCTCTCCCTCATATGGACGCGATCCTGGACAAACTACGCACTGCATTGTACATTTCTACAATAGATTTGAGCCTGGCGTACTTCCAAATTCCTCTGGAAGAGTCCAGTCGAGAGATTACCGCGTTCATAGTCCCCGCGAAAGGGTTATTCCAATTTACGAGTATGCCGTACGGGCTGACCAACTCCCGGCAACTTTTCAAAGGCTGATGGATCGCTTGATTGGTCCCGAGCTTGAGCCTCACGCCTTCGAGTATCTTGACGACATCGTTATCGTCAATGAGACTTTCGATGACCATCTTCTTTGGATCGGAAAGGTCATTGGAATTTTGAACGATGCAAGGCTCGAAATTAATCGGGAAAGGAGCGAGTTTTGTCGCCAAGAGGTCCGGTATTTAGGATACTTAATCAACCGGAAAGGCCTCGAACCCGATCCGGAACAGATCGCGCCGGTTTTGTCGTACCCGGCGCCCACTACGGTCAAGCAACTGCGGAGCTTCCTCGGCATGGTCGGCTGGTACGCTCGATTTTTGCCGAACCATGCGCGCGACAAAGTCCCTTTGGTGCAATTGCTAAAGAAAAACGAGCCCTGGCATTGGGGTAAAGCTCAGGAAACGGCTTTTCAGAATTTGAAAAAATCCTTGAGCACCGCCCCCGTTCTTGCCCGTCCTGATTTTTCATTACCGTTTGTCCTTCAGACTGACGCGAGTCACTATGCTATTGGCGCGGTCCTCACACAAAAACAAAACGGGGAGGAACACCCCATTGTTTACGTGAATCGATTCTTGACCTCTGCCGAGCAAAAGTATTCAGTGACCGAGAAGGAGTGTTTGGCCGTTTTATGGGCCATTAATAAACTCCGTCCATACCTTGAGGGGTACACTTTTACTGTTATTACGGATCACAGCAGTCTGATGGCTGCATAATTTGAAAGATCCGACCGGACGACTGGCGCGATAGGCCCTTGACCTGCAGCAATATTCCTTTTCTATTGAGCATCGCAAGGGAGCCCTCCACCACGTCCCGGATGCACTTTCACGTGCAATAGTACCCCCCAGTGACGTCGTCGTTGAAGAACCATCCGCGCACGATCTCCTAGCGGCTCTCAAGGACATTGAGAGTAACTGGTACTCCGACCGCTTGGAGAAAGTAGAATCGCATCCTGCGTCGTACCCCGATTGGCGGGTTGAAGATGGACGTTTGTATTATCATCGTCCGTCTCCCACGCGAGAGATTATCGGTGAGGATGTCGACGCGTGGAAGCTGGTTCTCCCCGAGAATCTGCGGGAAAAGGCTATCCGAAATGCTCACGATCCTCCGGCCGCTGGTCACCCAGGTATTGATAAAACATACCAAAGGGTGAGCCAAGAGTTTTACTGGCCGGGGATGTTCCGGGACATGCGCCGATTTGTGCAGCGATGTCCCATGTGTCAACAGCACAAGGTCGAGCAGCGCGCTCCCGCTGGACACATGGGCCGGCGAATACCCGAGCGGCCTTGGGCCGTGGTACCCGCTGACGTAATGGGCCCTTTTCCGCCCGGGCGTGATCAATCTCGGTACGTTGTAGTCTTTTCGGATAATTTTACGAAGTGGGTGGAGTGTAAGGCGCCCCGGAAAGCTACGGGGTCGACTATTTTGACGGCTTTCGTAGACCACGTGCTATTTCGTTGGGGAGCCCCCGAAATACTCCTCACTGACAACGGTACCGAGTTTTGCAACACAGATATCGATACCGCCTTGAAAGAATGGGGAATCACCCACTACACGATTCCCCCGTATCACGCGCAGGCGAATCCGGTGGAGCGAGTTAATCGCGTCCTGAAAACGATGATTTCTTCGTTCATCAAAATGGACCACCGTGAATGGAAAGTGCACTTGCACGAATTCCGGTTCGCAGTTAATACCGCTGTGCATTCTTCAGCCGGCGATTCTCCAGCGGTGCTCAACTTTGGAAGAGCTCCTCTGCAGGTTGGCAGTCTTCGCCGCGCCGTGGAAGGAGAACCCCTGCTCTCCCGCGGAGACCCGCAGGTTTGGGCACAGCGAACTTGTCGCTTGTTGTTGTTGCACGACTTACAAGGGACCTTACTTAAGTGTTACACGCGGATTTTAATGAAATTTACATATGTGGTAGTTTTTCGGAAATTATTTCACCCATATTTTTTTATATCTGCTGACATGCATGTTGAGGGGGTGAAAATAGCCCTCAAAGTTGGGGGTGAAAACACATTTTCTTTAATATCTCGCAAACAAGAGGGTGTAGGAGAGTGAATTTTTTTTTTAATGTGTATTTTTGAGTAAGGAATTTAGTTTATTACGAAAATTTCGGAAGAAATTATTTATTTAAATAATATATTAAAAAATTGGATTTTTTTGTCAATTTTTTACCCCAAATGCCGTCCGATTTTTATGCAGATTTGTATACGTAAAATATGGACCAAAATGGGGGATCCTTGTTTTTGGAATTTTTTGTTTATTGCAATTTAGCAATAATTATTACATTTACAATTTTCGTCTACTTTTTACGGCGAAAAGTCTTGAGATTTGTTTTCGAAGAGGATGTGCCTTTTTTATACAATCAGTTGCCACGATTTTAACAATTTGATGATATTACATGTTTATTGTTCCATCGGTAGCCAGAGAAGGTCTAGCGGGCAGGTATAAATCCGCCGCGGTACCAGTCGTCGTTGTACAGATGCACTCAACATGTATAAAGAATCGGCATATGTACATGTACAGGTATAGAAATACAAGAGTTTATATTTGACGATTTGACGTATGACCAAATCTTACCTATTTCTGTCAATGAAGAGGAAATGGAACAAGTTTCTACTTAAAAATTTGCCAAAATTTTTTTTCTGCGGGCAACAGAAAATACTGTTGTGCTCCTCGTCTCATGGAAAAGATATAGCAAGAAAAAGTTATGACGTGCAATCCCAATGTCAGAAACAGGGTAAGAAACTGGAAATATTAAAAATACCAAAAAATACCACATCATTTGTTCAAAAATTTGACGACTATAGGTTCCGAATTTGGAAAAATTATGTTCGAAAAATTTCTGATCCTTTGGTCGTATTGAATGTAGATATAAATTAATTGTAATAAAAATAATAAATTTTTGCTACTAAAATAAAAATTAAAAGTTTTAAATTCTAATAAAAATAATAAAGCTAAAATGGAATGAATATTTTTGAAACTTATGTTATATAGTGTGTACAGATATGAAATTCAACGAAGAAATGCGTAAAATACAAATGCTGGACTCACCACGAATAGTTTATAGAAACTACATCAGTACATTGAGAATAAAACATAGTTTCTAAATCATTCAAGCAAAATCAACTCGGTTATTAAATTCATCAAGTATGACGCTGACATATCTGTAATGGAACCAGACATATCGGAATAAATTTTTCTATCTTGGTGATAAATGTTGGTTATGTACCAGAGATTGTAATTTAATTATGAAATTTTTTTAATGTAAAGTCATATCCAAATTTAATAAAATTATTATCTCAGAAATCTTATGTACAAAATTCTTCCATATTCTACAATTGAACACATGTAATGGGTGTATAAATCCGGTTTTATCGTTAGGAATCTGCAATATTTTTATATTTTGATTTCTGCATTAACCTGAATACTATAACAAAATTAGCAGCTTTCAGAGATATCAAATCATTTAAATGAGAAACATTTTGGTTCAAATTATTAAAAGTTAAATAGCTAAACTTTTACCTTCGGCTAAAAGTTCCATTGCCTATAAAAACCTACGTTCCGTACAACGACGACTGGTACCGCGGCGGATTTATACCTGCCCGCTAGACCTTCTCTGGCTACCGATGGAACAATAAACATGTAATATCATCAAATTGTTAAAATCGTGGCAACTGATTGTATAAAAAAGGCACATCCTCTTCGAAAACAAATCTCAAGACTTTTCGCCGTAAAAAGTAGACGAAAATTGTATATGTTATAATTATTGCTAAATTGCAATAAACAAAAAATTCCAAAAACAGGGATCCCCACTTTGGTCCATATTTTACGTATACAAACCTGCATAAAAATCAAACGGCATTTGGGGTAAAAAATTGACAAAAAAATCCAATTTTTTAATATATTATTTAATTAAATAATTTCTTCCGAAATTGTCGTAATAAACTAAATTCCTTACTCAAAAATACACATTTAGAAAAAAATTCATCCTCCTACACCCTCTAGTTTTCGAGATATTAAAGAAAATGTGTTTTCAACCCCAACTTTGAGGGCTATTTTCACCCCCTCAACATGCATGTCAGCAGATATAAAAAAATATGGGTGAAATAATTTCCGAAAAACTACCACATATGTAAATTTCATTAAAATCCGCATGTAACACTTAAGTGAGGTCCCTTGTTAGTGCGTGCGCACAAGCGACAAGCGAGATATTATGATGCGCGTCATAGAAATATTCGATACCGGGTAGGCGATTTAGTTTGGCGTCGAAATCGCGTTCTTCCGTCCGCCGCGGAAAACGTGGCCGCGAAGCTGTCGGGAGCTTACGCGGGCCCGTTTCGAATTAAAAAGGTCCTCTCGCCGGTTGTATGTGAGTTGGAGACGTGCGGAACCCGGATGATTCCGATGGGGCACGTCTCCGATCTGAAGCCGTTCGTCGGTGACGATCCCGACGACGTCCCGTTAACGACCCCCTCTAACCTTCGTCTGCCACTACAGGATGCCACGACGAGGAATAAGGGGAAGTCGGACCCAGTCAACCCGGGCACCCCCAGAGCCGCACAGGGTAGAGGCCGCCTTCGACCCCTTCCCCCCGGGGGCATGCTTGGACCCGCGACGACCCGCCGCGGAGGTCCCACAAAGGTCAGCGGCGGGAGAGGCCACCGCCACCGCAACCCCCGGGCAGGAGGTGAAGAGGAGAAGGAGGCGCCGCGGGAGGAGTACGGCCAAGGAGGCCGCCGCACCCGACCGGCAGCGCGAAGCAGTGGCCGCCGCCGCGCCCAGGAGACGGCGCGTGCGAAAGAGGGCAAAGGCGCCCGCTAACAAGGCAGCGCCTATCTCCCCGCCTCAGCCTCGTTCGAGGGTGCGGGTGGAGGTGGCCCAGAAGCCGGCCAAAAGGACCCGCCTGGCTGTCGAGGCGCCCCACCGACCCGCAGCCACTACAAGCGGGAATTCAGGAGAGCTGTTGACGGCAACCCTGGAGTTGGCCCGGGTCCTGTCGAGGCTAGCTTCCTCCGGAGGGCCCGAGGCCACTCAAGGGGCCGGTCCCGCCTCTGCCGGCGTCTGCTTCCAGTGCCGGCGGAGGGGGCACGAAAGGGCAAATTGCCCGCACCCTCCCTCCGGCGCCTACTGCTACCGGTGTGGGTGGCAAGGGGTAACTCTGCGGTCATGCCCGCGGTGCACGCGGGCATGGCAAGCAGAGCAAGAATCGGCCCCATACCGGAGGCAGTAGGGGACTGGCGGAGGCGCGGTCGGTTCCTCATCTACCGTAACGTCCCGTGTCTCTGGTCCTTCTTTTAATTAGTTTGGTGGTGGGTAAATTTAGATAAGTGTTTGTTGAAAAAAATATATATATATAAAATTAAAACTGAAAGAAAAAACTTATGTGTCTGGTGGTGGGTTTAATTTAATTACATTTTTTTTTCTCTTTCTCTTTCCCGTTAATAATTCAGTTTTTTTTTGTTCTTTTATAGTTTATATTACTTGAATTTTCCTTTTCTTATTATTTCATTTTTTCCCCTCTATGTATAAAATTCAATAGTTTTTTTTTCTCTTTGTTTATTTGATTTGGCGGCCACCTTTGTGACCGCCCATTTCTCTATTATTTTTTTTTCTTTGTTTGTCTTTCGTCCAAAGTTTTACCGTTTCGTACCATTTCCACGCGCAGGTATTCTCTCCTTGTCATTCTTGTACCGTTTTCTCCTTCGCTTCCTTCCATTTTATTCTCACCGCCTCTTTCTCCGACCAGTTGTTGGGGACAGACTTTTCTGTTCTTGGACAGGAGAAATTGGAGGCAGCTCTGCTGATCGCCCAGGCCACATGACATCTCTACCCCGGATGTCGAGTGGAATTTGGGGTTTCGGAGCCTAGCACTGAGTTTCAGCTGTTAGAAGCGGGGTCGAAGACCTCGCGCTCCGAAACAGCTGATCAGCGAGTGTGAGAAAGTATCGTCACCGGAGAATACCATTTGTAAATCGACAGCGATGAAAAAGCCAAGCCTCGAAATTGAATTTGGTTAAGCCAATTAATGGTACCGAAGCGAACGCATGTTCCTGGGAGAATTTGAATTTGCGGTAAATTTGTGTGTAAGGTTGCTTACTTACCTAGCATGTAATTGTATAGGTGGTGTTGTTGTTGTGTGATGAGGTGCGTGAGGTACTTGAGACATGATTGGATAACGTTTATATGTTGCCGTTGTCTATTGGTTAATTTCTTTTCTATTTCTTGTTTCTTATTTGTATCATCTGCTTATTTAATTACTTAATTTATTTAATTTATCTAACCCAATTTATTACTTGATTTCATCCAACCTAATCCAATTTTAATTTGATTGTAGTTTAATCTAGTTCAATTCTATTCAATTTATCGAATTTAATTTAATTAAATTAAATTAAAATTAAAATTTACTTTAAGTTTATTTGAGTCAATTTAAGTCAATTTATCCGTTTGTCTAGGTCTTCTTTTGCTGCTGCTCCTGATTGACAATTGCGCATTCATCGATTAGTTCGATTAATTGCCTAGGTATATCTATCTCCCTTGCATCTATTGCACAGTCTTGGTAAGTTATTTCATACTTGCTGCTTGGATCTGTATTTGCTGTTTTAGTCTTGCTGGCTTTGCGTGCGTGGTGGCATTCTGTTCTGCTGTATTGTTGTTTGCCCCCTCTAATTTGTTTGATTTATTTGCCCTTGATTCTACCATAACTGTACTGTTGCTTAGCTTGATTTTGTTTGGTTTTATTTTGGTTTTAGTTTCGATTTTATTTGATTTTATTTTGATTTTATTTTATTTGCTTTGTTTTATTATGTTTTAGCTATTTCCGTGTGCAGAACACCATACCTGTCACAGCATTCAATTTTCAAGTGTTGCTGTAGATTTGGTATAAATTGGCAGTGTTGAAGTATTGAAGGGTTTGGTGAATTTACTAGGAACACTACTGGGATAATTGCTGTGCTTGGTCCATCATCCGACACCGTAGGCTGATTCCTTGGAGCGTATTCCTTGATAGTGAGTTGGATTCCTATAGGTATGTTTGTATATGTTTCTTTTCTTGCGAATAGAGTGTGGCTAGCAGATAGGTAATAGGCTGTTAGTAAATGAACAGGGTACTATAACAGATTAATGGGCTTATAGTAGGTTTATTGAATTATAAATTGGATTTAAGTTTTAATTTGAGTTTGAGTTTTTGTTTTGGGTTTTGTTTGCTTGTCCATTATCTACGTTCCCCCCTTGTTGCTGCTGTTCGTTGCTGCTATATGGCTCTTTTGCTATGTGTATATGTTGTCTATATTTCCCTTCTCTTTCTAGGTGTGCCAGGATACATATATACGTACATATATATATACGTACATATATATATATATATATACGTATACTCTCACATATCCTTGCATCTTGTTGCGAGGGGTGAGGGAGCAGAGGCAAGAGAGGTAGATATAAGCGATAGATAGATAGAAAAAAGCGATAGATAGAACGATCGTTGAGGCGGTCGCGATCAGGTGGTAGAGTAGATCGTGATCAAGTGATAGAAGAGGTAAGAAGAAGATCCGTAAAAGGGAAGAGAGGCATTAAGGGAGAGAGGGAAGGAAAGGAACGGGAGCTGTCAAGAGGTCGAGCATTCGTTCAGGTGAGTCAATGCACTGGTTATCTTATTGTGACAAAGCTGGGATGAGGTGGGATGGGTAGAAATAAAGTGAGATGAAATGAAATGAGTTGGCTGAGAGCGAATGAAAAGGGAAATGAAAGATAAAGAGAGTGTGTAAGGATGAGTTTTGGTTCCTTGGAATTCTTTGGAATTTCTAACCTTGTTCGCCGTTTGCTTAATTTTATCACTAGGTTGTCTATTAACTTATTTATTTATTAACTTATATATTTATTGTTCCTTGTTAATGCTTAGTGAGTTGTTTGATTTATTGAGTTGCTTGTTTCCTTTCTTTGTTTCCTTTCATTCTCGTGTCAAGTCGGGCGCAGTTTGGGTATTGAGTTTTGGCTTTAGTTTGATTTTGGGTTTTGGGTTTTAGGGTTTGGTTTTTTGGTTTTTATGCAGTGTTGGATTTCTGGGTTTTGAGCTTTGTGTTTTGGGTTTTGAGTATTTTGAGTATTGAGTTTTGAGTTTTAAGGTTACAGCTTGGGTTTCATGCTTTATCAGTTGATTTTTAATTTTGGATTTTGTTTGGGTTTGGTGTGTTTGAGTTTGAGTTTGCAGTTTTGTAGGTTGATATACTGGTTTGTTTTGTTTTGTTTTCTTTAGGCAAAATGCGTTGAGCTTGACTTGTGTCTTGTATCTGGTCTTTTATGATTAACAGTCAAGCTTGAGTTAGGTTCAAGTCTGCATTTAAGTTTAAGTTAAAACTTAAACCTTAGCTCTTTAGCTTGTTGGAAGTAATTAAGTTTTAATTTACTTATTTATGTGCTTATTTACTTATTTATTTACCTTAATTATTTATTTGTTCCATGATTTACTTATTTGTTTGCTTGGCTGGGTTCCTTTAGGTTTCCCTCGCTATCTAATTTTATTTAGATTCTAGTTGCTTTATCCCGGTTTACTTCGCCCAGCTCAGTGTGGCTAATTAATTCATTCTTGTTCATCGCATCATGTCCTATATGTTTAATTTCCCTTTCAGTTCCTGTTTGTTCTGCTTGGCTGTATTGCTTGTCCGCCCTATCGTGTATTGTTATTGTTAGCCATGTTAAAGGTGATTTTTACTTGATTTGATTTGATTTGATTTTTGCTGTTGCTGTTGCTTGTGTGTTGCCCTGTTTCTCCTTCTCATGTCCGCTTACATTTGCTATAATTAACTACTGTGTTCTTCTTTTACTCCTCATCACTCCATCTTATTCCTGCCACCTTATGCATTTGACCCCTGGTTTGAGGAGTTTATGCTCCGATACTTATTTCATTTAGACACTTTTTCGCTTCCTCCCAATTTGTTTTAGTTATATTATATTATTTTATTATATTATTATATTAGTCGTTTCGTGAGGGCTGATTTTGTAAGGGAGGAGAAACAAGAGAGGAGAAACAGGAAAAAGGATAAAGGAGAGGGGAGTGAGTTGGGAGTTTTGAGAATTTGAGAGTTTGTTTTTAGAAGTTTGTTTGTTTCTTTGGAAATTTGAGTTTCAAGAGTTTCTCAGGGATTTCAGTTTCAGTTTTAGTTTATATCTTATATTTTATATTTCTGCTTTAATATTAATCTCTGCATCTCTGCATCGTATGTAACGTACCTTGTTCACAATCCTTGTTGTAGCATATTTGCTTGAGCTGTAAGTTTGCTAGGTCGTTATTGTCATTGTTCATATATTCCAATCGTCTCATTCATTCGTCTTAGCATATAAAAACTTACTGTTTAATATTTATTCCCTCTCTGTCACTACGGTTACTACTGTTGTTTCTACTACCATTTCCTTCATTCGCTCTATCCATTGTCCCTGCCCATGCTTACACGCACGTGCATACCCCCACACATACGTGCGGCTGTTTCTTAATAACTGAGATACATATATTCATATACTAGCACGCACATATACGCACTTCATTCCGCCACTGTGTTTACCTGTGCCATTCAGGCTCATTGGGATTAGAAGTTACTTGTGTCCCTTTAGTGACCCCGTTGACTGCTGCCTGTATGGTTATTAGTCCCTATATGTTGTAGTTTGTAGTATGTTTGTGGTATGTTTGTGTTGTTCGTTGAAGTCTGTGTGATTGTTTGTTGCTGAGTGTCGGCTCAGTTGATGTGATTTAATTGTTTCCCTGTTTGAATGTCTGCTGTTTACGTGTTTTGTCTGTCATCCTGCTCCATTCCTACTCTCTACCTGGGGTTTACTTATTTATTTGTTTATTTGTTTGTTTATTATCTGATTCGGAGTTTTACCCTATCGATTCCTTATTTATTTGTTCGTTGCTACTTGATTTGCATGCTTGCTTGTTGCCGTCTATCATTTGCTTGAATCTTACCACCGTTTAACCTGTTTATTCGCGTCTCTCTTTAAAATAATTATGTTATAATTATACTACGTTATTTGTTATGCCACATAGTGTTGTATTATGTTGCATTATATTATGTTATAAGGCTACCTAGTTAATTAGTTTAGTTTAGTTTAGTTTAGTTTAATTTAATTTAATTATTTGTTTATTTGTTTATTTATTCATTCATTTATTTGTTTGTTTTATTTCTAGGTATACCACCGTCAAGAACCCTCGCGCAATGGCGGCCTTCACCATTTTACAGATTAATCTTAATAGCTGCCGCCTCGCGCAGGCCCTATTATGGCAAGCGTCTGCTGAAAAATGCATAGACTTCGTTTGCATCTGCGAGCCTTATCAGGTGAGGTACGAGTGGTCAAGTAGCACAGACTCAAAGAGTGCTGTTTGGTACCGTCCCTCTCGTTCCTCTGATTTCGGTGTAGTGGGTTGTGTAGGGACCGGTCGCGGTTACGTAATCGTCGAAACCCGTTATTTTGTGCTTGTGTCGTGTTATTTGTGCTCCAATCTGTCTTCCTCCGAGTTCGATGATATTATTAGCTGCCTATCGATGTCCCTCCAAAATATTAATAAGCCAGTTATAATGTGCTGTGATTTTAACGCCCGTTCCCCTTCTTGGGGCTCTGTCTCGCTTGAAAAACGGGGCCGTTTCCTTCAGTTGTTCTTGTCCGAACTTGATCTGGAGCCCGTATAAAGCACCGGGGGCCCTTCTTTTGTTACAGGCGATTCATCCTCGCGCATTGATTTCTTGGCTTGTCCTCCGTCCTTCCATTCACGTTTAACGCGATCATTTGTGTTGTCAGACTTCACTGGTTCTGACCATTTTTGACTGTACCACGAGTTTCCCCCTTTTTCTCGTCGCTCTTCTGTTTCTTCTCAATCACCTTGGGTAGCTAATCTTGGCTCGTGTGATATAGAAGCTTGGGAGGGTGCTGTGGTTTCTCGCTTTGGTGATTACGACCCAGCTTCACCTTTGTTTACCCGCGAAGAGATTGATTTCCAGCTCTCCGAGTTTCAGCTCGTATTTGATTCTGTACGCTCGCCGCTCCCTTCTCGCTCCAAAAAACGTCGCAACGTTCCTTGGTGGAGCAAAGAAATCGCTGCACTTCGCTGCGAAACACAGAAGTCCCGTAGATACTGCCTTTCAACTCTTTCTCGCGATCCGGTTGCTGCCGCCGAGATTGTGTTACCGATTTATTTACTTGCTGGCAGGGCCCTAAAATCCCTCATCACCCGTCGTAAAAATGAGTGTTTCCAGGGGATGAACCCCCGGTAACTCTAAATCGAAAAGAATTCAATTGTGCTATGCAGTCGCTTTTCGTCTTTTCTCCCCCCTCGCGCTCGGACTCCATTTCCTACTCAGGTTCTATTCCCCCGCTCCCCAATACCGTTTTAGAGACTGAAGGAAGTTTTCGTGCTTCTGAATCTACTGACTTATCTACTTCAGCTCCCCTGCACATTCGTTCGCACTCTAACCATCTCGACCCTTCCTCTTTATACCCTCATAATTCCTTTATTAATCCTGAGGGAACCTATAAACCATTTGACCCATTCACTGTGTTGAGTTCTCTTCTCCGTATAGGCTTGAAAAAAGCTCCAGGGCCTGATGGGATGACGGAAGAGGTTATTCATATTTTGGGTAGAAAGGCTATCGCGTGGGTGTCCAAGCTGTTTAATTCTTGTTACGCAAGCGGTTACTTCCCGTCCGCCTGGAAAAGTGGCCGTTTAGTCCTGATACCAAAAGCCGGAAAACCCTGTCGATCTGTCTGTGATCTCCGTCCCTTATGCATGCTTCCCCATCTAAGTAAAGGTTTTGAGTACTGCATCCGCGAACGTCTCTGGGAGGCTGTTCGCGTGTCCGGTGGTTCATGGTGGTTTATCCCCCAGTCACTTCTTAGCCAATCGATCGACAATGCAGGTTATGCGCGTCGTTATCAGCGAGTTGGATCGCGCTCGTAGTACTAATAGTCACTGCTTATTGATTACCCTAGACGTGAAGAACGCCTTCAACATCCTCGCGTGGGAAAACGTTCTTCGCGCCGCTACCTCTCGCGGTTTTCCTCCTTCTTTGATTCGTGTCCTTTCTAGTTACCTTTCTGACCGTCTTGTTGGCACCACTTTGCTTGATGGCTCTTAGATTGAGGTCCCCATTTTTGCCGGTG
Source organism: Megachile willughbiella (assembly GCA_945859595.2). NCBI lineage: Eukaryota > Metazoa > Arthropoda > Insecta > Hymenoptera > Megachilidae > Megachile > Megachile willughbiella. Next base: position 1,511,883 of record CAMAOD020000129.1, read on the forward strand.
TGCCCCAGGACTCCGTGTTGGGTCCGCTCCTTTGGATTTTGGCCTATGACGCCGTTTTAAATCTTGTTTTGCCCGGTGGGGCAATTACCGTAGGCTTCGCTGACGACATGGCTCTCGTTTTAATTGCCCGCTCGCTGGATTAGCTGCGTTTGTTAGCCGAAGAGTGTCTACGTATCCTTGATTCCTGGTATGTTTCGCAGGGCTTGGTGCTTGCCACGCAGAAAGCTGAAGCAATTCTCCTAACCGGCCATCGCATTCCCCGTGGTTTGTCCTTTACTCATGGTAGCAATACCCTCCGCACTTCTCCGTTTGTTCGTTACTTAGGTGTGCTTTTTGGCAATAGCCGTCTTTATCATCATCACATCGACCGTGTTTGTAGCAAGGCCCCTGTTGTAGCGAAGCGTTTGTCTTGTCTGCTCCCGAATCTTAGCGGTTCTGGTTATACCAGCGGTCTCCTGTATTATTGTGTCGTAGAGTCCATAGTTCTCTATGGTGCTCCTGTATGGTTTGAGTCTGTGAATTTCGCCTGCATTAATCGTCGCCTCCAATCAACCCAGCGTGTGGGCTTAATACGTATTTGTCGCAGTTATCGCACGGTGTCAACCGCGGTTCTTTGCGTTCTGTCTGCTTGCACTCCGTGGGATCTTCTTATCCATTCGCGGGCAGTGAGTTTCGAGTTTGACCCTTTTATTGACGATTTAGATACTCCTAGTTTACTTGATTTCATCGTAAGGGATAATTGGCAGCGTCATTGGGACACTTGCCCTCATGGCAATTGGACTCGTCATCGAATCCCTGACATTTCGCTGTGGATAGACCGGGACGGCCCTCGGTTACTTACTTATCACTTAACCCAAATTTTGACTAACCACGGTTGCTTCGGTAGTTACTTGCATCGCATCGGCCGCTATGAAACTTCTCGTTGTTGGTTCTGTCCCACGGAAGTCGTTGATACTGCTGAACATACCCTTTTCCACTGCATTGCCTGGGACGCCGAGCGTGCAGCCTTATTTGCTCGTGTGGGGGTGCTGTCTGTTGACAACTTCGTTCCCCTCCTTCTGCACGATCATCCGACTTACCGCGCAATTTTAGATTACGTGGAGTGCATAATTATGATCAAGGAGGAGGTGGAGCGATCCGTAGAGAACTATGTTTCTTAATCGCCAGTTGGTTTGGTTTTGGTTTTGGTGATTTATGAAAGTTTGGAAAGTTGATGACTTGTGTTTTGGGTTCTTAACATATTTAACATGTTTATTTGTTTATTTGTTGATAGGTGTTTAGGTGTTTAACTATAGGATTAATAGAATTCGTAAGATTTTGTGAAAATTTGTAAGTTTCTGAGTTTGTAGGTTTGTCTTTGGCAGTATCTGGTTGTTTCCCTTTGCTTATTTCACCCGTTCTCGCTTGCTCATTTATTATTGTATCTATTTTGGTGTTTGGTGTTTGTTGCTAGAATTTGTGAGAATTTCGAGAATTTGCGATTCTCGATACTAGCTAGGTGCTTATTTTCGATATTAGGCACTGCTTGTTAAGTTACAAGTCCCTATTCGGTGTTGATATTTCGTTTCCCAGGTTGTTCCTCTCTCCTTTATTGTCGAAATTACGGACTTTAGGATTAATTAGAATTAATTAATTAAGGAATTTCTATCGCTGTCATCGATCATCACTGTAAGAAAATCACAGAAAATCACAGATATATAGATATATGTATGTATATAAGAAGTATAAGGTACAGGGTGTCTCACAACTAGTGTAGGTCCCGGAAATCGGGGGTAGCTGACGTTATTCTGAACAAGATTTCCCTTTGCAAAAATGGGGTTTGAAGCTTCGTTTTTGAGTTATTAAGGAAAAACACTGACCAATCAGAGCGCGACAATAGCGCGCGGCCAGACGCGAGAGCGACAGTATGCTCGAAACTGTCGCTCTCGCGTCTGGCCGCGCGCTATTGTCGCGCTCTGATTGGTCAGTGTTTTTCCTTAATAACTCAAAAACGAAGCTTCAAACCCCATTTTTGCAAAGGGAAATCTTGTTCAGAATAACGTCAGCTACCCCCGATTTCCGGGACCTACACTAGTTGTGAGACACCCTGTATAAGGTATAAAGTATGAGGTGTAGAGTGTAGATCGTGTGTAGAGAGTATAGAGTATAGAGTATAGAGCGTGTAGAGAGTAGCTAAGGATTTTTCACATGCCAGACCATGATCAGATTTTTCGATACTATCTAGCAGGGCAGGATAGTTGCTTGCCCATTTCCGCAAACGGAAACCACCTTTATCGAGTAATGAAATTACCTGATCGCGTGTTTGGAGAGCAAGATGTGGATCCTCAGCACCGAATAAAAAATCATCGACATAGCTTTACTCGTTTAAAACTGGAATGGCTAATGGAAAGGTGGACCCATCGTCTTTAACGAGTTGTTTGATTACGCGTTGCGCCAGATAAGCCGCGGGAGCTGTACCGTAAGTCACGGTACATAGACAAAACTCCGAAATTGGACCGGAGGGAGTGGATCGCCACAATATTCTTTGGTAATCCCGATCGCGCGTGTCTTATAAAATCTGACGGTACATTTTGGCACTGTCGGCAGTATAAACGTATTGAAAATGGCGCCAACGGTTTAACACGGATGGTAAGTCGTTTTGAAGTTTGGGCCCGGTTAACAAACAATCATTGAGAGATTTGCCAGTTGAAGTAGGACAAGATGCGTTAAATACGACGCGGAGAGGAGTGGTGTCACTGTCTTTCTTGAAGACGGCGTGATGCGGGATATAATAACTGCAAGAGTTTGGTTTATTAAGAGGACTGGCGGGCTCCATATGTTGGAGTTCCAAATATTCCGTAAGGAAATGTTGATACACGGTTAATTGTGCAGGGTCCCGAAGCAAACGACGTTCGAGGAGTAGAAGTCGAGAAAGTGCGGCTGGTTTGTAGGCGCCAAGGTCATGTAAAGGTGGAGTTTTGAATGGGAGGCGAACCATGTATCGTCCTTCCGGCGTTCGAGAATGAGTGGATTGAAAATGATCCTCGCAGCGTTGCTCTTCAGGATTCAGAAAGGTCTGCTCTGGCAACTCGTCAATTTGCCAAAATCGGCGTAGATCGGCGTCTAAATTATGCTCTACAGCGGTGTGATGCAAGTGGACATGGAAGGCATTAGAGATGGGAGTGACGGGACCTGAGAGGATCCATCCCAAGACGGTATTCTGCGCACTCGGCTGATTAATCGCGCCCTTACGTACTCCGTTGAGAATTAACATTCCGTAACGATCAGCACCGATAAGAATGTCGATCGGATCGGGGCTGAGGGGATCACTATCGGCAAGATTGAGTGATGTAACATGTGTAACATCCCTGAAGAATTTTTCGTTTCTTTTCGTCCCCTTAAGCGCCTCAAAGCTACTTTTATTTCATTCTTCAGAGGTATATCTAATTTCTATTATCGACCGTAATTTTCATTTACCAACCGTGACATTAGACATGTCAATTACCATAGAAATTTAGTTTTGACTGTCGGTAACATATATATATATATATATATATACTTTGATTTATGAATATTATATAGTTATTTAATTTAGCAAATATATGAGCGAATTAATTAATTGTTAAGTTATATTATCAAACGTCAGATTCATTTATTATTTTACTTACTTAAACAAATAGTATATTATATAGATTTTGTATGGAATATTACACGCGCTGCGACTCTAGCTCAGGAAAATAGAAAGAGTTCGCTATATATTTAGAAAGGGATAGAATATTTATTTTCGTTAATAATGTTAAATAAGGTGTTATTAATTATTATTTGTTGAATCAAAATATAGGAAAGCTAATTTAATAATATGTTAAAGTTGAATTATTAATAATCGAAATCAAATGTTAGTTTATTTAAATAAATAATATATATTGTAAATGTTTCATATGCAATACTCCGAAATGCCTACGTGCCTACGTGACACGAACCTAGCCAGGATTTCTTGGAATTTAGCAAGCAATCTTTAAAGAGAGAGACAGAGTATTTTATTTCAATTAACAATATTATTTGTCATTAGAATTATTAATTCGTTAAATCCATTAATATATACAGTTAGCCAATGTTATGTTAAGTATAATTGTCGATACTCGAAGTCAGATATTGTTTTGTTAATCCAGATAAATAATAATTTGTAATATTAATCTATGGAATATTCCGAAGCTTCGTATGCTTCAACATATAGTTCAGATCCTTATAGAAATACGTGCGAAAAAGACAGCGTATATGTTTCTCACTTAATACGCTATTAAATTATTATTTTCACATTTAGAACATTAACTACGATTTAGAAAACATGATTGACAATGTTAGAAATTCATTTACTTCATTAATTAATGTTTAATTAGAAAATATATATAAAATTGTATGTAAAATTATACGCAAAATTATACACGTCGAACATAGGGGTAGTTTTCCAGACCCTTGAAAAGTGAAAGGACTTCGAGTATAAAAGGCCGAACGAAACCCACCTAGGGGCAGAACAGTTTTCAAAGTCGAGCTAACTACACGTCGATAGATAAGTATAATCCGGAACAGTTTTCGCTGGTCAGAGCCGAAAAGATTCTTAGTTCTTGATTGGAAGTGCGGGTATACGCCATTTGGATACCTGATCGCTGGGTCGTTCTTGTAGCCAGTGAACAACAGGCTCCCCATTCAAGCGGTCTTGTATCTGAAACTCCGTCAGGAGAGTGCTATACTCAGCGCCAAGAAAGATTGAGACATCGAAATGAGAGCTCTCAGCTACTAATATATTGCAATTTTTGTAGAAATTACTAAACGTGCCGTCAGACTCTCGGAGTTAGCTCTGGGTCGTTTCGTAGCTAGCGAACAGCAGGCTCTCCATTTGAGCAGCTTGGTGTCTGAAGCCCGTGTCTTTTGGGTAGCAGTGCAGTAATTACGATTTTACAATTAGAGTCATTTTTAATTTGCTACCCTGTCGGACGTATGCTGTTCATTTGATTCTGGGTAGTTGGGTCGTTCTAGTAGCCAATGAACAACAGGCTCCCCAATTAAGCGATCTGGTTTTGGGTGTCAATGTGCGCTCTGGCTAAAAGGGTCTTGGACAATTAGTTTGTCGAGTCAAAATCAGAAAGAGTAACTGTTCCGACGAATAATATATTTTGCACATAAAATTTAGAGTCTTGAATCGAGTCAATCTTAGGATCTTGAATCTATTTAAGAATATTGTTCTGTCACTATCGTATTTTGCGTAGCGTATCTCACGTAGTCGACTACATCGCGTTAGAGATCGATTTAAAGTATTAATCTCGTAAATCGAGTCGAGCTTGATAGAGAATCACACTTAGGTAGGATTCCGCATAACGCTAGACTTTTAAAGTATCGATATTATTAATTTTGTAAAAGCTTAATTAGCTTCGAAAAAGAATCAGACTTAGGTAAGATTCATCGTAGAGCTAGAAACGTATTAATTTTGTTAGATTTTGTAACTGCGTTAATTTTGAAAGAGTGCAAGTCATAGGCACTTAGAATTTCAGGTCTTATTAATATTGTAAAAGCGTAGTCGAGTTAGCCTTGACAGTAAATCGAAACATAGGACTTCGAGTTCATTATCTAGAAATTGCGTTTCTATTAAAGACTTCTTATATTTGCAAACCGCGTATTATTTAATTTACAGAATTCTGTTCTTTATACGACAATATTTCTTTAGTTCTTTGATCTAGTCATTCATTATATTAGTTTGTATTACATATACTTTTCCTATCTTGTTATAATTGTTATTTGTTAATCATTCTCATCGTTATTTTTATTGAATAAACCTGCTTTTTGAAAGGTATTGACCTGTGGATTTCACTCCTTAACCGCACACCACACGAATCCCACATTCTTTGGATTTAGTTATTATAGATTCGAGTCGTTCAGTAGGTAAAAACCGCTCTTTGCCTCACGAGTGCTGTAAGATTCCTGTGCATAGCTTCAGAATCGTTACACATGCGGCCATTGATTTGGTATACCTACGCAACGCGGAGTATATTTCGTTAAGGATTTAAGTACTAACGCCGTAGTCGAAAATGCGGGCTGATGCTCTCTCGCAGGAGTGATCGTAACCGTGACTGTATGTTGCACCGTGGTCGCGGACTCACCGATCCCGGATATACGCATGGGTCGGCGAATTTTCGGTAAGCGTAAGAGTTGTACTAAATTTTCCGTTATAAGAGTGGCGGCGGATCCTTGATCTAATAAAGCGCGCACGGTTCAAAAATGCCCTGTCGGTGAATATACTTTTACGCGCGCAGTAGCGAGAAGGACTTGGGAGCGCGATGCGTCATATTCGGATATTAAATGCGTGGAAACAGGAACGTCTGCAATGTTGCGTGTCGGTACAAGTGACCCAGGCGAGTCGTTAGGAGTCGTTGGTGTATTGCTATTGAAATGTAATAACGTATGATGTTTCTTGCCGCATTGTTTACAAGCGAGCTCGCTGGGACAATCTCGCGCCGAATGTTTGGAGCTGAAGCAATTAATACAGCGTTTTGACGTTCGAATACTTTCGTACCGCTGGGAAGGTGACTGATTATAAAAACGGTCGCAATGTTTGATTAGATGGTTTGCTAGACAAATCGGACACGCGGATGTTACGGTTACCGAATGAGCTGGAATACAACGCTCTTTCCCTTGCTTGTTATGGGTCGGGTTAGCGGTTGTACCGTTGTACTTTTGAATTTCCGGTAATGACTCTAAAGCAAGAATTCGCGCATCAAGAAATCCTTTGAGCTGTCGTGAGCTTGTCGTAACGCGCTGACAACGTATTCCAAGCGATAGGGAAGTTCGCGTCGGTTATCGTGAGATGACTAAGTGCGTTACTCGCGGCGCCGCTTAAACATGACGTTAAATGATGCATACGATCCACATTAGATAACACCGGATCGTTTATAATCATGGAAGTAAACTTATCTCGGAAAGTTTCCCAATGGTCGAAGCTTCCATCGAAGGTGGGCAGCCGCAGATTCGGAAGACGAGACGCACTCCTTTCCGGGGGGTTGAATGCTGGGATGGCGTTTATGGCAGCGTCGGCTCGTACATCTTTCTCGAGAACCTCCACCATAAAATCGGCTGCTTCATTGAAGCGTTCTTCGCAGTCCAAAAACTGTCCCTCGATGAAATAGGGTTGGGTGCTGCGGGCCTTCTCGTCAGCTTGTGCCCAGATTTCAGCGTCCAGTTGTTGGCATCTCGCGAAGCTGTCCTTCAAGGAGTCGTAACGACGGCGTGTAACGGCGAGAGTCATGTTGGCTGCTCCCAATTTTTTGAAGTTGGGCAATGCTCGGCAGACTGTTCCCATAATCTGGGATTGTTTGGCTTTTAGTTCGTTCAGGTTAGACATTTTGACTTCTCGTCCGGCAAGACGGTTGTAACGTTAGCAAGCGCTTATTTCTCTTCCCAAATCCGGCTCGAAGGACCAATGTTTCGGATGCTGGTAAGGAGCCGTTTATAGCAGGACAGCACAAATAATGAGACGCACGGTTAATGTTCCACAAAAACACAATTTATTACAAGCACACACTAATTATTAAACTGCACAAAAGACGTTAATAAGGTACACTTTGGCTTATCGGTAATCGGTTTTGATTTGGCGGTTGCGGAACGGACAATAATAACGCTCTTCTGCGATACGGTATTTATATTGTTATTGAACAGGTCTAGACTGTTCGATTAGACGGTTGGCATTAGGCATTACCGTTAACGAGATTGTCGATTTAATCCTTCTCGCATTACTGAACAGATATAAAATGTAAGATGTAATATACAAGATAAGATAAGAAACTGGTCTCTTAAAGCTTGCTTACTTTGTTTATTTATTTACTTATTTAACTGTTTAACCGTCCTGTACTGTATATCTAATTAGAATTAATGCGAATTAAGATTAAAGGTTAAATTAGAAGTGGCAATTTGATGATTAATGATTATTGATAATTTCATTCCCGATGAGAGTTTACTGTTATGTGAGATTTTGTGGGGTTTCGTGGAGTTTTTGTGGGGTTTCGTGGGGTTTTTGTGGAGTTTCGTGGGGTTTTTGTGGGGTTTCGTGGGGTTTTTGTGGGGTTTCGTGGGGTTTCATTATGGGATATACCGTTTATACCATTGTTTATCGTGACCTAGGGCGTAGAGCTTGCTTAATATACGGTGTGCACCATATACAAAGTAACACAAAATGCCCAAGGTACGTGTTGCGTAATATGCTGCGTAATAAGCGCTGTTAGTAATACCCGCAGCATTTCTGCAGTTCATCAGGGTTGTTGGATTGTTGATGAATAATAGACAAATAATAAATAATAGTTGCTTAACTGGTAGCTGATAGCTAGTAATTGTCCGCTAGCCATGATGTTATTGATGTTATTATTGCTATTATTATTATTGTTGTAGTTGCACCATAGTGTTAATGCTGTGATGCACTATGTTATTATATTGTATTTTATTATATTGTATATTGTATTTTGTATTACGTGTTGTATTGTACGTTGCTATTGCGCTTATAATATAATATCTAGTCAAAATTGAGAATGAGGTATTGGAGATTGGATATTTCTGCATTATTAATTGACTTAACTTCCGTCTACTCCGTCTGTTATGCTTACATGTATGTATGTTTATATATATTTATGTATGTCAATGTATGCGTATTAATGCATATTAACTTGTAGTTTATATATAGTTTATAGTTTTATAGTATTTTGTTAATTAAGAGTTGGAGTCATATTTCCAATACATATACATACTGCATGCAGATCATATTATTATAATTGAATTACGTTTCATTATATTACATTACATTATATTCTGCTTACATTGATAGTTGATAATTATATAATAATATCGACATGTTTCGCTCCAATGTCCTATAATACATATGTTGTATATATATATATATATTGTATGAAGGTTGTATATATTATTACATTATTATTGTATTGTTTGTGTAATCGTAGGGTTATCGTACAGTGTCATATTGTATAGACTAGGATAAGATAAGATATGATAACAAGATAACAGGATAATAAGATGCTATTTGCAACGACGATACAGTGCGTTACTACATGACTGTGTCTTACTTTCTGTTCACGTTATCCTGTCCCTGACGTTGTGTGTCCTACTTCCTAATTCTTAATTTAGTTTAGCTTAGTTCAACTTGATTTAATTTTGTCTCGTCTTCACTTATTTGCTACTTATATTAATCTATCCTATGTTAGCTTTTATTATATATCCCTTTGAGGGTTTTGTGGGTTTTGAGGGTTGCGTCTCCTGTTCCTACAGTGCATTTGAGCGGTTCCTTTTGCCCTGGGGCAGTATGGTCTAAGTTCCTGCCATCGGCTTCTCGCCCGAGTCAGTTCCGGTGAAATGATCCAGTCACGACAACACATTTTTACCGAAGCAGGATTATTTTTAAACAATAGGTGAGTCTGATTTAAATTATTTTTACATGTTTTGTAAATTTTAAGTAAGCAGGTATTAATACATTTGTTAGTTATTAGATATAAAGTCTTCTTTGATAAATAAAAAAGTTATTTGTCCTTTAAAATGTGCGAATTTGTTGTTTTGTATTTTTATAACGCGAGATAAAAACAATTTTCGATATTTTATTCCTCATTCCTTTCATAACAAATAATTAGTTTATCCCCTATCTGTAAATAATGCATAGGCGGATCTTAGTTTTAATTGTTTTATTCATTATTTGATTTAATTTTGCCGTAGTGGTTTACTGTTAGCAATTACATTGTCATAGTGCAAACGTGCTTGTTCACGATCACGTTCAGTGTTTTTCCTTAATAATTCAAAAACTAAGCTTTAACCAGCATTTTGGTAAAGGAAAAAGTTGTTCAGAATCACCCCAGCTACAACCCCTTAAAATTATGCCCACCAGTAGCCGAACACCCTGTATGTACGGAAAAGTGTGGCGACACAATTAGCAGTGAGAAATAAACTTTGGCTTTAAATTTAAAATGATAATGATAATGATAATGATAAGCCGCTAATAGGTCATTTTACGGAGTTCGCTGAGCTGATTACAGATTTAATCGCAGCAGGCGCGAAATTGAGAGAAGTGGGCAAAGTTTCACATTTATTAATAACACTTCCAAAGCCGTATGAAGGAGTGAACACAGCAATTGAAAAATTAACAGAAGATAATTTAACTCTTGATTTTGTGAAAACAAGATTATTAGACCATGAAGTAACATTGAAAATGATATTAGTGAAATTCCCACCAAAGCGCTTCAAGTTAATCGAGAAGATAATTCAACGATAAGTAGAAATCAGTATAGAAATGCAAAGTTTAGGAACACATTTAAGAAAAGAAATCAAAATTATAAAAACAAAGGAAGTTTCCAAAATAATTTAAAATGCCATTTCTGTGGAAGAAATAATCACATTATAAAGGACTGTATTTTCGCAGGAAGAGGGAGCAGCATTTTCTTGGGATGAAAGGGCAGAATAATTATCCAAATAAAGGGAATCACCTAGCATCAACCTCTTACATGAATACAACACCGAATGATGGCGCATCATCTTCATTTGCTCTCATGGTTGGTAATCATCGACATGAATGTGGCAATAAATTAAATTTTGTTTTAGATTCCGGCGCCTCCGTTCACATCGTTAGCAACGATTCCTGCTTTGTAAGTCTGATTGAATTAAATCCGCCAGTGAAGATTTCATTTGCGAAGAATGGAGAATTTATAACCGCAACAAGAGAGGAATTATCAATGTAATTAGTGATATCGGAGTAAATGGAGCTTTGGAGGATGTTCTTTATAGTGCGGAAGTTGCACTAAATTTATTGTCTGTTAGTAAACTGCAAAAGGCCGGTATGGAAATTATTCTAATCAGAAAGGAGTAAAAATAATAAGGGATGGAAGAACCATCATTAATGGTAAGCCAGCAGATAACACTGTACAACAGCCAACTGATTTCGTAACCGCCACTATGAAATTCTTATAGATTTTTGCGAGCTGAAGACGAATCTGAAATCCGTTTTTCTCTAGGACGTACAGATTTTGAGAAAATTAATGTTAAAAAAATTGCAAATTTGCAACTTTGGAAATTTTTTGTGCTTTTACCATAGCAGCTATTCAGTGGCTTTTTACATGAGGAAAATCTTTGATCTTTCCCGAATAAAGCGATATAAATTGTTATTACATTGTAAACATTTAAATATGTTTAAATAATGGTCAAAGTAAAAAAGACATCAAAAACGCACCAATTTTTGCTGATATTTTTCAATTTATTTAAGAAACTATGGATCTAGGCGTAAATCTAACCATCGTACGTTATAGAGCAAACATTTCTGCTGAAGAAACCATCAAGCGAAGTTACAAAATCGCTTTCGTTTTCTTTTTATAAAAAAAATAGTTCGGCAAAACACGCGCCGCTGCCAGTGGTATTCAATGTTTGGCGCGGCGTGGTAGTCGCCCTACCTACTGTCTTGTTGTACCGGAATAATTAAACGGCGCAACGCGCCAACATTGTGTACCACTGGCAGCGGCGCGTGTTTTGCCGAACTATTTTTTTTATAAAAAGAAAACGAAAGTGATTTTGTAACTTCGCTTGATGGTCTCTTCAGCAGAAATGTCTGCTCTATCACGTACGATGGTTAGATTTACGCCTAGACCCATAGTTTCTTAAATAAATTGAAAAATATCAGCAAAAATTGGTGCGTTTTTGGTGTCTTTTTTACTTTGACCATTATTTAAACATATTTAAATGTTTACAATGTAATAGCAATTTATATCGTTTCATTCGGAAAAGTTTACAGATTTTGCTCGTGTAAAAAGCCACTGAATAGCTGCTATGGTAAAAGCAAAAAAAAATTCCAAAGTTGAAAATTTGCAATTTTTTTTAACATTAATTTTCTCAAAATCTGTACGTCCTAGAGAAAAACGGATTTCAGATTCGTCTTCAGCTCGCAAAAATCTATAAGAATTTCATAGTGGCGGTTACGAAATAAAAAAAAAGTCAAAATTTGTTGTACAGTGTAATTTGGTATCAATTAATTTGAAATTGGAAAAATCAATGCTAGAGCTTTTAATATTGAAAGGGATAATTACGAACTTTGGCATTAGCGTTTAGGTCATGTTAGTAGAAGTAAATTTTAGAATTGAAAATAATGAAATGTTTGACAATGTTAATCAAATTAAAATTTGCACCTACTGAAAAGTTATGCGAAACTTGTATATTAGGAAAACAATCTAAATTACCTTTTCAAAAGTTAAAAGATAAAACTTACATTAAACGCCCGTTATTTATTGTACATACAGATATTTGTGGTCCGATTACTCCATCAACATATAATAGTAAAATTATTTGTTATTTGTGGATGAATTTACACATTATTGTGTAATATATTTGCTTGTATATAAATCAGAAGTATTTACTGTGTTTCAAGATTTGTTTCAAAAAGTACTGCTCATTTCAATTCAAAATAGTAAGTTTATATTGCGATAGAGGTCGAGAAATTTATCCAATGAAATGAATGAATATTGAAAGAATATTGTGTACAAAATGGTATAACTTATCACTTAACTGTTCCACTTACGCCTCAGTTAAATGGTGTCTCAGAACGAATAATGAGAACAATTGTAGAAAAAGCTCAATTGTAGAAAAAGCTCGTACAATGTTAAACGGTGCTAAACTAAATAAATATAAATAAATAAAATATTTTGTGGAGAGGCAGTAGTATCTGCGACTTATTTGATTAATTTAACTCCTACTAAGGCATTAAAAGTAAATAAGACACCATATGAATTGTGGCACAGTAGAAAGCCTAAATTAACATGTTTAAAATTTGATAGTACGGTTTATGTTTAAATAAAACCAGGGAATCAAAATTTGATGAAAAATCCTGGAAAGGTATTCTTCTTGGTTATTTGCAAATGGGTATAAAGGATGGAATGTACAGACTGAAAAATTAATTATGACAAGAGATGTAATTGTTGACGAAAGTAGTTATTTAACATCTCGTCCAGTTGGGAGATGCGGCAAGATAAATGACGATAATTTACGACTGAAACTGATGCATCTGACATAGGGTCAAAGTCAGTAGAATTAAAAGAAACTGATGCATCTGATAGTGGGTTAAAATCAGTAGAATTAAAAGAAACTGATGCATCTGACAATGGGTCAAAATCAGTACAGTTAGAAGAAACTGACGCATCTGACAATGAGTCAAAGTCAGTAGAATTTCAAAATCTGATATTATTGGTAAATCAGATAAAGTTTCGGAAAATAAATCTGATAGTAAATCAGATGAGTCTGTACACAATCCATACAAAATTAGAAAATTAGACGGTAAATTAGATGATTCTATAAATGCGACAGATAAGTTAAGGGAAACCATTAAAACAATATGTTATGATAAGAATGATAAAGTATCAAATGAATTAGAACCACGTAGGAGTGAAAGGATAAAACGTAGACCTTCTGTATCTTATGAAGAATTAGAATTAAATGATGATAAGGATGATTATCTTATGTGCGCGCAATCTATAGTTTGTAAAAATTCCTAATTCATATCAAGGAGTAAAATATAGAGATGCTAGAGAAAATGGGAAATTGCTATAAATAATGAAATTAATTCATTGTTAAAGAACGAAACATGGACACTGGTAGCAAAACAAGGCAATACAAATATAGTTGATTGTAAATGGGTTTTCACGGTTAAAAATGATGAATTTGGTAAACCAATGAAATACAAGGCACGTTTAGTTGCTCGGGGTTTCACTCAAAAGTATATGATAGATTATGGTGAGACGTTTGCACCAGTTGCCCGAATTACTAGTTTCAGGTTTATTTTAGTGTTTGCAAATCAATTTAATTTAATTTAATTTATTAGTACATCATATAGACGTGAAAACTGCATTTGAATGGTAATTTAAAAGAGGAAATATATATTAAAGTACCCGAAGGAATTAAGAATAATTGAAATAAAGTCTGTAAGCTAAATAAAGCAGTTTATGGTTTAAACAGGCAGCCAGATGTTGGTACGAAACATTTGAAAAGGTATTGTTAGAATGAGGGTTTAGAATTTCAGCAGTAGACACATGTATATATTTGTTAGACAGAGGAGACGCAAAGAAAAATATCTATGTAGTGTTGTATGTAGATGATTTGGTTATTGCAACTTATGATATGTCTACAATGAACAATTTTAAAAGTTATGTAAAGAGAAAATTTAGTATGACTGATTTAAAAGATGTAAAATTATTTAGGAATAAGAGTACAGAGAAGTGAAAATATAGTGACTTTAGATCAGAGTGCATATATAAATACAATACTAGATAAATTCAAAATGTCAGATTGCACTAAAATTAGTACGCCTTTACCCAGTAAATTAGATTATAATGCTTTAAATTCAGAAGAAAATATGATGCTCCATGTAGAAATTTAATTGGATGTTTAATGTATGTTATGCCTTGCTCAAGACCAGATTTGAGTGCTTCAGTAAACATTTGTAGATTATTGACCGTAAACCCCTTCTATCCCAGGCCCGCTACGCATTCATCTATCGGCCGGCCATCCTGTCGCTTGCCACGCGACGCCTCATTGGCCCTGCCGGCCGTCAATTGCGCTACCGTTCGTCTGCTGAAGGACTCTTTCCACTACCTCTTGTTCGCCACTCCATTCACTCGCTGTTAATTTGTCTTACCACATTCTTCCTTTCCTTTTACCTAGGTTTACATACACGTACGGGCCTATGCATACCTATACATTCATGTACATATCTATACATGCCCATGCGTACGTACATGCATGCATATACTCGTGTATCACTGCAAGTGATTGCACTGTAGTTAAACAACCAATTACCTGCAGCCCGAGTGCGTCAGTAATTTGTTACGATAAGATATGGACATTAGGGTGGCCCCTATTTTTCGACTTCCGATTTTTCTTGGTCTCACCCCCTACAATTCTTACATTTGGTGAAAAAATGATAATGTCAAAATTTCAGCATGATTGGATAACAGGAACCCGTGCCGCAATCGAGTTGAAGTTTTGAAATTTGCACGATTTCAGGTTATCGTCCGATATGTTGGTGGCCCTTTATTTTAAAAGTATCAGTGAATATTTTTTAATGAAAATATAATTTTTCACACGTGCAATACTAGCATTTGCATTTAGCTGTAAACAATTTACATAAAATTATTAAATTTTAGCGTTAAACTTGGTATGTAACGTATCGTTTGATCCACCGGATAATGTGACTGCTAGGTAATTGGGAGCTGTATACAATTCGTGCAAAGGTTGATTAATTTTCTAAAAATCCTGATTGTATTATAAATGAATTTCTTTTGTAATCGTTATAAACAAAATATTCTTTATTAAAGTTTAAGTTATATCTTATATAATGAATAAATTAGCCTATTATTAAATTATACATAGTTTTTAATATATGTATATGCTGTGTTAATGTAGATTTGCTTACATCAGAATAAGGCTTTTATAATTCTCAATTACTTGTAAAATGTATTGTGTTTCTTTTTCATTTTTGGTCAGTAAGTTATTATATTCAGACATAAGTTTAACACCACGTTCAGCGGTATCGTGTACCACTTTTAAATTTGTTGCAATTTGTAAACATTTTTGATGTGAAATATCATTGTTCTACAATGAAGGGTCTATTTCTAAAAAATCTGCAAGTATATTGTATCCGGTAAACTTTTTTAGATTCAATAGAATTGGAGCTACCAATGTTCATATTTACATAATTTTGTATATTTTCTGGTAATATTAATAGTCTTTTTATTGTATGTTCCGTATTGTTATCTATGAGGGCCTCGATCAGTTTCCTTTTAGTGTTCAACGGCACTACTTCATCGAAAAATGATAATGCCACGTTGTCTGGCCGGGAAATTTGCGTATTACTAATCTAGTAACAGAGTAAAGAAACTTTTAATACTTCCGGAATATGTACAAAATTATGTAAATATGAATATTGATTGTTTCAACTCTATTGAATCTAAAAAAAACTTTAACGGATACAATATACTTGTAGATTTTTTAGAAAAAAAACCCTTCATTGTGAAAAAGTGATATTTCTTATCAAAAGGGTTTACAAATTTCAAGAAATTTAAAAGTGGTAAACGATACCGCTGAACGTGGTGTTAAACTTATGTCTGAATATAATAACTTAATAACTTACTGACCAAAAATGAAAAAGAAACACAATACATTTTACAAGTAATTGAGAATTATAAAAGCCTTTATTCTGATGTAAGCAAATCTACATTAACACAGAATACATATTAAAAACTATGTATAATTTAATAATAGGCTAATTTATTCATTATATAAGATATAACTTAAACTTTAATAAAGAATATTTTGTTTATAACGATTATAAAAAAAATTCATTTATAATACAATCAGAATTTTTAGAAAATTAATCAACCTTTGCACGAATTGTATACAGCTCCCAATTACCTAGCAGTCACATTATCCGGTGGATCAAACGATACGTTACATACCAAGTTTAACGCTAAAATTTAATAATTTTGTGTAAATTGTTTACAGCTAAATGCAAATGCTAGTATCACACGTGTGAAAAATTATATTTTCAGTAAAAAATATTCACTGATGCTTTTAAAATAAAAGGCCACCAACATATCGGACGATAACCTGAAATCGTGCAAATTTCAAAACTTCAACTCGATTGCGGCACGGGTTCCTGTTATCCAATCATGCTGAAATTTTGACATTATCATTTTTTCCCCAAGTGTAAAAATTTTAGGGGGTGAGACCATAAAAAAATTGAAAAAAAGAAATCGAGCTCTATAGCTAAGGGCCACCCTAATGGACATAGATGCCCCCCCGCCCCGGATTAGTCATGCTGTATAGTACGTAGGGATAGTGAAGATAGTTTATAGCTTGTGTAGCGCCGATCCAAATCGTGCATGATTGACGCTTGCCAGCAGTGTCGCTTCGGCCTCTGTTAAACTGTTAGAAACTC
Organism: Megachile willughbiella; assembly: GCA_945859595.2. Taxonomy (NCBI): domain Eukaryota; kingdom Metazoa; phylum Arthropoda; class Insecta; order Hymenoptera; family Megachilidae; genus Megachile; species Megachile willughbiella. The sequence goes on from CAMAOD020000129.1 coordinate 1,528,867, forward strand.
CATGGAATAATAAATGAGTAAATGAGTGTGTGCTCTTCCCAGGGATACCCGAGCATTGTCGCGGTGTTAATGAAATAATATACATTTTACTATATAATATATAATACTATATGATTGGAACGCTACAACTAAAATAAGAATAAAATAAATATAATGTAGTATAATAAGAATAACTGAATTAAATAGGATAGGATGAAATAAGAAAAATAAATTTAAATAAACATAAGAATAAGAAGCGTGCTGGCCCCCAATACAATGCATGATCTGTGTCGGCAAGTACACATTAAACGGCAACTACGCAATACTTTATGCACACATTTCGTTTGCCTTCCCTTTGAACGCAATTCGCCGCTTAATCGTGCCATCGTTTGTTATTTGTTCGTCTTTTATTTATTCTACTGCGGTGACAATGCCCTCCTTTGCGTGCGTCGTTACTTCTTTCTTCAATTCTTCGCAGGTCATCGTAGAAAAGGTAGAAAAGGTACGTGTCAATTTCTCACCCTCCCGTCTCCTTCCCTGCTCCTTTGTGCTAGGATTATCTTTACTTTAATTGCCTGATTGTTTGTTTGTTTGTTTGTTTGCTTAACTAATATCTTACTGTATCGTGTTGTGTTGTGTCATGCTGCACTGTGTTGTGTTTTATTGTGTTCTGTGTTAGTTTGTTCTGCTGTTTATTGCACGCATGCTTTATTGTGCTTATCTTGCTTATCTTATCTTTGATTGTCATTCGATTGTCGTTAGTGATTAATTTGATTTATTTAATCTGTTATGAGCGACAACCACAGTTGAGCGTTTAAAAAACTTTATTCTTAACACTCGCTAAGTTACAATATGGTTGATCTTTGTATCACGTTCCGAACAGTAGTAATAACACCCTCTACATTCGCCACAACAATTTACAATCTGAATGCTTCAATATGATTCCTCGCACGCGCCTGTCGGCTCTTGTTTTATACTTCTCCTTATCTCTGAACTGCGCTGCTTTTTTGGCTTATCTCGTTCGTGATTCTTCGATGGTACATTATCTTGTTTATGTCCAGTGGTCCTCTTTATGTCTGCATTATCTTGTTTGTGACTTTTAGGACCGTGTGTTATCTTATTTATGTCTCCTGACTGGTGAGAAATCTAATCCAATTTATTAAATTAATTACTTAATTAATTAATTCAGTTCAATTCAATTCGGTTTGCCCAATTTGATTGACCCTACTTACAAGGGACCTCACTTAAGTGTTACACGCGGATTTTAATGAAATTTACATATGTGGTAGTTTTTTGAAAATTATTTGACCCATATTTTTTTATATCTGCTGACATGCATGTTGAGGGGGTGAAAATAGCCCTCAAAGTTGGGGTTGAAAACACATTTTCTTTAATATCTCGGAAACTAGGGCGTGTAGGAGAGTGAATTTTTTTTTAAAATGTGTATTTTTGAGTAAGGAATTTAGTTTATTACGAAAATTTTCGGAGAAATTATTTATTTAAATAATATATTAAAAAATTGGATTTTTTTGTCAATTTTTTACCCCAAATGCCGTTCGATTTTTATGCAGATTTGTATACGTAAAATATGGATCAAAATGGCGGATACATGTTTTCGGAATTTTTTGTTTATTGCAATTTAGCAATAATTATTACGTATACAATTTTCGTCTACTTTTTGCGGAGAAAAGTGTTGAGATTTGTTTTCGTAGAGTGTGAGCCCCATTTATACGATCATTTGCCACGTTTTTAACAATTGGACAATATTACATGTTTATTGTTCCATCATCGGTAGCCAGAGAAGGTCCAGCGGGCAGGTATAAATCCGCCGCGGTACCAGTCGTCGTTGTACGGAACGTAGTTTTTTATAGGTAATGGAACTTTTAGCCGAAGGTGAAAGTTTAGCTATTTAACTTCTAATAATTTGAACCAAAATGTTTCTCATATAAATGATTTGATATCTCTGAAAGCTGCTAATTTTGTTATAGTATTCATGGTAATGCAGAAATCGAAGTATAGAAATATTGCAGATTCCAAAAGATACTACCGGATTTATACAGCCAATACATGTGTTCAGTTTTAGAATATGGAAGAATTTTGCACATAAGATTTCTAAGATAATAATTTTATTAAATTTGCATATGACTACATCCAAAAAATTTCATAATTAAATTACAATCTCTGATACATAACCAACATTCATCACCAAGATAGAAAAATTTATTCCGATATGTCTGGTTCCGTTATAGCTGTGTCAGCGTCATACTTGATGAATTTAATAACCCAGTTGATTTTGCTTGAATGATTTAGAAACTATGTTTTATTCTCAATATACTGATGTAGTTTCTATAAACTGTTCGTGGTGAGTCCAGCATTTGTATTTTACGCATTTCTTCGTTGAATTTCATTACTGTACACACTATATAACATAAGTTTCAAAAATACTTATTCCATTTTAGCTTTATTATTTTTATTTCAATTTCAAAAATTTATTGTTTTTATTACAATTAATTTGCATCTACATTCAATACGATTAAAGGATCAGAAATTTTTCGAACAAAATTTTTCCAAATTCGAAAACTATAGACGTCAAATTGTTGAACAAATGATGTGGTATCTTTAATATTTCCAGTTTCTTACAGTTTCTGGCATTGGGATTGCACGTCATAACTTCTTCTTGCTATATCTTTTCCATGAGTCGAGGAGCACAACAGTATTTTCCGTTGCGCGCAAAAAAAATATTTTGCCAAATTTTTAAGTAGATACTTGTTCCATTTCCTCTTCATTGACAGAAATAGCTAAGATTTGGTCATACGTCAAATCGTCAAATGTAAACTCTTGTTGCATTTCTATACCTGTATATGTACATACATATGCCGATTCTTTACACATGTTGAGTGCATCTGTACAACGACGACTGGTACCCGCGACGAATTTATACCTGCCCGCTGGACCTTCTCTGGCTACCGATGATGGAACAATAAACATGTAATATTGTCCAATTGTTAAAAACGTGGCAAATGATCGTATAAATGGGGCTCACACTCTACGAAAACAAATCTCAACACTTTTCTCCGCAAAAAGTAGACGAAAATTGTATACGTAATAATTATTGCTAAATTGCAATAAACAAAAAATTCCGAAAACATGTATCCGCCATTTTGATCCATATTTTACGTATACAAATCTGCATAAAAATCGAACGGCATTTGGGGTAAAAAATCGACAAAAAAATCCAATTTTGTAATATATTATTTAAATAAATAATTTCTCCGAAAATTTTCGTAATAAACTAAATTCCTTACTCAAAAATACACATTTTAAAAAAAAATTCACTCTCCTACACGCCCTAGTTTCCGAGATATTAAAGAAAATGTGTTTTCAACCCCAACTTTGAGGGCTATTTTCACCCCCTCAACATGCATGTCAGCAGATATAAAAAAATATGGGTCAAATAATTTTCAAAAAACTACCACATATGTACATTTCATTAAAATCCGCGTGTAACACTTAAGTGAGGTCCCTTGTTAGTTTAATTTAATTAGACTAGTTAATTCCTTAACATTCAATTTGTCAATTTAGGATTAGGTTTGGATTAAGTTCATTTCCTAATTTTATTGGTCCTACTAGATCATTAGTCATTTAGACTGCCTTAATTTATTTATTATTTGTTATTTATTTAATTAATTTCATTTAACTTAATTTAATTTCATTTCGTTACTCTTCTTGCTATCCTTTTCTAGATTATTACATTTTATTATATTTGTTTTATTCTATTAATTATTTTATTTTATTGGTTTTTGTTTTACTATATTATATTATTTAATTCCTATCAATTTAATTCCATTACTGTAGTTAAATATTCCCGCGTACTTGCCTGATACAAGTTCCCCATAGCCAGCCCTCGCTTGTCTATCATCCTTCATGCATTCATAATCCCTTGCTAGTTAGTATATTATTTAATAGTATACTAAATTCCACTTCAGATTTGACCCTGCTCTCCATTTCTTAGAGCGCTTTGGTGGTACCCTCTTCCTAAAGGCCGGTCCTCAACTCCACGTGTGAATCCGCCTTGCTGCTGTTTCCGATTTTCGTCACCCGTGGCGCTGCCCACGCCTCATCTCCGGTGTCGTGCCGATTCTTGATCACGTCGCCATATTGCTTCGCCGAGCGAGTTGACAGTTCCCGGTGTTTAGTTTACAGGTAGTCTATCTTCATTATTAATTTATTATTCCCCTATTGGCCATGCATTATCCTTCCCTATTGCTTTGCACCGCAGTATTACATACATACATACAACATTCTCAGCTGCTTGCTTTTGGAAGCAATGAAAAACGAAGAAGACACCACGAAGCTACTCGCTAATTGAGGTTAGAGACCAGGGAACAAAGAACTACTCCAGCCTCGACTACAGCACGTAAGGTATTCCCTCCTACTTCTATCTTCTAATTGACTATTGCTTAATTCGTTTATCATTCACTTATTTAGGCTTGAAGTATCGCTCCTGCTCTACCTCTCTCCGCTCTCTACTAAGTAGCTTTCTGAGGGTCAAGATAGAAACCAATATAGAAACCAACCAGTGAAATGAGTAAAGAAAGGGAAGATTATAGTAAACTGTAGGAGACTGTGATAACTTTGCGTTGTCCGTGTCAATCGCATGACCACAAGTGTTGGAAGAAGAAATGAGGGACGTGAAAAGCTCGTTTTTCAATTATATGAGTAGGCCTACTTTAAGCCTACTTTTATCTGTTATCTTTACCATTCCCCCTGTTCTAATAGGTGGATTAAAAATAAATAGAAACATTTCCTGCCTATCTGTAGCTATTCGTTAAATTAGTAAAATTGTTAAGATCAATATCAGTCTCACTCACAGTCAAATCAATCACAATCAGTATCAGTACGAAATCAATATAATACAATTACGCTAAAACGAAGCGAAGACTGTCTAACATTAATTAATTTGGTGCATGCCGAAGTTAAATTCCGTGAAATTCTGTGACCACTGTTGTTGACTCAGACTAATCTTACCCTAGCCAGCATTCAGAAACTGTTGTTGCTACCACACCTATCATCACATGAGCCTAATAGGATGTCATTGTATTATTATATTATTGAGTTACTAAGTTCTTCCTTTGTGAGTTCTTATTTGCGCTTGGACTGCAGTTGTGATTGTAACTGTAGCTTCCCTAAATTTCGCTTCTAACTTCCTGAACTACCTAAAATTACTGGATTCTTCACAATTTTACTGATCATTGACTAATTTAGGTAGTTTATGTAGTTATCTGATTTTCCTCTGTGTTGCGTGAAGTTGCTTAGTTAACAACTTCAGGTTATGTAGTGTCGTCGACGAGGGAGTGAGTTAGTGCGTAGCTTGTCGGTTGTTGATTTTGATCTTCTTTTCTTACGACCGTTATAACCGTTTAACCGTTAATCTTCTTCCACGTCTCGTCCGTCTTTTGTCTTGCAGTTTCCATCGTCATCATTGTTGCTCATTCATCGTAGATTCCATTGATTTGATTCGATCACAGTCATAAGCTTCCGTGCTTGGTGCCTTAGCATATTTGACTTGAGTTGGCTCGAGTTTACCCTTTTATTTGTCTATTTATTTATTTATTTATTTATTTATTTATTTATTTATCTATGTATGCGTCGCATCAAGCTCGTGTAGGTATATGTGTCCAATTTGTCTTTCATTTCTCATCGGGTTCCAGTCTGTTCCAAATCCCTTATCATTTTCTCGCGTTGTGTCGTTGTACTCGTGTCTGTTTCCATTCAATCCACCCGTCCCGCAGTAGTTTATATAGAAACCCTTTGAGTGCCTGCCTGTGTTCATTATTGCAGTTTTGCAGTTCTTACAATTCATATAATTCATACAATTAGTACAGTTTGCATCTTAGCACTTGTTCTTGTCTCCTTTATTATGCATTCATTCCTGTAGACTTTGCAAATTGTCCGCGCTTCTGAGTTTTATCTCTTCATTTCATTTATCGTGCATTCTACTTACTTGCATCCCTTTTCTTCCACCCTTATCATACACTCTAGCTTTCATGCCCGTTCTTTCTTACTGCCATATTGTTGAAAAATGAATGTTATATTCTAAATAATAATGTTTCATTGGATAATTTCAGCATGCGAGCAAAGACAGACAGAAGATTCCAGAGTGCAAACCATATTGGGAACAGGTTTCGTTCCTTGACTTCCATTCTTTACATAACTAAGTCATCTACTCATATAAGATTAATATATGGGTTGACGCTTAACTACCAGGTATATTGCAAATCTAGTATTTACCACATTTAGTATTTATCATGTTGCTTTGCTGGATTTTAATTATGCTTAAACTTTCGTTCATTTAACTTTAAATTCATTATACAAGGGTTTAATGCAATAGTATTAATGCAATTTCAGTGCCATTCCGGCCGTGAGATCCACAGTCAGAAGGTATCGGGCTCCTTCCTTATTTATAGCATCTTTAATTTCAAGGGTAAGTTATTCAAGCGTTTGCTCTCTGTAAACTTCATGTCCGTCTCCTTTTGTTACTTTCACACAGTACTCATTAACTTGCATTCCTGATAGCTGTTATTTCATTTGTGTCTTACTTTCAGCAGGATTTCATCATTAACCTGTCAGAAGAATTTATCGCTCTCAGAATTCCTTTCCGTACTATTGAGAAGAGGAAAGAATGCTTTAGGCATACACATTGGGAAAATAAATACACTTATTAACATAATTAACAGTATGTCGAACCATAGATACATGTAAGTCTATACAGTGATTTACAATATTGTTAATTGGTTGTAGAGTTACCACTTTCTAATGTCATATAATCGCAATTAATACTGGCTATTTAATTTGTGATTTGTAATTTACAATTTACAATTTACAATTTACTATTTGTAATTTTACTACTCTTGACACATTTTTAAACGCTATCTTCTTTTAATATTTTATTTATTGATCACAACAACTTATCAGTCTATTGCTTGTGTGTGTTATTCAATTAATTTAATTTAATTTTACTTAATTTAATTTAATTTAATTTTAATTTATTTCTTGAAGTATCCGCAAAATTTACTTTTATTTTATATCGCTGAAATCCTTGTTTAGTTTAATTCATTTTCTATTACACGCACACCACTTCCTAAAGGTTGATCTTCAGTTTCGTGTGTGAATCTGCCTTGCTGCTGGTTTCAGTTTCGATCACTACGCGGCGCTGGCCACGCCACTCCGCCGATGTCGCGTCAACTCTAGTTCCCGCTGCCATATTGTTTCGCCGAGCGAGTTGACAGTTCCCGGTGTTCGGTCTTGCAAGTAATCTATTTTTTATTATTGATTTATTTATTATTTTTCTATTGGCCATATATCATCCTTCCCTGTTACTTTGCACCGCAGAATTATATACAGCATTCTCAACTGCTTGCATTCGAAGGCAATGAAAACGAAGGAGAGACCACGACGCTACTCGCTAATTGAGGTTGGAGGCCGGGAAACACAAAACTATTCCAGCCCCGACTTCAGCACGAAGGGTATTTCCTCCTAATTCTATCTCCTAATTGAATATTACATTAATTCGTCTATCATTTATTTATTTTAGGCTTGAAGTATCGCTCCTGCTCTACCTCTCTCCGCTTACTGCTAAGTAGTTTCCTGAGGATCAAGATAGAAAACCGACCAGTGGAATAAATAAAGAAAGAAAGTGTTGCGGCTCGTCCTCGGTAAGGCAGATTTCTGCCTTATCTCGGGTAACGAACCAGTACCCCCCTACTTGGTGACGTCGGGCCCTACGTCACCTACACGGATGACAAAAGGTCCTAACCATCGAACGCGCGTCCTATTCGCAACGTTTAAGCGCACCGTAAACACTCAGCGTACAAAGCGATTAATATTCCTGCGTAAATTTAATTAGTGTTACTTTTTATCGCGTTATCTTTGTTCACCGACGTTTTTGTTGTTCGTGTAAGTTTCGTTTAAATATACTCGTTGTTAAACTGTAACTAATTACTCTAGTGCACCCCTCGTCGCACCCCGTTAGCACAAAATCAACTTGCTTCTAGCCGAAACAGAGAGGATTGTAGAAAACTGTGATAATCCTGTGCTGTCTGAAACAGTCGCATAACCATAACCATAAGTGTTGGAAGAGGAAATGAGGGACGCGAGACGCTGGTTCCTCAATTATACGGGTAAGCCTACTATTATCTGTTATCATTACCATTCCCCCTGTTCTAATAGATGATTTAATAGAAAATTTCCTGCCTATCTGTAACTATTCAGTACAATCATTAAATCAATATCAATCAATATCAATCTCAGTCAGTATCAATACGAAATCAATATAATACAATTGCGCTAAAACGAAACGAAACTGTCTGACATTAATTAATTTGGTGCGTGCCAGAGTAGAATTCTGCGAAAACTATCGCTGACTCAGACTAATCCTACCCTAAACAGCATTCCAAAAACTGTTACTGTTACCACGCCTATCATCGCATGAGCCTATTAGATTTTCATTGTATTATTGAAATACTACGTTCTTCCTTTGTAGATTCTTATTCTTATTTGCACTTGAACTGCAATTGTAATTTTAATTTTATTTTAGCTTCCCTAAGTTTCGCTTCTGGTTTCCTAGAATTTCCAAAAATTCGTGGCTTCTTCGTAATTCGTTGCTGATCCTTGACTAAGTTAGATAGTTATCCGATTTTTCTTCTGTGTTGCATGAAGTTGCTTAGGTGACAACTTCTGGTTATGTAATGAAGTTGTCGCGGGATTGCGTAATGTGTCGGTTGTTGATCTTCTTTTGTTATGACCGTTATAACCGTCATTTCTTCCCCCATTGCATCTCCGTCTTTTGTCCTCCGGTGATCGTCGTCATCATTATTCCGCGTTCTTCGAAGGATCCATTCGGTGTGATCACGAAAAGGTGATTCCGTGCTTGTTGTATTATGCGTCGGATAGAATTTAGATTTCGCTCCTGCTGTATTGCTGCTTTCTTTGTGGCTAAGATTTACTTAGCCAATTAATTTAGCGTTATAGCGTTATATCTGTGTGTGTGACTAACCGGCATATTTGTTCGTAATTCATCTTCCGTTTCTCGCCACATTCCAGAACGTTCCAGTTCACGTAACATCTTTCTCACGTTACATTCCCACCTACATCCATCCAAGGGCAGCTAGTCATACCGCACGGAGGAGGAGGAGAATCAGAGAAAACAGTCTGTCACCAATTCAATCTAAAAGGAAATTGCCGAGAGGAAACATGCTCAACTATCCTGCACGGGTCCATTTTCTTCACTCTCTACATTTCTCATATCATCCTTCCAAAATAGGGGGTATGTATTAACTATTAAATTAAAATTAAAGTAAGTTTGGGTCTAGGCTTAATTATTGACATTTCATTGATTCCCTAACTCATCGATTGATACCATGTTATTTAGCGAAGTTCATATCAGAGAAGAAAGAACACTCATTTAACGAAGCTTGTAACAAAGAAGAAAGAACACTAAATCACAAAGATGCGGCAAGAGAGAGTATAACATGTCACAGAGAGACAAGAAAAGGAACCGAGACAGAAAGGAGCAATACGCAAGGTAAGTGTATGCAATTTCCCTGCTCATAGCTTACTTTAATTATCCCTCGCGCTATTTAACTCTTCTTGCCTAAATTATTAGATAAAATGCACCACAGAACGAAAACGCTGTAACAGTAGGTTAGAGAACTGAGACTAGAGTATAGCGAAAACTAGAAAAGAAAAGAGAAGAAAAGACATCCTTTCATCCCTCATCGTGATCTTTCCCTATCCGACCCATACGAGGTAAGAAGACATGGCTACTTCCATTATTGCGATACTGAGTTCTTATTTGCCTGATGCGATGCATACCCTGCCAATATAAAGTGAGAGTCCTACATCTTCCTGAGACGCGATTGGACACTAATTTAATACATGATGAGTATGCACTTTCTTATTTGCGGGAATTAATTAATAGTTCCATCTTATCATTGCCCTATTGACCGTAGGCAAACAATTGAACAGATTCCATCCATCTTGCCCGTAGTTACATTGTTTTCGCAAACAATATCTATGTCTACATTACTAGAGAGTACACGCAACATCATGTATTCAATCTCCGGCGTATCGTTAAAATAAAATAAAGTGAAATGAAATAAAGCGAGTGTATGACCTGTTACGCGCGTGCAGATGCAGGCCGATTAAAGAAAATTGTATGACGAGTGATTTGTTCTGTGTTAATTATCTTTCGTTTGCATCACACCGCCAGAGCGTTGTATGCGCGGATTGACGTACCGTGTTTGAGGTTAGTTTATCTTAATCGGTGAGGTTATAATCGGTATGATCGATATAAAGTTGTATTCAAAGTAAGGCTAGTTTAATCGGAATGATGTGTATATTGGCATTACTGTAAGACACGCGACAAGCGACAGACGACAAAGAACGCGGGTGAATGGGAACGTGTCCGTTCCTCGTGACAGTAAGACGAGGTCTAAATTTCTTGTATCCTTTAATTAGAGGATATGTGTAAATAATGTTAGGAGAAACAAAGTTCTGCAAAGGAGTGCGCGAGAAAATCAGCATCATGGATTACGTGTCTTGATTATAATGACTAACCATTTTAGAGGAGTGATTAACGTCTTAAGTTTGTTGAGTGAAACGTGCGTTGAAGAAAAATATTGTAGGTACTGCCTGCTATTATTAATTATTATGATTTGGTATCGATAATTCGTTGAAGATTTGAGTATCAGAAAGCGTATCACTGTTATTTATTATCATAAAGTAGACTATAAGTTTAATACTAAGAGAATAGCCTTCTTGCATAATTTATGTGCTCGCTAATAATATGTGATAATATGCCAATGATTCCTTTTATAATAAGAGGTGTTCCACATTTGCAAACCTCCAATTTGCACGCATTAAGTGATGTGATAAGTTTATAGAATGAAGTAGGTAGTTGTTAACAACAAGTATTTATAATGTCACTGCTCAGTGATCTATACCTACTTTAGGCATTACAAAATTCACGACATTCGGCAAATATTGAATAATTAATATCTCCTCTAATTTGTTGAGTCAAGACCAAGTTATGGAATTCTATTGTCGCGTTGTGTTTGAAGAACATACATCGTGTAACTGTTATCAATGTGTTAAGTGGATATTATACAGTGGAGTCTCGTTGAGTGGCTACTAATTTCTGACATTGCAAGACAGTATAGCTCATCCATGTAGCTGTGTGCCCGGTCATATAGCAAGACTCCACTCTTTAATTAAAGAGCGTATTCAAATAATATTAAAAAAAAACAAAACAGAAGTCGCCGCAAGTTATAAGAAAGAGTGCGAGAGAAGTAAATGCAAGAAAGAAAGAAAGTGACAGTAAGAAACAATTGCGAAAATTGATGAAGATTCGTTTCTTCCATCGTGACGCTTATATCAGTAAATTCCCCTTTCCCCCCATTCGTCACCCAAGAAAATCCCATTCATTGCGTGTCCCAGACACGCCTCACACACACAATCACCATCCACTCACTCGCACCCACCTACATAAAACCAAGGTACAATCCTCACCAAACACTACGCACCAAGACATTCAGTTTGCCAGTTAATATATTACAACCTCCTTTTATTTCAGTTTCCTTGACCTTTAACCAAGATAGTAGAAAGAAAGAAGCAGTCGACCAGAATGCGGTGATGAAGCGAAGCCAAGCATCTATGAGCAGAGATCAAGGATACAAAAATACTTAGTCCAGGTGAGCACAAAGGATATACTTGTATTAATAGTAGATTCTAAATTTCCTCTTAATTATCTAAATTGAAATAACAGCAGAGTTCATCACACCTTAGCGAATCCGTTTTTATAACCTAAAGGTTAAGAAAGCTGAAGAAAAGAAAAGGTAAGAGGAAAGAAAAGAAGAAATGAGAGAAAGAGAAACCTGGGAGCAAGAAGCGCAGTGAAAGTATAATCACCAACTATCTAGATTCCATACGTTCACTCTTCTGGTAAGTGTCAATACTGAAATGATATTAGAATTCTAGCAGTAAAATTAATTTCCTTTATATACACTTTAATCTTTCCTCAATCATCTGAACACTATATTCCGCTGACATCCCTTCCAATTGTAGGTTAAGTTATATGCATTCACATTCAATCCTGCTTGCACTCATACCTGAGGGAGGGCTAGAGAAGAGAATAAACGAAAAGTAGATAAAGAAGAAGATAGAATGAGAAATAAAAGGTACCTAAAATAATAAGGAGACCAGTTGGTACCCAGTACGTAAATGCATAATCTGCGTAAGTACTAATTTATATCCTATATACACATGAATAGGATAGCAGTAGAAAATTACATCCATTCCGTTAATCGTTGGCATACTAATCTGGAGTTAATCCTCCTTTCAGTGTCCTTACCCAACCTTATCTCACAACGGGAGGGTCAATTTCAATAACAAGGATAATTTAAAGGAGAAGAAAGGCAATCCTACAAGGTTACACCATGTTTGAGAAAACGCTTGCTATTGTTACGAACGCGGTAGGCCCCCTGTCTCGCTCTCGCTCGCTATCTAGTTCAAACCGGCTTGTTAGACTCACGGCGAGGGTGACGCGGGGTGGCGGCGGCTGTCTCGCCTATCTATTTAGCGCTTCGTCCGTTACGGTTCAGTGGTTACGATTCTGACTTTGTTCGAACGCGCTTCGAAATCGCGCCTTTGATTTTTGTACGCGATAAAAGTTCTGTACATCGTAGCGAAACACCGAACGTACTACTTCGGGAACTCTTGAAACATTTTTCCTCTATTATAACATTAAGTAGATATAACGCATTGTGTGACTGTATTATAAACTGTTTTATTTGTGGTGACTGTTGTAAATACACAAAGAACTTTAAAACTGTGTTTTTTCGTTCCGTCGGAACTCCGGCAATCCCTTGCGTGATTTTCTTGGGGTCAATCTCTAACCCTTCGCTATCTTTCCGAAGGGCGATATTGCCCCATCACACCAGATGAACAGACACAGATAGCAGGTTCAAAGCGTTAGTACCTGTTGATTTCTAAGTTGCCATTTAATCGGTGAATTACTTCCTAAATTTGAACTCTCGTATTTAAACTTGTATTAGTACCCAATTTCTAGCTGACCAAATTGCAAGTATCCGAATTCCAAATACCGAGCTTGCATGCCTGTATTCCCTTATATATGCATAAATCTCTCATAATTATGTTATACTTAATTGTACCCCTACTTTACGCCAATTCGAAATAAGTAATTAATTAAATATTAATTTCAGGTTATGTCAAGCGCTGAAGCAAGAATCGAAAGACTATCGAGAGCAATTAAAACTGAAGGGGATGATGAAAAACAACATTTACTAGAGGAATATTGAGATTAGATATAAACGGTCCCCACCTTTCGTCAATTTTCACCACTCGATCTATACCGAAAGTAAGTGTGAGAGATGTGAGATAGAATGAGATCAAGAAAAGTTATGGAATAGGTTAATTTAAATAGCTTCGGTCGCTGCTCGCAGCTAGTTACTCAATGCAATGCATGAATTCCAACAAATTAGCTGTTCTGAGGAATAACACAAGAGAGAACAGAAATTTAACGTGTCGTACCCGTTTCCCCCCATTCTATGCGCGTACATTCGAGAGACTTCAGTGAAAGTAAAGTGCGTTAATCTAATCTGCAGTTATCAGTCCGCACACATTACAGCGATATTTAGCGACTCACAAACCATAAAAGTGTCTAATTGGAACATCAATTAATTGGCCCGCATGCATTGTGTATGTAGTTCGAATAGCGTATTAGATTAAGATTTAATCATATAGTGCCATACAGTAAGTGTATTATAGCATACCCTATTACGTATAATACTGAATAGAATAAATGAGCTAGGGATAAGTAGCTCTCCATTTCTCGAATAACTCGAAAATTTCTAAATCCGCAACCTTATGTATTAACACTTCCAGATTCTCAATTTCATATTTCAATTCTCCATATTCCCTGATGGCCACATCTTTATGTGTACAATTTCCAGGCTCTAAAATTTACAAACTTCATAAATTCAATTTCTAACTTAATAATTTTACTCTATGATTTCTGAATTCACCAGTTCCTGCAATCTCAGACCCGATTTCGCATAAATTAAGCACTGAAGTCTCATGTTCTTAATTTCCTACTCTAATTTACCTTTTAACCGAATTCTAGATTCATAATATAGAAGTTGAGAATTTGATAACCATTATATACGTGCATGCATAATCTTTTCATTTATAACTTAACTTTATTTGCCCTGATATCTTGACGCTATTTCCATAGACAAGCTAATTATAAGTTCAGTATTTTAGGTAATAGGAAGTGCAGAAGTAGAGGTTAATAGAGGTGAGAGAGAAATTATGAGAGACAGCTTGATCAGAAATCCATGTGCGCCCATCTTTCATCGTTCATCCTCATCAATCAGTACATGTAGAAAGTAGGTGTTAGAAGGAATTGTAGGATAGGTTAATTATATTTATATTATGTTCCTTATTTATTGAAGAATCAATTATTAAACGTCATACGTAGCTTTCTGTTATATCTCTCAAAATAATGCAGAAACAGTAACCCCCAAAAAGGTTACTAACTGCTAGTTTATTAAATTGATTCGCATACATCATATATATGGTTTACATCAATATATTAGCTTAAAAAATCGTCATGCAACTGTGATAAAGGGTAATGATACTAGATTACATGGGGAAGGCTAGATTACATAACTTAGCGTAGAGTAATATGTTATATAGAACATCATCAGGAAGACTGAAAGACTGAAATAAGATTAGAATTAGTGTTAGTGATTTACCTATAGATTCTCTCGACACAGCTGCATTCTCTCGCTCTCATTGCATCATATGACTGCCAATTCTATAACTCCCCACCGTACTGGCTCCTATTTCACACTCCTTTCATTCCAAGCACAGTTCACAACCGCTCCAATCCAATTTAAATTCTAAGCATTTTATCTAATCGATTCAATTTAGTACTTCTCCTCAAGACTGTATGCCAAGAGTTGAAGTACCCATCCATTAATTAATTCGTTGCTAATTCATTTCGCGCATTTACCGTATTCATAAGCAGCCTATTATATGCAGTACCATCGCCCCAATCAACCATAGAATGATGCTAGCGATATTAAAGCAAGTGCAAAACAAACAGAATCATATAAGAGAGCATACGTGCATCGGTGCCACTCTATGCACACCCCAGGTTGCCCTTATTACTATATTAATATTATAGCTGTGGCTCTTATAGTTTAATTAGTATTATAGTTAAATTTACTATTTATATTATTTGCCAGAGAGGAGAACATCCTCGTATCTGAATTCAATCTTTGGTTCCAGGTTACCATCCAAGTTCTCCATCCAACAAATGCTGAAACTAGCAGAATCGAAGCCCAAACCAAGCACATGCAACTCACCAACGCCGCATTACCAATTTCTTCTAATCGACATACTGCTCAGCATTCTCGTACTCTCCTGCTGCAGGCACCGCGCCGACTGGATAAACAGCAAATAAAGCAGCAAAAGCAGCAAAAATAATATATAATAGGCAGGCAACGTGCGAGTAAAGTGAAAAGCGAAACCGGAGGCAAGAGAAAAGCGATAAACCAATTTCCCAGAAATCTTGTTCAATCTCAAGACAGAATGCTTGCAAAACTCTAGCAAAGAAGACCAATGACAGCTCAAGGCATCACTGAACACATAAAACAAGCAGTTGCAAATGTTAAACAATAGAGACTCACGCATCAATACATTTGTGCGATAGTAGTTGTAATACAATGTGAATTCTTAACATCAAGTCAATTAGATATTTGAGATTTAGAATAACTTCCACAATTCATGAACGTTATGCAAAAGAAATTATATGACTAGTGTTTTGTATTACGCCCGAGGATATGGTCTTTTATTTAATTGCTAAGTTTTATTGTACACAACACGAATTTATTATACAGCACGAAACAGACGAATCACACAAAGTAATACGTTATATACAAACTTAATTCCTAACACTAATGTGTACAAATATATAACTTTCAGTCGCTTTACACTTGGTTTTCTACTGCCGTGAACGCGCGGCAGGTTTAACGTTCGCTCGTTAAAAATCCCGTTCGTACGTTAGAAATCAGTCCGTTCTGATCCGATGCACGTTCGGATATGGAATGTCGGTGGAATCTCCTAAAAGGGCAAACGGTCCGCCGACAAACCGCTTTGTCCTTCTCGAAGATTCCAAACGAATTTGAAACTGCATCACGCCCACGATGTCCGTATGAACTCATGCGTTGTGTGAGCGTGACGAAGAGTTCCCTAGCTCGAGCGCGAGCGTGAGTGCGACGCTGCATGTTTACATCTCTATTGGGTTCGAATTGGTGCGCACCGTAGCGCGTAGCGAAACGTAAGCTAATTGGAACAAATACTTCTAGAGGGCCTACGCGACGCCGCGAGGCCAATCGGCTAGTCGTTGCGACTAGCTCGTCGCCGTTTTGATTGGCTGATGACGTGACGTCACGAGCCCTTCAACAAATCCGCAACATATAGTTATATTCACATTTATACCTATATTTACATTTGTATTATTTGGGCCTATTTTATTGCCGTATCTAAGATGTAACTAATTATTTATCTACATTTATAACTATTTATGTATGTATGAATATATATATATATATATATATATATGTTATGTTATGGAAGCATAATGAAAATAGTGAAAGAAGGAAGTAGAAGAGATTAAGGGTGAGCACACAACGTGGTGAGCGAAACGTAGACGAGGTAGCCATCTTGTAGGTGAGCGAAAGCGTGATTGGTGGACGGTAGAACCAATAAGACGCCGCGCGACAAGCGACAAGATGGTCGGTCGGTAGGCAAGAGCGTGCTTGGCGGGCGAAGGAACCAATGAGTCGCCTCGCGGTAAGCGACAAGATGGCCGGCCGGCAGACGAGTGCGTGACGGGTTGCGGGATAGGAGGGGCTTTCGGTTGCCTACCTGCAGGGGCTACTTGGTCTAAATCTTTCTACGCGACGGTGCTCTCCCTGCAAGTATGGTGATTTATACTGAGTGTAAAATTTAAAATCCGTTCCCTCTTCGTGTAACTTTCTGTAAATTCGCTCAATTTTACACACTCCTAATGACTGTTGATGAGTAGGGGTAAACCACACCAAGGCGATTTAAACCCCTTCTTTCGGCAATTCCCGCAGCAGATCCTGTCAATTCTACTGACTAGTATATACGAGCTCACACACTTCTCTTTCGAATTTTGCATTTTAATTCTGCTTCGAGTTTCACCGAAAACCTCGATTTCTACGTCAAAATCGCCCGCTGTAATTTGATTTTCGCGATGCGGGGCGGAAATTTCATGAGAGGTCTCCAAAATCCCTATTCTCACGTATATTTTCACGACGGATCTCGTGAAGCTCGGTCGTTAAATATATGAGTGCAGGACACTTTTGTCCAATTCTATGTGAATTTGCGCTCGCGGTGGTTCGAATTTCGCGCCGCGGGGGCGGAAATCTTACGAGGGGTCACTAAAATTCCCTATTCTCTTGTATATTCTCACGGCAAATCTCGGCAACCCCTGCCGTCTGATGTTTAAGAACTCTGGAAACTTCTTCCAAATTCTCTCTAAATTCTCGCTCGCGGTGGTTTTGAATTTCGCGTCGCGGGGGCGGAAATCATACGAGGGGTCACAAAAATTCCCTATTCTCTTGTATATTCTCATGACAGATCTCGCCAATCTCGTCAATCCTTGTCGTCTGATTTCCATTAGTTCTGAACAGTTCTTCTTCCAAATTTTCTCGAAAATCTTCGCTTACGGTGGTTTTGAACTTTGCGCTGCGGGGGCGGAAATCATACGAGGGGTCTCCAGAATCCCTAATCTAATGTATATTTATCACGGCGGATCTCGCGAAGCTCTATCGTTTGACATATATGAGTGCAAGACACTTTTGTCCAATTTTATATGAATTTTCGCTCGCGGTGGTTTGAATTTTGCACCGCGGAGGCAGAAATTACACGAAGGGCCAATAAAATTCCCCATTCTCTTGTATATTCTGTATATACTCACTCCAAATCTCGTCAATCCCTATCGTTTGATGTGCATGAGTTCTGGATACTTCCCCTAACTCTCCCAAATCTTCTCTAAATTTTCGCTCGCGGTGGTTTGAGTTCTGCACCGCGGGGGCGAAAATCATATGAGGCGTCTTCAATACCCTATTTCCTCGTGTAACTTTTTCGGCAGAACTCGTTAAGCTCTGTCGAACGGTATATATGAGTTTTTCACACTTTTGTGAAATTTTTCCTCAATCTTCGCTCGCGGTAATCTGATTCCTACGCCATCATCCTTCACGAACGTACCTACGAAACTCACATAGGACAAATAACGCTTTGATTTTGGCTTTGTTACAGATTCTCTAGGTTGGAACTTCGGCCACAATCACCCACGCAGCATTGGGGCGAGCAGAGGAAGGAGCAGATGAACCGAGGGCAACGGGCCCACTACTTCTCGATTTCACCGGAAGGGGGAAGGGAGCGGTCGAAGTCTCCCTAGTCGTGCGTTCACGCGTCGATGAACAGGACGAGACGTTGCGAGCAAACAGCAGCAACTTTGCGGGCGACCGGAAGCCGGAAGGCGAAATCGAGGAACCGCAGCCTACGACCTCTCGAACGACTCGAATCCGCGAGTGAGAAAACTCGTGTCAGCCTGGTCACGGTACCATTAGGGGACACCGTGGGACCGAGCGAGCGGAAGAGAGAAGGGAGAGAGGCACGTAGCACCAACCGAGGCCAAGGGGGCCGCTAACCGAGGTCAATGGGACCATGTTCAAGCCCGAAACTCAAACGAGTCAAATCACGGCCGAAGTTCCCTCGCGGAATGACAACAAACGGCGGGTGAAGAGACGATGAATGCGAATGGAGGGGGCGAACCTACCCCTCTCGAACGACTCGAATCTGCAAGCAAGGGAACTTGTGTCGACCTGGTCACAGCACCATTAGGGAGCACTTATAGGGGATCGAGCGCGCAGAGGAGAGGAGGGAGAGAGGTAGATTTACCGAGGCCAATGGGACCACTTCAAACCGGAGAGGATTCCTTCCTGCTTCACGGCTTGAACTCTACCCCGCGGGGCAGGAGCGTCGCTCATAGCGACAACGGCGGGTGGGGCTGGAAGGGAGATGAATAAAAGGGGCGATCTACCTTTTAACTCGACTGTCGCTCCTCGCGAAGGATCCCTACGCCAGCCTGGGCGAAGCACCATTAGGGGGCATAGACAGGTGACTGAGCTGGGACGACATGAGAGCGAAAAGGTTGTTTCTGTACCGAGGGAAATGGGCCCACACCTCTCCTTGCAGTATGGGGGGGGTGGGGGGCTTTGCTTGTTTGTTTTTTTCTTTTACTCGTGTCTTTTCGACATCTTTCTTGATGGGGTAGTGTCAGGGGCAGGAGCGGGGGCGGTAAACAGCATACCGGTTTCTGTCAAACACCCATAAGTCCTTCACTCACTTCGAAGCGACTGGAGTGTTGCCTACCGCAAATTTGGATCTACAGGGGCCGCGTGGCGGGGAGCGGGCGGGGGCGGGGTTGTGAAAATAAAACGTGCGTACATTCCATTCCACTTAAATTCTTTAAATTCTTTATTGAAAGGCCTACATAATGAGGCTATTCTAAAATCATCAAATATCGGGAGCAAGGTTTACGTGCGGTTCGCGAGGGCGGGGGCGGAAATTTTCACAGGGAGTTCCGCGAACATATATATTCCCTACCTTCTCACACACACATGCATTTGGCATGTACTTTACTGATTCTCCACTCCGGAACCTCTGCGGTTTTCTTGAACCTCAGTTTTTTTCTTCGGAAATTTCTTTACGAACTTCGAAGCTTTGCAACTTCACTTTTGCGACCTCACTCTGGGTGTCGCAGGGGACAGGGGGGGGGGGGAAGATTAGATTAAATGAAATCCACTGGACGGGGTACGTGGTGCGTAGGAGGAGGTCGTTGTCTCGGACAACATGTTCATGGCTACGTCGCTGGCGCGGCGAGGTTTACCGCACCAATCCTCGTCAACGGCAATGTCGAACGTCCGCTTCCGAAGCATACGCTGTCGCAGTCCTGTGGATCCTCCTCCATACGTGTGCGGGGCGTGTCTGCGGACTGGATGTTTCCCGAGTGAGTGGAAAAAAGCGTGTGTGGTAGTTCTGCTGAAGTCTCCTGATAAGCCGCGAACGGACCCTGCGTCGTACAGGCCGATTAGCCTGCTGTCGGTGCTTGGAAAGATTTTAGAGCGAATGATGGTAAAGAGGCATGAACGGAGAGTGAGTGATAGTATGGATGATGCGCAGCATGGTTTTCGCAGGGGACGTTCGACGGAGAGTGCCTGGTTAAGAGTGAGAAAGTATGTGCGAGAGAGTGAAAAGAAGTATGTTTTGGGTATATTTGTGGACTTCAAAGGAGCGTTTGATAACTTGGAATGGAAGAGTATGATTGATTGGTTGAATGAGACAGGATGCGCGGAGATGCCACTCTGGAGAAGTTATTTCCAGGGGCGTGCAGCGTGTATGTGTGGTGTGAATGAAGTTGTGTGGAAGGATGTAGTGCGTGGATGTCTGCAGGGGTCCGTCTCTGGTCCCTTCCTTTGGATTGGATTTGAGAGAACGTGGATGCAAATGTGTGGCCTTCGCGGATGATTTGTATTTGATGGTTGAAGGACAGAGCCGAATGGAAATTGAGAGAATAGGAACTGAATGGATGACAATAGTGTGTGAATGGGGAGCGGAAGTAGGTGTTAGTGTGTCTGAGAGTAAGACTGTGACAATGTTGATGAAAGGTAGTATGGCTGAGAGTAGACGACCGATTGTGCGTATGATTGGAAAATCTCTCAAGTATGTTGAAAAAGTGAAATATTTGGGAATATGGGTGAGTGAAAGAATGAATTTTAAGGTACACCTCGAGTATTTGCGAGTGAAAGTGACGAATGTTGTGGGTGCAATGAGAAGAGTGATGAAGAGAGAATGGGGTATGAGAAGGAAGGCTGTGAGAATGTTGTATAAAGGTTTGTTTGTTGCGTGTGTTATGTATGGTGCGAGTGTGTGGTATGATGTGATGCAGTATAAGTATGCTAGAGAATTGATGAATAGATGCCAGCGTGTTGTGTTGTATGCATGTTTGAATGCGTGTAGAACTGTGTCGACAGAGAGTATGCAAGTGATAATGGGTGTCCTACCTTGGGACCTAGAGTGTGTGAGACGGGGTATGTGTAGTAGAATTAAAAATGGTGTGAGTCTGTGTGAGAATGAAATTGTCGCTTTGAATGAGTTGAATGGACGGACTGTGGATGAGTGTTTGGAGGTTGTGAATGAAAGAGTGTATGATTGTTGGCAGAATAGATGGGATCAGAGCGAGAAAGGACGTGTGACGTATGAATATATTAAGAATGTTAGATTTGCTGAAAGTTGTGTGAGTTTTGAACCGAGTGTGTTTGTGTGCTATTTAATGACTGGACATGGCAGCATGAATGCGTATTTGTATAAATGTGATCGGAGCGAGACTGAGCGATGTATGTGTGGTGCTGTGTGCGAGGATTGGAGGCATGTGTTGGCTGAATGTAGTATGTATGACGATCTCCGAGATCTGAATGAATGTGGTGTGAGAAGGAGAGAGGATGGTAGTGTGGATGTGAGTGGTGTGCTGGAATGCTAGGCGAGGTATGAACGTTTCTGTGTGTATGCGAGAAATGTGTTTATGAGGAGAAGAAGTGTGAATGTGTAAATGTGTGTATGGGTGTGTGAGGATCACGCAGGGTGGCTGCGAGAAGGTCAAAGACCTTATGGTCGATTCCTGCTTGCGGCCTTGGAGGGTGGCGTCTCCACGTACCCGAAGCGCCGGCTGACCATTGCCGGGGGTTACGGGACCCCCAAAATGGAAGCGGCTCGTGTCGCGCAGATCCCACCAGTGATCCTGACTGGTACCGCGGGGACCGAGGCGCCTACAGGGGCAACCCTGGCTCGGTCATGGGTAGGACCATCGCGGGGGCAGTGGTTAGGCCGTATGCTGGCCAGAGGGCCTGCTAGTCGGGCCTTCGGCGGGTGAGCTGCGTCCCAACAGCTCGGGAACCAGCCTGACATAGCTGGTAGAGTGTTGGAAAGTCACTCGGCCCCACCAGAGGTCTGGTACCAGGACCCGTAAGAGCCTGGTGCTGTTCTGGTAGTCCCTGCTTCGGCGGGGACGCGCTAATTGGGCGTATCCCAATTCCGCGCCCATGGGGGCCGTGTAGTAGAGCTGTGATGGCGGGAACTGCACGTTAAATCACACACGACATCCATACGTGCGGGGGAGTGCGAAGGCCGAGTCCGATTGCCTTCTACGCTGCAAAGGCGAAGCTTCGGCCGGTTGCCGCACCCTCCGCCATTTGGTGGAGAGAGGAGAGGGTTTTAGTGGGTAACCTGCCGTAATGCACAAGGGTGCATGCTGAAAGTTGGAGTGCCACACTACCTGGGCTGTCTTCCCAGGTGTGAATAAAGCATTTCCCTCTTCTGTGAAAAAAAAGAAAAGAAAAGGGTTGGGTTGGGTTAGGTTAGGTTAGGTTGGGTCGGCGGTCGAATGGCGTCGTTTGACGCAAGTCGGATCTCCCACCTCCTCGTGGTGGTCGCTGGGATAGAGGCACTCTCAGGTATTCGATGTTGTTCAGATGCCTGAGGGTTTGAGCCTCTATGCTAAAGGGAGAACGGCGCCTCAAGGGCTGCAGGTGCATGATTGCACCTCCAGTATGGGATTAGCGCTCCCAGGGTCCTGAGCTTCTATCATACCGTAAGCCTGTGGTCATGTTTCGCAGGAACGGGGGTCTTGCCTTAACCGGCTGGGCCGTGAGGAGTAAACCTCTATAAAAAATCCGCTGCGTGGCCGCGGGGCGGAATACGGCCACGGTATCCCCTGCCTGTCGTATGAGGCGACTAAAAGGGGATGCTCCCGTCGTCCCTGGAGTAGATCCGCAGATGTGCAAGGCTATATCGGCGGGGTCTTCGGACCCTGGCAGGTACTACCATGCCGGGCAGGCTTGCGCGGAGGATCAAAAAGGGGGCGGCGTGGATCGGGGGGACGTCCAAACCCAAGGTGTGCAGGAAAACCGTGCCGATGGGTGCATGGCTGCCTGGACGTTAAACAGGGCAATCTCAAACGGTCCCTTGGGGGTACCTGCCGACCCCCCCGAGTACTTAGGCTTACCCGGGTAAGGCGGCTCTGCCCGGGTGGACACCCATTCCGACCTACTCGTGGGACCGATATGGAGTGTCTAAATAAAAATAAAACTACAACGATGTGTAAGGAGGCAGCGGCTGGCCCTCACGGGCAGTCGCTTCGTTACGTGGAGGCGCGGGGTAGCTGTGAGAGCGTGCAGAACATCGGCACAGCTCCAGGTACACCTAGCGCGGCGCAGGCCAGGAGCAGAAGAGGATCCGTTGATTCTACGGCCTCTGAAACTGCTCGGCTTACTAGAGGTATGGCAAAATTATATGCCACTGAAAGGGTGGCTACCTCCCCCGTTCCATCTTCGGAGGATGAGGTAGCTCGCCGCAGCGTTGTGGAGGATGATCCTGGTCCCTCCACATCAACTGGGCCTGCGCAAGGAAAGAAGGGGGGAGAAGGCGCCCGTCTCCCGCCCCCTTACCATTCATCGCCCTCTCCTCGAGGACGGGAGATCGATTTCCCGACAGTACGCCTGTCGAGGTTCGACCGAAGTCGTTCTCGTCCGCGAAGGACTGGGATCGACTCTCCTACCGCCTAATCGGAGCGTGCGGATAGCGGAGAAAAAACGGATATTTCTCTCTGTTCGGTGGCGTCATTGGGCCGCATGACGTCGCGGAAGCGCTCAAAGCCCCAAACAGCTGGGGAATATGAGAGTAACGCGGAACGCAAAAGGAAGCTCCTTGAAATCCACCGCAAGGAGGCAGAATCAAAGGCTGAGAGCGCAGTTTTCGATCCTGAAGTGGATCCGCGTCCTCCTTGCCGTAGTACGCTTCCACTTGACGAAGTGGACGACCTCGTCAGGAGGATGGGCGGCCGATCGGCTGCCGAGATTGTGGCGGAGGCTCTCGAGCATGGCCACACACTTGAGAAAGTAGCCTCTAATTCAAAAAATCTAAAAGGCACTTTCGTTAGAGCCATCCGCGAATCCACGCGTTATTTGCAGGCGGCGGCCATGCATTCATACAGAAGGTCGCGAACGTCTGTGGATGCACCGCAGTTGGAGCGAGAGAACATACTCCTCCAACAGAAACTAAGGGCCCGCGATCTGGAGCTAGACGCCATGAGGAGACAAATGGATGTCATTCAACGGGAGATGGAATCGCTGAAATCGCGATGCGGTGTCGCAACTCGACCGCAGGAGAGCACTTCTTCGCGCTCAGTTGCGCCTGCTGCCGTGGCAGTTAGCGAATGCCCGCCTTCTGAGGAATGTCCGCCTCCAACTGAAGGGTTAACAGACCCGGTAACAGTGGCACCATCACAGCCGCAGGAAGTACCGGCCGCGACACCAACTCACGCAACCACTCCACCGTCACTCAAGAACAGCGACATTGATCGCATTCTGAGTGCGGTGGAGCAGATAGTAGAGCGGAAAATACTGGCACTAAGTGACAGGTTTCTTCCGCCAGACGCTCTCAGACCTACTCTGCAGGCTGACAAGCGGACGGCAAGGCAGCCACCGGAGAGAGATCTCCAAGTGGCCAAAAAAGTTAAACGGACCGAAGATAGGAGAGTAGGAGTTACAGCCAAGCCGGCGGCTGCTAGGGCTCAGACACCTTCTGTTGCCCCCAAAATAGTGGAGAGTCGTATGACACGTCCTCCTCCTCCTACGCCTCCACCTCCACTTGCACCTTTCACGGAATCGTGGTCGCAGGTGGTTGGAAGAAAGGCCAAGCGAATGTCACGTCAAGCCGGTGCCCCTGCCACTGCACCGCAGCGTCGGCCTGCGTCTTCGAAGGCAACGCCTGCGGCTTCTGCTCAGAAACCGCAAGTTGGGTCGAAAACGGTTAAGCGTCCACCCAGACCACCTAGGACCGCTGCGGTGACCATCACGATGGCACCGGGCGCCACTAGGTCTTACGTTGAGGTGATGAATGAGGCCAAACAGAAAGTCAACCTCTCTGAAGTTGTCATTGATGTCCTCCGGTACAGGCCGGCGGTCACGGGGGGAATTATATTGGAAGTTCCGGGAGAGGGCGGCTCGGCCAAGGCCGATGACTTAGCTGGTCGCCTAAAATCTGTCTTTCCAAACACGGAAGTTCGCGTTGCCCGGCCAATGAAGTGCGGCGAATGCCGCATCATTGGTCTGGACGCGTCAGTGACCTCCAAAGAGGTCGCTCAGGCTGTTGCTTCTGCTGGTGGTTGCAGAGTGGAGGATGTTCGTGCCGGCAAAGTACGAACACCTCCTTCTGGCATTGGTACTGCGTGTTTCGTTGTCCTCTTGCAGCCATGAACAAAATCGTGGCTGCTCGCAGGTTTAGGGTAGGCTGGTTGTCGGCTAGGGTTGAGGCCCTTCCGACAAGACCGCTTCAGTGCTACCGCTGCCTAGAAGCTGGTCATGTGAGGCAGCGGTGCACAGGTCATGTGGACCGGTCTGACCGCTGCTATAACTGCGGTGAGACCGGCCACCTTGCGAGGCAATACTCGGCAGCACCTCGGTGTCCCTTGTGCTTCGATTTAGGGAGGCCTGCCGGTCACAGATTGGGCGCGAGATCGTGCGCCCAACCTTCCCGGCGAAGAGGCAGGCAACTCCGTAAGGAGCAGGCGACTATTGCTGCTAATGCAGCAATAGACTCGCCTCTGATCGACACCGCGGCATCGGCAGCCGCAGAAAAGCCCGCTGATTGCGGGAAGAGCGGAGAAGCCCCGGAGGGGGCAATGGACATTGCGCACTAATGGCGCCTAAGGTCTGCATCCTCCAGGCCAACCTGAACCACTCGGCCAGGGCGCAGGACCTGTTTCTCCATACGGAGCCCTATAAAGTCCCCAACCATCCACTTTGGTTTGGGGACGAAACGGGCTCCGTGGCAATCGCGTGGACCACCTTGCCCGGATCCTCGGTCTGCGAATTGATCACTCGCGGCCGAGGATTCGTGGCAGTGAATTGGGACGGAACCGCGGTGGTGGGCATTTATGCACCGCCCAGTTGGGCCCTCGCACGGTTTGAGGAGTTTTTGGACGCGGTGTCAGAGTGCATTGCGCGCTGTCATCCCCGTCCGCTCCTGGTGCTGGGAGACTTCAACTCCAAGTCTCAGGTCTGGGGGTCTCCCAGCGCCGATGCGAGGGGAGAGGCGGTACTCGATTGGGCGGCGTCGAACGGTCTCCGGCTTTTAAACCGGGGTACCGTGAGCACGTGCGTGCGTCCGCAGGGGGAGTCCATCGTCGACCTTTCATGGCCGACGCCCCCTGCGGCGCAGCGCGTGTCCGGTTGGAAGGTGGCAGAAGAAGTGGAAACCCTAAGTGACCACCTCTATATCCGTATGGATTACTCCGCCACCTGTCGCCGCCCCACCGCGGAGATGGGCGCTAAAGCGTCTGGACGAGGATGCCCTGATGGTTGCGTCCCTCGCCGCGGCCTGGCCGGAAGTTCCGGCTGGGCCTGTCGCTGATGTAGATGCGGAAGCCAACTGGATCCGGGATGCGTTAACTATGATTTGTGACGCTTCTATGCCCCGGGCCGGCGGCTTCCGCCGGCGGGCTGCATACTGGTGGACGGGCGAAATTGCGCAAATGCGCCGTGAATGTTATCACGCCCGTCGCCAATTTCAACGCGCCCGCCGGAGGCGGCACCGCGATGCGGCGAGGGAAGAAATACTTTATGGGACGCATCGCACGCTTGCGACGTCCCTTAAGGCGGCCATCAGGGAGGCCAAATCCCAGGCGTATGATGAGTTCCTCCTCTCCTTGAAGAAGGATGCGTAGGGGCGTCCATACAAAATGTTCATGGGCAAGCTTCGACCATGGGCGCCCCCACTGACGGAGAGTTTAGACCCCCAATTTCTGGCGGGGATGATGGATACCCTGCTTCCCAGGGACGACGAGCCACCACCTCCCGCCACGTCGGATCCAATTATTTGGTCCGACGATATGGGGGTCACGGATTAGGAACTCGCGGCAGGGATTGCTCGCATGGCAGCCCGGAATACAGCTCCGGGTCCCGATGGCATCCCCGGCCGCGTCTGGGTGAAGGCCTTACGCGTCCTCGGCCCCCGACTGTGGCGTCTGTTTAACAGCTGTCTACGCGGCAGAAGGCCTTTCAGCCGCCAAACGCGTCGCAAGACTCCGTTCCTAGGCCTTACGTCGTGGCTTGATCCACGAGACGGGGGCCATCCGACCGCCGAAGGAACGCGTAGATCGCGTGCTCGGGTCCACGGTCTGTGCCAGGGAAGGAGTGCAAGGCGTTCCCCGCAGCACTCCGACCTCTATTGCGGCGCACTGTCTACTCCATTTTTCCCACCGTCCCTCTACCCAGCGTTAGTTAATGTAATTCTGCGTTAGTTCGTAAGTCGCGCACCGTCTTGTATAAAACCGCGTTCCGTCGAATACCCCACGCATCGCCTTGTATAAAACCGCGTTCCGTCGAATACCCCGCGTTCCGCCTTGTAAAAACCCGCGCTCTGTTGATTGTCAATACCAGCGTTCCGTTGATTGTCAATCCGCCCGCGTTCCGTCGTGTCAAACTCGCGTTCCGAGTTCTGGTCCATCGGAGCTAACCCCGCGTTAGAGGATAAGTCGCGTCTAGGTTAAGTACATTGTATCCCCGGGACCGAACCCGGCGTACCGGCTGTGTATATATAGAAAATAAATTACGCCGGACCAAGCCCGACGGTTATACGCTGCAGACTGAATACATGACGTTGCGTGCACTCTCTAATAATGTAGACATAGATATTGCTTGTGAAAACAACGGAATCGCGGGCAAGATGGATGGAATTTGTTTACTTGTTGCTCACGGTCAATAGGGCGAGGATAAGATGAAGCTACTAAATAATTCCTGCAAATGGAAAAGTGCGCGCCCATCATGTATTAAATTACAGTGTTGAATCGCGTCTTAGATAGATGTAGGACTTACACCTCATATTGGCAAGGTACGCATTGCATCAGGCAACTAAAGAACTCAATATTGCGATAGTGTAACTAACCATGTCTTCTTACCTGTAACGGGACGGATGGAGAACGATCACGATGAGGGATGACAGAATGTTTTTTCTAGTTTCAACATACTTTAGTCCCAGGTCTCTAGCCTACGACCACAGCATTTTCGTTCTGTGGTGCGTTTCATCTAATAATATAGCCAAGAAAGATAAATAGTGTGAGGGATAAGTGAAGTAAGCTACGAGCAAGGAAATTGCATACACTTACCTTGCGCGTTGCTTCTTTGCTGTCGCGGTTCTTCTTCTTGTCTCTCCGTGACATGTTATACCCTCTCTTACACCCCCTCTCTTGCCATATCTTGGTGATTTAGAAATCCCTCTTCCTTGTTATGAAATCCGCTAAACGAGAGTTCTTTCCTCTTTTCTGATAGGAACTTCACTAAATAACATGGTAACATGGTATCAATTGATGAATTACGCGAAATGAATGTCGATAATTAAGCCTAGACCCAACTCTAACTTAATTGTTAGTACATATCCCCTGTTTTGAAAGGATGGCAAGAGAAATGCTGAGAGTAAAAGATAGCGGACCTGTGTAAGATAGATGAGCATGTTTCCTTCCGGCAATCTCCTCCTTCTTGATTGAATTAGTGACAGATTGTTCTCTCTGACTCTCCTCCTCCTCTTCCGTGTAGTATGACTAGCTGCCCTTGGATGGATGTACGTAGGAATGGAATGTAACGTGAAAGATTATGCGTGAGCTGCAACGTTCTGGAACATAGACAGAAACGAAAGATGAAGTACGAACAAATATGCCGGTTAGTCACACACGCAGATATAACGCTAAATTAACTAACTGGCTAAATCTTAACCACAAATAAAACAATAGTAGCAGCAGGAGTGGAATCTAAAATCTATCGGACACATAATACAATGAGCACCAAATCACCTCTACGTGAACGCACCGAATGGATCCCTTGAAGAATGCGGAAGAAAATGATGATGACGACGATCACCGGAGGACAAAAGACGGGGTTGCAATGGGGGAAGAAATAACGGTTATAACGGTCATAACAAAAGAAGATCTTCAACCGGCACGACATAATCGACACATTACGCACTCCCGCGACAACTTCATTACATAACCTGAACTTCATGCATAACCTGAAGTTGACACCTAAGCAACTTCATGCAATACGGAGGAAATTGGGCAACTATATAAATTAGTCAAGGATCAGTAAAGAAGTTAAATTAGTCAAGGACCAGTAAAGAAGTGCGAAGAAGTCAGAAAACTCACAAATTTCAAAATTTCAGGAAACCAGAAGCGAAACTTAGGAATGCTAAATTTCAATTGCAGTTCAAGTGTAAATAAGAATCTGCAAAGGAAGAGCGTAGTAATTCGATAAACCAATAATTCAGTTTAATTCAATAATTCAATTCAATAATACAACGAAATGCAACGAAAATCTACTAGGCCCAGGGGATGATAGGTGGGGTAGCAGTAACAGTTGCTGGAATGATGATCAGGACAGGGCTAGTATGAGTCAACGATAGCTTTCACAGAACTTTGATCTTCACCCAGAACTCTACCCTGGCATGTGACAAGCCAATTATGTTAGACAGTATTACTTCGTATTAGCGCAAGCGTAGTATATGATCTCATACTGATTCTGATCGAGATTGATATTGATTTTAGAGATTTTACCGATTTTAGTGAATAGTTACAGATAGGCAGAAATCCTCTATTAAACCATCTATTAGAACAGGGTAACGGTAATGAAAGCAGGCTAAAATAGGTTTACTTGTTTAAATGAGAAACGAGCGTCTCGCGTTCCTCATTTCACTTCTTTCTCCCAACACCTGTGGGTATGAGACTGTTTCGGACAGCACAGGTTTGCCTCATTTCCTTCTGCAATCTTCTCTTTCTCTATTGATGCCAACAGGGTGGTTTTCCATCTTTCCTAACTTGATCCTCAGGAAATTACTTAGTAGTGAACGGGGAGAGGGAGAGCAGGAACGATATTTAAACCTAATAAATAAATAAACAAGTAAATTAATAAGTAAATGATAGACGAATTAATAAGCAATTAAGAGATAGAAATGGGAGGGAATACCTTTTGTGCCGGAGACGAGGCGGGAATGGTTCTATGCCTTCCGATCCCTAACCTCAATTAGGAAGTAGCGCCTTGGCCTCTCCTGCGTTCTTTACTTCCAAACGTAAGCAGATGAAAATGCTGCATGAAACATAGCGACGCAAAGCATTAAGGAAAGACAATATATAGCCAATAGGAGAATAATTAATTAAGTCAATAAATTAATAACAAACAAGATAGATTACCTGCAAGACGGAACAACGGGAACTGTCAACTCGCCCGGCGAAACAACATAGCGACGGTTACTAGAGTTGACGCGACATCGACGAAGTGTCGTGGTCAGCGCCGCCTAGTGATCAAAACCGAAGTCAGCAGCAAGGCGGATTTGCACATGGATCAGAAGATTAGCCTTTAGGAAATGGTGTTCGCGTATTAGAAATGGGTGGAACTAAACAAGGATTCTAGCAATATAAATATAAATAAAATAAATAAAGTCAAAATTTGCGGATACCTCAAGTAATAAAATAAAATAAATAAATAAAATAAAATAAAATAAAATAAAGCAAATAAATAAATAAATAAAACCAATTAAATTAAATTAAATTAGATTAAATAATGCGCGCCAGTAACAGACTGGTAATTAGAGCTGAAGAATGGTAAGATGATAGGCAAATAATAAAAGAGGGTAGCGTTTAAAATGGATCAAGAGCAGTAAAGTAGTAAATTAAATTAAATCATAAATTATAAATTACAACTAGATAAGTGTTAATCATTAACTATAAACTACAAATTAACAAATTAAATAGTCAAGTTTAATAATAGTAATAATGGTATTAATTGTGATTATACGACATTAGGAAGTGGCAATTCTACAATCAATTAACAATATTGTAAATCACTGTACAACTTGCATGCATCTATGCATTGACATACTGATGAGTATGTAATAAGTATATTTATTATCCAATATCTTCCCAATGTGCCTGTACGAAGTACCTCTCCCGCTTGCCAATAGTATGGAAATGAAATAAAAGCGGGAGGGCGGTAAATTCTTCTGACAAGCAAACGACGAAATCCTAAATCCTGCTGAAAGTAGAACACAATTGAATAACAGCAATTAGGAATGCAAGCTAACGAGTATTGTGCAACAAGGAGGCGGACATTAATATTACAGAGAGCAAATGTTCAAAGTTAAAGTTATAATAATAGACTTGTAATATACCTGGCAGTCAAACGTCAAGCGTCAGCCCACATATTAACCTTGTAGGAGTAGATAATTTAATTTAGCTATGTGAAAGGGGAAGACAAGGAACGAAACCTATGATCTATGGTTTGCACTCTGAAATTCTTATGTCTGTCCTCTTTGCTCGCATGTGGAAATGTTCAATGAAACATGAAACAAGAAACATATTATTTAGCAGATAACCTCTACCTCTACTTCTCAATGATATGGCGGTAAGAAAGAATAAGAATGAGCATGAAAGCTACAGTATATGATAAGGCTGGAAGAAAAGGAACGCAAGAAAGGAGAATGAACGATAAATGGAATAAAGAATAAATCCAGAAACGCGAATTTGCAAAGCTGCAGAAATGATGCATAAAGAGGACAAGAGTAAGCGGTAAAATGCGTATTGTACGAATGGTGTGAATTGTATGAATTGTAAGGATGGCAAACAACTACAATAATGAACACAGGAAGGCACTCAAAGGGTGAGATTGATAATGATACTAACAACTGCAATTAGTTAGCGAATAGCCACAGATAGGTATAATTGCTCCTATCTACTTATTAACCCATCTCTAACAACAGGAAATGGTAAAGATTACAAGTAGAGTAGGTTTAGAAATAGGCTTTCTCATACAAACCAAGGAACGATCTCCTCACGTTTCCCCTTTTCTCCCTCAACACTTGTAGCCATGCAACTGACACGGGCAGCGCAGAATTAGCACAGTTTCCTATAGTTTACTATAGTTTACCATAATTCTCCCTTTCTTTACTCATGTCATGGGAGGGTCTCCCATACTGGGTTACATCTTGACTCTTGACTCACAGAAAGCTGCTTAGCAACGAGCAGGAGGAGGCAGATAGGAGCGATACCTCAAGCCTAAAACGAATGATAAATGAATTAAGCAACAATCAATTAGAAGATAGAACTGGGAGGGGATACCTTACGAGGGAATAGCTCCGCGCTCCCTGGTCTCTAACCTCAACTTGCGAGTAGCTTCGTGGTTCCCTCGCCGTTTTTTCTTCCAAAACAAGCAACGGAGAATGTGGTATACTATACAACGGAAACTGTCAACTCGCCCGGCGAAGCAATATGGCGGCAATATGGCGACATGACCAAGAATCGACATGACACAGCGCCACGGGGGACGAAAAGCGGAAACAACAACAAGGCGAATCCACAAGAAGAGCTGAGGACCAGCCTTTAGGAAAGGACACCGAGAAAGCGCTCTAAATGGAGAACATGGACAAATTCGAAGCGTAACTTAGTTTACTAATAAACAAACAAATTAACAAATAAATAAATAAATACGTAATATACCAACCAGCAGGGGATTATGTATGCACGAAGCGAGGACTAGCTATGAGGAACTTGCATCAGGCAAGTACGCGGGAATACTTAGCTATTAAATTAAATTAAATTGAAATGAATTTAAGTTGAATTGAATTAATTAAAGTAATTAAATTAATTAAAGTAACTAATTAATTAATTAATTTAAATTAAATCAAATGAATTAAATAAGTAAATAATATAATATAGTAAAGCAATAATCAATAAATAAATTAGAATTAAAATAAATTAAAAGAATAAAATAAACAAATATAACAATACGAAATAACTTAAAAGGATGGCAAAGGTTAAGTAAGTAATTAATTAAATGAAACTAAAGGGAGTGAAACTAAAATTAAACTAAGCTAAACAGTTAAGTAGCAAACTAAGGCAGTTTAAATGACTAATGTTCTAGCAGGAGCATTAAAACCAGGAATAAACTTGAATCAAACCTAATTGACAAATTGAATGCCAGGAAATTAACCAAACCAATCTAATTAAATTAAATAAAACAAAACAGGGCAAATCAACTGGGCAATTGAATGGAGTCGGATTAGATAAATCAATAATCAATAATCAAAAATCAATTAATCAGTTAATTAATCAATTAATCACTAACGGAATAGAATAAAATTAAAGATAAGACAAGCACAATAAAGCACAAAAGAAAATGCAGAATAAACTAATATCGATACATAACGCAATAATACAATAAAACACAGCACAAGACAACATGACCCAACGCGACACGCACAAAGGAGCAGGGAAGGAGACGAGAGGGCGAGAAATTGACACGTACCTTTTCTGCCTCTTCTACCTGGCTTCTACCTCTACCTATACCTCTACCACGGTGACCTGCGAAGAATGGAAGAAAGAAGTAAGGACGCACGCGAAGGAGGGCATCGCCACCGCAGCAGGATAAGAAAAGACGAGCAAACAACAAATGATGGCACGATTGAGAGATAAATCGCGCACAAAGGAAAGGCAAACGGAATGCGTATATAAAGGGTCGCGTAATCGACGTTTAAAGTGTACTCATCGACACAGATCGTGCATTGTATTGGGGGCCAGCACGCTTCTTACTCCTATGGTCAATTTCAATTTCATTCTTATTTCATCCTATCTTATTTATTTATTTAATTCAGTTATTCTTATTATTCTTATTATATTACGTTATACTTACTCTACTCCCATTCTGTCTACCCTTACTCTAGTCAAGCGGCTAGTTATAAAGCAATATTCACTACGTAGTTAAATGTATACTACTTCATTAATACCGTCACAGTACTTGGGTAATTCAGAAAAGAGCACACTCAGCTACTCATTATTATCCTGTCTTATATTATCTCATATTATCTCATAGTATCTCACGGAGTTTGTAACATGTAGTTAAGATCGAAACAACACTGCTGGTAAGCACCGGTCACGCACGATCTGGGACGATGCAACACAAGCAACAAGCTACAAGCTACAAGTCATAAATTATCTTTACCTACTATACAGCATGATTTATATGGGGCGGGGGGGGGGGGGGGGGGGGAGGTGCATTCATGCCTACCGTAATAAATTACAAATTATCCATACACTCGGGCTGCAGATAATTCACGATTAATTGCAGTGAAATTGTCTGCAGTGATACACGAATATGTACACGCATGGATGCACGCGAGGGTATGTGGAGATACGTACATAAATGTATAGGTATGTATAGGTTCGTAAGTGTATGTAAACCTGAACAAAAGGAATGGAAGAATGTTGTAAGAGAAGTAACAACGAGTGAATGGAGTGATGAAAGAGAGGTAGTGGAAAGAGTCCTTCTGCAGGCGAGTGATAGCGTAACTGGTGGCCGGCAGAGCCAATGAGGCGTCGCGCGGCGAGCGACAAGATGGCTTCCTCTCAATAGTCTAATGCATGGCGGGCCAGGGACAGAAAGGGGCTCACGGGCAACAAGCCATAAATGTTTAAAATGTTTACTGAAGCACTCAAATCTGATTAATTTAATTTATTTTTTTTTTATTAATTTATTTGATTTTCTGATCTTACGCGAAGCATAACTGCTGCACAAAGCATAATATAACAACATACAACATACATTGAAATTCAAGTAAAATCCTACACGGAGTATTATATTTACCTCTGAACTCAATTAATACACGGGGTCAAGGTGCATTAATTCTAGGGCAATTTGACAGTCTGAAATCATTTAGTATCGTATCTTTTTTTTTTTTTTTTTTTGTTCACAGAAGAGGGAAATGCTTTATGCACACCTGGGAAGATAGCCCAGATAGTGTGGGACTCCTACTTTCAGCATGCACCCTTGTGCATTACGGCAGGTTACCCACTAAAACCCTCTCCCCTCTCCGCCAATTGGCGGAGGGTGCGGCAACCGGCCGGAGCTTCGCCTCACCAGCATAGAAGACAACCGGACTCGGCCTTCGCACTCTCCCGCCCGTACGGAGGAGGATCCGCAGGACTGCGAGCAGCGTATGCTTCGGAAGCGGACGTTCGACATTGCCGTTGACGAGGGTTGGTGCGGTAAACCTCACCCCGCCAGCGACGTGGCCATGAACATGTTGTCAGAGACAACGACCTCCTCCTACGCACCACTTACCCCGTCCCGCGGATTTCATTTAATCTAATCTTCCCCCCCCCCTGCGACACCCAGAGTGGGGTCGCAAAAGTGAAGCTGCAAGGCTTCGAAGTTCGTAAAAAGGAAGAAGTTTCGGAAGAAAGAAAGAAACTGGAAAAAATTGAAAAGAAAAATTTTGAAAAAAGTTGGAAAAAATTCGAAACAGGGGAATACGTTATGTACATGAGAAATGCATGTGCGCTTCGTGACAGTTCCCTTGAAAGTTTTCCGCCCCCGCCCCCGCCCCCACCCCCGCCCCCACCCCCACCCCCGGATCGCGCGTGATTCCCTCCCGAAGTTTGGTTCGCTAGGTCCATTGAGATACTACCGTTGTGTACATTTAAATAAAGGTTGTCAAAATTTAGTGTTCTGCAGTGTGTGTTTGTTTTATTTCATTTCCCGCCCCCGCCTCCCCCGCGGCCCCTGTGGATCCCCTCTTGCGGTAGGCAACACTCCAGTCGCTTCGAAGTTCGTGAAGGACCTTATGGGTGTTTAAGCGGAAACGACATTCCGCTTACCGCCCCCGCTCTTACCCCTGACTCTACCCCCTCATTACAAGTGTCGAGATGACAATATTTCATAAAACAAAACAGCAAGGCCCCCCCCCCCCCCCCATACTGCAAGGAGAGCTGTGGGCCCATTGCCCTCGGTAAGTAGACAACCTTTTCGCTCTCATGCCCTCCCGGCTCAGTCACCCGCTTCGCCCCCTAATGGTGCTTTGACCAGGCTGGCGCGGGGATCCTTCGCCCGGAGCGACAATCAAGTTAAAGGGTGGATCGCCCCTTTGATTCATCTCCCTTCCTGCTCCACCCGCCGTTGCCGCTATGAGCGACGCTCCTGCCCCGAAGGGTGGAGCTTAAGCCGTGAAACAAGAAGGAATCCTCTCCGGTTTGAAGTGGTCCCATTGACCTCGGTAGTCCCATTGACTTTGGTTAGTGGCCCCATTGGCCTCGGTAAATCACCCTCTCTCCCTCCTCTCCTCTGCGTGCTCGGTCCCCTATAAGTGCCTCCTATTGGTGCTGTGACCAGGCTGACACAGGTTCCCTTGCTTGCAGCTTCGAGTCGTTCGAGAGGGGTAGGTTCGCCCCCACCATTCGCATTCATCGTCTCTTCACCCGCCGTTTGTTGTCGTCCCGCGAGGGAACTTCAGCCGTGATTTGACTCATTTGAATTTAGGGTTTGAACGGGTCCCATTGACCTCGGTCTGTGGCCCCATTGGCCTCGGTAAAAATCTCCCTCTCTCCCTCCTCTCCTCTGCGCGCTCGGTCCCCTTTAAGTGTCCCCTAATGGTACTATGACCAGGCTGACACAGGTTCCCTTGTTTGCAGTTTCGAGTTGTTCGAGAGGGGTAGGTTCGCCCCCTACGCTCGCACTCATCGTCTCCTCACCCGCCGTTTGTTGTCATTCCGCGAGGGAACTTCGGCCGTGATTCGACTTGTTTGAGTTTCGGGCTTGAACATGGTCCCATTGACCTCGGTAAGCGGCCCCGTTGGCCTCGGTGAATGGCCCCCTTGGCCTCGGTTGGTGCCGCGTGCCTCTCTCCCTTCTCTCCCCCGCTCGCTTGGTCCCTCCGCGACCCCTAATGGTACCGTGACCAGGCTGCCGCGGGTTTCTTCGCTCGCGGGTTCGAGTCGTTCGAGAGGTCGCGGGCTGCAGCTTCTCGATTTCGCTTTCCGGCTTCCGGTCGCCCGCCATGTTGCTGCTGGTTGCTCGCAACGCCTCGTCCTGTCCGTCGTCGCCTAAACGTACGACTAGGGAGACTACGACCGCTTCCTTCCCCCTTCCGGCGAAATCGAGAAGTAATGGGCCCGTTGCCCTTGGTTAGCCTGCTCTCTCCTCTGCTCGCCCCAGGGTTGTGTGGATGGTTGTGGCCGAGGTTCCTTCTAGTCAAGCTGCAACAAAGCCAAGATCAGAGTGTCATTTGTCCTGTGTGAGTTCGCAGTTCTCTTCATGAAAAATTCCGGCGCAGGAGTTACACTCCCGCGAGCGGGAATTGGTGAGAAAAAATCTTGTTAAGAGTGTGGCAGCTCATGTGAACCGTTTAGTAGAGCTTTCGGAAGCCTGCCGCGAAGGTGCACGTGGCGATAAGGTATTTGAAGATTCCTTATATGCTTCCGCCCTCTCGGCGCGAGATCTCCGCGCCCGCGGCACGAAATTCGAATCCGCCGCGAGCGAAAATTTGAGTCTGAGGAAGATTTTATGGTTTACGAAGGACGGAGAATTGTGAAAATTTGAGCAAAGTGCTCATAATTTATTCATATGAAAAAGCGACAATTATCGAGATTTGTCGTGAGGATATTCGAGGGAGTAGCAACTTTGGCGATCTGTCGTATATTTTCCGCGCCCGCGGCGCGAAATTCAAATCCGCCGCGAGCGTAAATTTGGATGTGAGGAAAATTGATGGTTTACGAAAGACGTAAAATTGTGAAAATTTGAGCGAAGTGCTCATGATTTATTCACACCGAAAAGCGAAGACTATCGGGATTTGTCGTGGGAATATTCGAGAGAGTAGCGAATTTAGCGATCTCTCGTATGTTTTCCGCCCCCGCGGCGCGAGTTTTCCGCCCCGCGGCGTGAGATTTCCGCGCCTGCGGCACGAAATTCAAATCCACCGCGAGCGAAAATTTGAGTCTGAGGAAGATTTAAGGTTTACGAAGGACGGAAAATTGTGAAAATTTGAGCAAAGTGCTCATGATTTATTCACATGAAGAAGCGACAATTATCGAGATTTGTCGTGAGGATATTCGAGGGAGTAGCAACTTTGGCGATCTGTCGTATATTTTCCGCGCCCGCGGCGCGAAATTCAAATCCGCCGCGAGCGGAAATTTGAATCTGAAGAAGATTTGATGATTTCATGGTTTGCGGAGGACGGGAAATTTTTGAAAATTGAGCGAAGTGCTCATGATTTAGTCACACCGAAAAGCAAAGATTATCAGGATTTTGTCGTGAGAACATTCGAGAGAGTAGCAACTTGGCGATCTCTCGTATGTTTTCCGCCCCCGCGGCGCGAGATTTCCGCCCCGCGGCGCGCGACTACCGCGCCCGGGGCGCGAAATTCAACTCCGCCGCGCGCGAAAATTTGAATCTGAGGAAGATTTGATGGTTGACGAAGGACGGAAGATTGTGAAGATTGAGCGAAGCGCTCATGATTTGTTCACATCGAAAAGCGAAGATTATCGGGATTTGTCGTGAGAACATTCGAGAGAGTGGCAACTTTGGCGATCTCTCGTATGTTTTCCGCCCCCGCATCGCGAGATTTCCGCCCCGCGGCGCGAAATTCAAATCCGCCGCGAGCGAAAATTTGAATCTGAGGAAGATTTTATGGTTTATGAAGGACGGAAAATTGTGAATATTTGAGCGAAGTGCTCATGATTTATTCACATCAAAAAGCGAAGAATATCGAGATTTGTCGTGTGGATATTCGAGAGAGTAGCAACTTTGGCGATCTCTCGTATGTTTTCCGCGCCCGCGGCGCGAAATTCAAACCCGCCGCGAGCGGAAATTTGAATCTGAGGAAGATTTGATGATTTGATGGTTCACGGAGGACGGAAAATTGTGAAATTTGAGCGAAGTGCTCATGATTTATTCACATCGGAAAGCGAGGATTATCGGGATTTGTCGTGAGAACGTTCGAGAGAGTAGCACCTTTGGCGATCCCTCGTATGTTTTTCGCCCCCGCGGCGCGAGATTTCCGCCCCGCGGCGCGCGACTACCGCGCCCGGGGCGCGAAATTCAAGTCTGCCGCGACCGGAAATTTGAACCTCAGAAAGATTTGACGGTTTACGAGGAGCGGAGAATTGTGAGAATTTGGATGAGGTGCTCCTGATTTATTCACATCGTAAAGCGAAGATGATCGAGATTTCGAGATTTATCGCGAGGGTATTCGAGAGAATAGCAACTTTGCCGATCTCTCGTGTGTTTTCCGCGCCCGCGGCGCGACATTCAAATCCGCCGCGAGTGAAAATTTGAGAGTTTACGAA
This sequence comes from Megachile willughbiella, assembly GCA_945859595.2. Classification (NCBI taxonomy): domain Eukaryota; kingdom Metazoa; phylum Arthropoda; class Insecta; order Hymenoptera; family Megachilidae; genus Megachile; species Megachile willughbiella. The sequence goes on from CAMAOD020000129.1 coordinate 1,568,234, forward strand.
GGACGGAAAATTTGTGAAAATTTGAAAGTTTGAAAGAATTGCTCATGATTTTTCGCATCGAACAACGAGAGTCATCGCGATTTGTCGTGAGAATATACGAGAGAGTAGCAATTTGTTGATATCTCGTATGTTTCCCCCCCTGCGGCGCGACAGTTAAACTACCGCGAGCGAATATTCATAGGAATTTTGGGAAATTAGAAGAAAATTGGAGAAAAGGTGGCTAGAACTCACGTACACCGGACTACAGAGCTCAGCGAGTTTTGGCGAGCGATTTTACGAGGAGAGAGGCAGTTCTAAACCTCTCATATAGTCTCCACCCCCGCAGCGTGAGAATCAAAAACCGCGAGCGAAAATTTATATAAAATTTGAGCAAAGTGTCCAGTACTCATAAATATCTCAGTCGGCAGAGCTTAGCGAGATCCACCGTGAAAAATATACGTGGAAATAGGGATTTGGAGACCTCTCATGAAATTTCCGCCCCGCATCGCGAGAATCAGTCTACAACGAGTGGTTTTGACATAAAAATCAAGATTCTCAGTGAAACTCGCAGCATAATTCAAATGGGAAATTCAGAAGAGAAGTGTGTGAGCTCGTGTATGCTAGTCAGTAGAATTGTCATGATCTGCTGCGGAAATTTGCCGAAAGAAGGGGTTTAAATCGCCTTGGTGAGATTTACCCCTACTCATCGACAGTCATTAGGAATGTGTAAAAATTGTGCGAGATTACAGAATGTTACACGAAGAGGGAGCGGGTCCTGAATTTTATACTCAGTATGTGTCACCGCACTTGCAGAGAGGGGCACCGCCGCGTAGAAAGATTTAGACCAAGTAGCCCCTGTAGGTAGGCAACCGTAAGCCCCTTCAATCCCGCAACCCGTCACGCACTCGTCTGGTTTGCCGGCCGGCCATCTTGTCGCTTACCGCGCGGCGACTCATTGGTTCCTACGCCCGCCAACCACGCTCTTGCCTACCGACCGGCCATCTTGTCGCTTACCGCGCGGCGACTCATTGGCTCTACCGTCCACCAATCACGCTTTCGCTCACCTACAAGATGGCCACCTCGTCTACGTTATGCCCACCGCGTTGTGTGCTCACCCTTAATCTATTCTACTTCCTTCTTCACTCTTTTAATTATGTTTCTATAACATCACGTATATGTATATATACATTCATACACACACACACATATATATGTATATACACATATATACATATACGCATACACATACCATATAATTAGTTATAAATGTAGATGAATAATTATTTACATCCTAGATACAGTAATAAATAAGCACAATTAATACAGCTATAATTGTAGGTATAAATGTGAATATAGTTATATTATAAACAGATAATTATAATTATAATTTAGCCATACTGTCAGTTTCAGTTTATACAGTGTACTCGCGGGTCAATTTAAGTAGTTAGTTAAATAGTTCGAGTAGTTAATAATAATATCTCTTCGGTGTTACATAGATATAGCTGATGAGAGTGAGAGGTGAATTCGAGTCAAATTGATAGAATATGTGTTGTAATACAATGTATAATATAATATTAATATTATTACCGTATTACTATTATACCTCTCGTAGTATATACAATCGACGTGGATTATCTGAGATAACGTGATGCCTTACATTATGCATTATATTATCTGTCATGCAACATGCAAGCCCCTACCTGACCACAAGCCGACGAAAACATGCATATATCCATACAACCTTTTTTTTTTTTTTCCACGGTGGTCCTTCCCCGGCGCATGTAGGGGGCCCCAGGAACTCTTGAAGAACACTACTGGGGCCCCCGCGCCATAATTATCATCCCGGGGGAGGCCGGAAAGACCTCCCCCAATAACCTACTAATCTTTACGGCGACACCCGAACCACCGAGATGTCGCCGTTCCCCCCCGGGGCCACGTGCAGGGCGACCTGGGCCCCCACCCAGGACGCCATGGCCCCTGCGGCGGCTCTGCAAGGGAAGTCATAAGGGCTCACCAGAGCCGCCGCTGCACTGCCGGGTCCAATAAAGCAGCCCGGATGGCCGGCGGTCTCACTATGAAAGCGAGGAACCGCCGGCCTGCAGCCCTCAGCTGGGGGAGCGAGGCCGAAGCCTACGGCGGCCCCGGCTGCTCCCCCGTCCTCTATTGACTGACGACCCCGAGGCCGCGGTGCCACGGGGTGTCGCTGTACCTCTGCTGGGGCGCGCCGCTAAACCGCGGCGGCTGCGGCCCCTACCTCTTCTCCGCGGGTCACTTTGTTCTCTGACCCGCTCCGCGGCCTCCTTCTGCAGCATCACTTGCTCGCAGAAGGAGGCCACGGCTTTCCAATTCCTCTCGCTTGCCAGCATTGCCCCAACTAATGCCGGCAGCGAGAGGTTATGACCCACTTCATATTTGAGGACACGGCGCAGCGCTGTAAAGGCGGGGCACACCTCCAGCGTGTGCTGCGCCGTGTCCATATCCTCCCCACAGTGGTGGCAGGCCGCCATCGTCTCCTTCCCGATTCGACGCAGGTATTCACCGAAGCATCCGTGTCCGGTGAACACCTGCGTCATGCGGTAGGTGAGCCGCCCATACCGCCTCTCCCGCCACTCGTCAAGTTGTGACAGGAGGGCCCCGACAACTGGCTTGCTGGTAAACGATCGCAATTCAAGCTTCCAGCGAACAACAGCCAGTTGTCGGGCCTGACGCCTGATCGTCACGATCGCCTCAGTCTCCGGCGGGACACCGTCCAGCCGCTGGAGGGCACGGACGCGCACATAAACAAGCGCGTCCGCCCCTGCCAGGAACTCGAACGGGATTAGTCCCGCCAGAGACATCGCCGCCGCGTAGGAGGTGGTGCGGTACCCCCTAATGACCCTGATGGCCAACCGTCGCTGAAGCCGGTGCAGCAACTGAAGACTGCGCCGGCTGGCCATCAGGGCCGATGCCCACACCGGTGCTCCGTAGAGCACCATGGACCGCACCACTCCCACATAGAGGCGGCGAACTCTAACTTCCGGTCCCCCGAGATTGGGCATAAGGCGGCCTAACGCGGCCGCTGCCCGCTCAACTCGGGGGACGAGGCGATCGAAATGTTGATCGAAGCGCCAGTGGCTGTCGAGGACGAGGCCCAGATATTTAATACTGGACCCGACCTCGACCCAGGCTTCACCTACCCGGATCCACGAGGGAGGAGGACCCTTCGACCGAGGCTTATTATGAAAGAAAATAGCCTCGGTCTTGTGTGGGTCAATCCTCAACCCCAAGTCGTGGATCCGTCCGACGACGGCGGCAACTGCCACCTCCACCAGACGGATGGTCCTCTCGAACGTCTCCCCGACGGCAAGAATGAAAGTGTCGTCTGCATAGCAGACGACGTACGTGCCGTCAGGGAGCGCGACCCGCAGGACGCGGTCGTACCCCAGGTTCCACAGATCTGGTCCTAATACGGACCCCTGGGGCACACCGCGATCAACCTCCCTCCGCACGTGTCCGTCCCGGCCATCATATTCGATGTACCTGTCACTCAGGTAGGACCCAATCACCGCCCTTAAGTAGGGAGGCACCTCGTGTTCTATCAGTGCCTCCCTGATGGCGGCCCAGGGCAGGGTGTTAAATGCGTTGACTATATCTATCGAAACGCCAACGCACACCCCACCCCGGGAAACGGCCGCCTCCGCGAGGGACTTGACGCGCATGATCGCGTCGATCGTCGATCGTCCCTCGCGGAAGCCAAACTGGCTATCCGCCAAATCGGGTCCTACCGAGGACAGGTGCCTGTGGAGGCGGGAAGCAATAATCCTCTCAAGGAGCTTTCCCGCCTCGTCCAACAGGCAGATTGGCCGGTACGCGGAGGGAGAATCCGCGGGTCTTCCATCCTTCTTGATCAGGACCATCCGTCCGGTCTTCCACACCTGCGGGAAAATCCCGCACCTAAGGCAGTCGTTAAAGACTGCCTTAATGTCCATCCCAAGGACGCCCGAGGCCAAGATCAAGGCCTTACCCGGCACGCCGTCCGGGCCCGGGGCGGTGTTCTTCACCCCGAGCCGCTTCAGCGCGGCAGCGAGCTCCTCGTCCGTGACCCCCAGCTCATCGGACCAGTTGACACGGTCCGACACCTCAGCCTCGTGGTCCCCCGTGACCCCGGAAAGGGGGAAGAGGGTATCAACCACGCGACTGAGGAACTGAGGGTCCAGACTTTCCGTCACGGGGGGCGCCCATGGTCGAAGTCGACCTAGTACTATCTTGTACGGGCGCCCCCACGGATCATCTTCCAATCTTTGGAGGAGCTCCTGCCAGGCCTCGGCCTTGGCCTTCTTGATGGCCCGCTGCAGCGCTACTACCCTTTCCCTGTAGAGCGCGTACAGCTCTGCCACCCACGTCGGATCCACATTCCGGCGTCGACGGGCACGGGTGTACCGGCGGCGCGCCCGGATGCAATCGCTTCTAAGATCTGCGATCTCAGGCGACCACCAGTACACCGATTTCCTCCACGAGGGGCTCGCTCGTGGCATCGCTGCATTGCATATAAGCGTCAATGCGCGGCGAAGCCAGCGGGCTCCCTCCTGCCCGTCGACGGGCCTGTCCCTATTCCAGGCCACGACGTGGGCGGCGGCCATCAGGGCGTCCTTGTTCAGTTTCTTCAGAGACCACCGCGGTGGTGGGGCTGCTCCATTCTGGGGGCGGCCTCGGGGCTGCTCGTTTGGAGGAGTGGCGGAGAGGACTATCGTTATATAACGATGGTCCGAAAGTGTTTCAACCTCCTCCGCCACCCTCCACCCCGAGATACGGCGCGCGGCAGCTGGAGTAGCGAACGAGAGGTCCACTATGGATCCCCCGTGCTGCCGGACGCACGTATGGACGGAGCCCGTGTTTAGCAAACGGAGCTCCAGTCGTGCCGCCCAGTCGAGCACAGTCTCGCCCCTCGCGTCGGTCGTGGGGGACCCCCAGGCCTCAGCCTTGGCGTTAAAGTCCCCCAGGACAATGACAGGACGAGGCAGGCAGCGCGTGACACACCGCCTTACCACGTCCAGGAAAACCTCGAATGACGCGAGGGGCCAGCTCGGAGGAGCATACACGCCCACCACCGCGGTTCCACCCCAGTCGGCCGCCACATATCCTCGCCCATTCTCGATGAGTGAACAGGGCGGGGATCCGGGCCGACCGGTCCATACTATGGCGACGGAGCCCGTAGAGTCGCCGGTCCAGTGCGGATGGACCGGGACTCTGTACGGCTCCGCCACTACTCCTAGACCTGCCTCTCGCTCGGCCAGGGCCTGCGCAAAGAGATCTTGCGCCCTAGCCGAGCGGTTCAGGTTGCATTGGATTATTGGGCCCGCAGGCCCCATATCACTCCGTTTCCATGGGGCCCGCAGACCCAGCCACCTCTGGAGCAGTGCAAGGCACTGCGTCCGGATTTGTTTCCGCCACCGGCGTCACTGACACCGCGGCCGAAGTCGGCTGTACGGTCTCCGGCGTCGGAACGCTAGAAGCCGCAAGGGCCGGCTCTGCCTCTGCAGGTGCAGGCGCCACTACCGCCGGGTAGACCACTACCGGGACAGGGGCAAGTGGAATAGCAGACGCCGCTTTGGCAGCCGCGACCCGTCTAGCTCGGCGGCGCCTGCCACTGCGCCCTTTTGGTGGGCTGTCTTTGGACGCCAGGCACGGCTGCGTCCCCAGCCTATGGTTGGCCGGTGCTCCCTTCTCTGCGCACAGCGCGCAGTTTAGCGGTGCTGCGCACTGCGATGCGCGGTGCCCTTCAGCGCCACAACTATAGCACCGTCCCGTTCGGTCCACCGTGCTGGTGCACATTCGGCGGACGTGGCCAAACTCCATGCAGCGGAAGCACTGCATGGGTCTGGCCTGTAGCGCGTCGACACGTACGCGTGTCCATCCGACTATGATGCTACCGGCCTGGGCAATTTTCCTCGCTGCAGCCGTGGGACATCTGGCCCACAGCGTGCCTAAGCCCATCGGTCTGTAGCGGATGTCTCCAGATCGCACGTCTGCCGGTTTGCAGCCACCTGCTTCGGCAATAGCGGCAACGACCTCCGCTGGCGTTATGGAATCAATGATTCCGCGCAGCCGGAGGTCGGCCGTCTTAACGGGACGGGTTACCCGCGCCCCGGTGCCGTCCAGGGCCTCCGCGACCTTCGAGGCCAAACGGTCCGCCCCCGCAGATCTCTCCGGTCCCGACACCTCCAACAAGAAGGCGCCGGTAGCCGTCCTTCTTGGACACAACGGGGGAATGCCCAAGGCCTTTAGGTCAACCTTTGACCTTACGGTCGCAAACGCCTCCGTGTAGGTCAACCGGCAGTCTTCAGGTATGGACACCGAAACGGCCGCGGTGCGCGGAGGCCTGGGCGGCACTACTTTAGGTGTGGTACCCGTTCGAGCCCCGCGCCCTTCGGGTACCTTCTTCCCTCCTGCTCTGGCGGTAGCGCCAGTGTTACCCGCCGTAGAGGCAGTAACCGCAGGTCTATGCCGGGCCCTCCTGCCAACGACGGTGACCCAAGTTTCTCCTGCAGTAGCAAGGGGAGGCTCATCCGGGGTCCGCGTCGTGCTCCCCGTGTATTCGGCGACTGCCGTAGGAACGGGCGTCGAGGCCGCAACCGCGGGAGCGCGCTTCGCCTTCGCCTTCTTTTTCCGCTCATTTCCAGCGGTGGCATCATGCGGCACATTCACCGCCCCGCCAGGACGAGCCGGGACATGTGGCCGGCGCAACGCGTCCACCAAGTCCATGCTGGCGAACAGCTCGGCCCTAAGAGCCGAAAATCGAGAGTCAATCTCTCGGCAGATTTTCGCCACAATCTGCGACTCTGATGCCGCCAATGTGGGTTCCTTCGGCCGCTCCTGCACCACCCGTACAGGCGGTTCGGCGACCACCGCACACGGCACAGACACAGGCGGCGTCGGTGGGCGTGGCGGCAGAGGCGGCAACTCCGGCGTAGGAGGAGGTGTGACGCTCCTCCTCGCTTGCGCACTCTTTAATAAGGCGGACCTCTGCCTCAAGATCCTCTAGCCTCTTCTTGAGGAGGCGATTCTCCTCCTCCAGCGCGGCGGTGGTCAATGTTGCCGACCTCGTCGCCAGCTCTGCATCCGCTACCCGGGTGACGTGCGATGCGTACCTGAGAGCATGGACATATTTGCCGCTGAGGTTCTTCGACCTGCCAGCCACCTACTCAACGGTGTCCATGCTCTCCATGACGCGGGCAATCAACGCAGCCGTTGACATGGCCCGAAACTCCCGCGCCATCACAGCCTCGTCCGGCAGCGGTATGCTGGACCGACTGGGAGGAGGCGGGGGGAATGTCGGATCCAGCAGGCACTTTGCCGCCTCCACCTCCTCCACAGCAGCTTCCACCTCGAGGAGCCTCCTCTTGGCAGCGGCCATGCCGGCGAAATCTGCCGCCCTTTTTTTCCGGCCTAAGGACACGGATGACCGTACGGAAGAGTCCGAGTCTTGGGCCATCTCAGCTTCCATCACCAGCGAGTCGCGCGATGATGAGAGTGAGGATAGTCCCGCCCTCCGGGCACGAGTCAATCGTCCAAACGGCATTTGCCGGAGACTCGCTGCCAAATCCTCCAGGACCACTGTACTGCAACGCACTGTAGGTCCTTGTGTGGCACTGGTGGAAGAGCCACCAGCTTCCGTCGACGCACTTTCTTGCGTGCACGGTGCCGCAACGGCTGCCGCGGACGTGGACGCCGTAGCTTCCACGACATCGCAGACACGCCCCTCCAAACTCTCATTAGGCGCTTGCCCCTGCGGGCTAGACGCCACCCCCCCAATAATCCCCATTTGATTTATATTTTTAGACTCCATATGTGTTCCCACGAGAGTGGTCGGAGTGAAGGTCCGCCAGGCCAGAGCCGCCTTAACCTGGTAAGCCTTACTACTCGGGGGTTGCGGCAGGTACCCCCGAGGGACCGTTTGAGACTGCACCTGTTTAACGTCCAGGCAGCCATGCACCCATCGGCACGGTTTTCCTGCACACCTTGGGTTTGGACGTCCCCCCGCCCCACACATCGCCCCCTTTTCAATCCTCCGTCCGAGCCTTACCGGCATGGTAGTACCTGCCAGGGTCCGAGGATCCCGCCGGCATCGCCTCGCACATCACAGGACCTACTTCAAGGACGACGGGAGCAACCCCTTTTAGTCGCCTCATACGACAGGCAGGGGATACCGTGGCCGTATTCCGCCCCGCGGCCACACAGCGGATTTTTTATAGAGGTTTACTCCTCGCGGGCCGGCCGGTTAAAGCAAGCTCCCCGTTCCTGCGAAACATGACCACAGGCTTACGGTATGAAAGAAGCTCAGGACCCTGGGAGCGCTAATCCCATACTGGAGGTGCCATCATGCACCTGCAGCCCTTGAGGCGCCGTTCTCCCGTTAGCATAGAGACCCTCACCCTCGGCTACCCGACCGAAGTCGAATAACAGAGGGCATAGAGTGCCTCTATCCCAGCGACCACCACGAGGAGGTGGGAGATCCGACTTGTGTCACACTGACACCATTCGGCCGCCAAATATCCATACAACCTTTTTTTTTTTTTTTTTTTTTTTACGTGGGGGAAATCTTCAAAAGATACCCCGCACCCTTGGGGGAGGGCGCGGGGTTATGCCGGATTTTTACCGGCTAAAACCCCCCACGGTGGTCCATCCCCGACGCATTAGGGGGCCCCAGGAACTCTCGAAGAACACGACTGGGGCCCCCGCGCCATAAGTGTCATCCCGGGGGAGGCCGGAGAGACCTCCCCCATAAAACCAAAACTAATCTTTACGGCGGTGCCCGGACCACCGAGGCACCGCCGTCCCCCCGGAGCAGGGTGCAGGGCGTCCTGGGCCCCCACCCAGGACGCCACTGCCCCTGCGGCGGCTCTGCAAGGGGAGGCGTAAGGCCTCCCCGAAGCCGCCGCTACCCCCGTGACCGAAAGAATGGCATGACCGACGGCCGACGCTAGTGCGCGATGCCGCCGGCCATCCGATGTCACCTAGGGGTGCCCGACCGCGGCCCCCGGCGGCCACGGCGGCTCCCCCATGTACCAGGCTGCGGACTCCCCGCGGTTACGGCACCGCGGGGAGTCGCCCTACCCAAAGGGGTGGGGGCCGACCGTCGGAACACGGCGGGATCGGCCCCCTCGAATGCTGCGTAGGCCCGCCTGTTCGCGGGCCCTTTCGGCGGCCTCCTTTTGCAACATGACACGTTCGCAAAAGGAGGCCACCGCTCTCCAATTCCTCTCGCTCGCCAGCACCGCCCCAACTAAGCTGGCGAGCGAGAGGTCAAACCCAATGTCTTGTTTGAGGACACGGCGCGGCGCTGAAAAGGCAGGGCACTCCTCCAGCGTGTGCCGCGCCGTGTCCTCACTCTCCCCACAGTGGCAGCATGCCGCCGTCATCTCTTTCCCTATTCGACACAGGTACGCACCGAAGCAACCGTGTCCGGTGAGCACCTGTGTCATACGGTAGGTGAGCCTACCATGCCGTCTCTCCCGCCATTCCTCCAACTGTGGCAGGAGAGCCCCGACAACTGGCTTGCCGGCATAAGCACGTAACTGTACCTGCCAGCGATTTTCAGCCAGTTGTCGAGCCTGGCGCCTGATCTGCTCGATCATAATTGGCTCCGGTTGGGCCCCGTCAACCTGCTGCAGGGCACGTACGCGCGTATACGCAAGCGCGTCCGCCCCCGCCAGCAATTCGAACGGGACGAGGCCCGCCAGAGCCATCGCCGCCCCGTAGGAGATGGTGCGGTATCCCCTAATGACCCTGATGGCCAGCCGTCTCTGTAGCGCATGCAACAGCTGAATGCTGCGCCGGCTGGCCATCAGGGCCGCAGCCCAAATTACTGCTCCATATAAGATCATGGACCGCACCACCCCCACGTAAAGGCGGCGAACCCTCTCTTCCGGTCCCCCGAGATTCGGCATTATGCGGCCAAGAGCCGCAGCCGATCGCTCAACTCGGGGGACCAGACGCTCGAAGTGCAGATCAAAGCGCCAGTGGCTGTCGAGGACGAGTCCTAGATACCTCAAACTGGACCCGACCTCGACCCAGGCGTCACCTACCCGGACCCACGAGGGGGGCAGTCCCTGTGACCGAGGCCTATTGTGGAACGCAATGGCCTCGGTCTTACTAGGATCTATCCTAAGCCCCAGCTCGTGGATCCGTCCGACGACGGCGGCCACCGCCACCTCGACCAGACGGATGGTCCTCGCAAGACTCTTCCCGACGGCAAGTACGAACGTGTCGTCTGCATAGCAGACGACATAGCTGCCGTCGGGAAGAGGGACCCGCAGAACGCGGTCGTACCCCAGGTTCCATAAATCTGGTCCCAAAGCGGAACCCTGAGGCACGCCGCATCTCACCTCCCTCCGTACTTCGCCGTACCGGCCCTTGTACACAACGTACCTGTCCTGCAGGTAGTTCCCGATCACCGCCCGAAGGTAGGGAGGCACTTGGTGGTAAATTAGTGCCTCCCTAATGGCGGCCCAGGGCAGGGTGTTAAAGGCATTGGAAATGTCCAATGACACACCTATGCACACCCCACCCCGGGAGACGGCTGCCTCCGCGAGGGACCGAACGCGTAAAATCGCGTCGAGCGTTGAACGCCCCTCGCGGAAGCCAAACTGGCAGTCCGCCAGATCGGGACCTACCGAGGACAGGTGCCTGTGGAGGCGGGAAGCAATTATTCGCTCTAGTAGCTTTCCCGCCTCATTCAACAGGCAAATGGGCCGGTACGCGGAGGGAGATTCCGCGGGTCTGCCTTCCTTTTTTATAAGGACCATCCGTCCGGTCTTCCACTCACCGGGAAATACCCCCGATTTCAAGCAATTATTAAAAATTGCTTTATATTCCTCCCCAAGGACGCCCGAGGCCAAAACCCAGGCCTTCCCTGGAATGCCATCCGGGCCCGGGGCCGTATTCTTTGCCCCGAGCCGCTTCAGGGCGGCAAAGAGCTCCTCGTCTGTTACCCCCAGTTCGTCGGACCAGTTGATATGGTCCGACACATCCTCAGCCGCGTGGCCCTCCGTGACCCCGGAAAGGGGGAAGAGGGTTTCAACCACGCGACTGAGGAGCCGGGGGTCCATAGACTCCGTTAGGGGGGGCGCCCATGGTCGTAATCGACTCATGACAATCTTATACGGGCGCCCCCACGAAATATCCATACAACCTAACCTAACCTAACCTAACCTAGCCTATCCTTTAAACTGTGTTCCTTATTCCTCCCCGTAGCTTCCTGATTGCAATATCCTTAGTTAAGTCCACAGTCGGGAGATTGATTGAAAGGGCAAACTGAATGGGCAAACTGGGCAACTGAGTTTCGCTGAGTCACGATGTTCGGGCCGTTGCTGTTGCCTTGCTTCGGCTGGTTGTGCCTGTAGCGTGTTTTATCCTCATGTATGTTTCTGTTTTACACCCGGCTCTGTTTCCCGGCAATTATTGCTGTTTCAGGGATAAGGGTAAAGGTAAAGGTGTTTCTGCGGGCTCGTTTCCATTTTCGGTGTGGATCCGGTGTGGATCCGCCTTACTGTTGGTTTCCCGCGTTCATCCAGCCGTGGCGCTGCCTGCGCGACGTCTTTGCGGCCATCTTGCTGCTTCTGCCCCCTGCCGCTAGAGTGCTTCGTGGAGTGAGCTGTCAGTTTTCAGTTTCCTTCCAGTTTCAGTTCCACTTTGGCTGTAGTATTCGGTTTTCGGTTTTGATTTTAGCTTTTGACCCCGTTTGCATGCTTCCAATTTACACATTTCTTTATTTATTCGTTCTGTTTGTTCTGTTTATTTATTTATTTATTTATTTAATTTTTAATTTGTTTCTCTCGCCTCTGCTCGTTTCCTTGCTCCATTTGCCCATCTGTCAGCGATTTTAGTTTGTTTCCTTTGTTTATTCTAGCCTGTCTATCTATTGATTTACCTATTAATCAAGTCTACTTTGTCTATTAATTCGTTTAGTTGCCCGGACGCTCTCCTGCTTTCTTTGTTCTATATTCTGCGTCAATTTATTTGCTCCTCAGGGTTGGGTCCCCCTATCTTGGCTGCTTGTGCTTGTTTGCAAAGGGACAACGAGGAGGAGAGAGAAGAGGGAAGGAGCCATGCTCCCTCTTGGGGTCAAAGCGCCGTGGAAACAAGATCTTTATCTCTTACAACGAGCAGTTATATCGTGGATTAGATATGTTTTGTTTCTCAACTTCCTATTCTGTTCATGTTGGATTCAACTTCCTATTCTGTTTATGTTGGATTCAACTTCCTATTCTGTTCATGTTGAATTTGGGTGAGGTGAGAATACCGGTACTTAAGTTTATTATTATTATTTAATTTAATTCGTTGCAGGTGTGGTATGTTGTGTCTGTCTTCCCGTCTTCTGTCTGCCATTGATTGTTCCCTGGCGGCTTTATTATCAGTGTTCACTGTTGGAGAGGAAATTACCCATTATAGTGGAGCGAAAATGAAGGGAAAGGCGAGGAGAGGAGAAGGTAGATACGTAGTAGTTGTTTAAGGATTATGTATTAGGGAGGTAGGTCGGTAGGTTAATAGAGCGTTATTGTAATTAGTAGATAATATGTAGTTGTCACTGTTATACCCTAGTAATGTTATGTTTTGTTGTTTGTTTGGCAGGCGCTCTTGCCGGTTTTAACGAGCCGAGAAAGAGAAAGAATGATGGCAGCGAGAGAAAAGAGGGAAGGTGAGTGGAGTTGTTGATGAAGTAGAAAGGAACCTGTGGTATTGGAGAGTATTTTATGTATACCTTTGTATGCTTGCTCGAATCTTGTTCGAGTTGTAACTGTTGCAGCATGAAGTAATGCTGGTCCAAACTTTTGTGTTAGAGCATAGGATTGTATGAGCGCATTGTGGTTGTAATTATAATTGTAATTGCAATTGTAATTTTGATTGTAGGTTTAGGTTAAATTGGGTTCGTTTGAGTATGATTTAAGCTAAGGTTTGGAAATTTGCTTGTTTTGTTTGGGTTAGGGTTTTAATTTATCTGATTAGCTTGGTTTAGTTTCGCGTAGTTTAAAGTTTGTTTCTTGTCTCTAGATTGCAAGTTGTACATTGTTTGTGCTTGAGTTTCTGTGTTTGGTTTGGCTGTTGGTTTATATTTGATTTGGCTTTGGTTTTGCTTGCTTTAAACTTTGTTTCGGTTTGGTTTTGATTTCCTGATTTTGTTAGATGTTGTTAGATGTTGAGAGTTTCAGGTATTATCGTTTATATTTGTCATTTATAGTTTGTAGCCTGATTTGAATTTTGCGGTTTGTGGTTTTGAGGTTTGGGTTTTGGGGTTTTTGATTTGTGCCTTGATGCCTGAATCCAAGAACCGAATCTTGAGATTTAGGTTGGTCCTAAGATTAGATTAGAGTTGGTCTTTGAAGCTGGAGTCCCAGGACATGGGTATCGTTTGCCCCTTAAGTTGGGATGTAAGTTCGTACTTCGAGCTCGAGTTCAAGTTCAAATTTGAGTTCGAGTTTACAGTTTATTCCTTTTACTCTGGTTTACTTAATTTGATTTAATTTACTTCAAGTATATTTAATTAAGTTTATTTAATTTAGTTTAGTTTAGTCTGGTCTAGCTCTGTTTTCTTGTTTAATTAAGTTTATGTTTAAAATTCAGATTTTATTTTAATTTAGTTGGACTAAGTGAAGGTTGCTACAAGCTAACGCTGTGGTGCTGCCCTCTCTAAATGTATGTTGTCTACCGCGTCGCGCTGTTGCCGATACTTGCAGCCTTGCTCTCTGGTTTTGGTTTTCCCCTTTCGCGCTTGTGCCTGTTGCGACCTGTTTTCCTTGCTTTGTGTGTTCGCGCATTGTTCTTGATCCGCTTGTGTGTTGCTGACGCGCATTGTTCGTTTGATTCCAGTGCCTGTGTTTCTTTGCCTTTACTCGACCACCGCTTTCTTGTGCTTCAATCTATTGTCTTGTCGGCACAGTGGCGAAGTGATAGTGAGAGTGAAAAAGTTTAGCAGGTAGGTAAGGGAAGAGGCTTTATTTTAAAGCGAAGATTGAGGTTAAGAGGGAGTGAGAGTATTGAAAGGAGAGAGTAGACATAAGTAGCTGTTGAGTTAGAAAGGTAAGGTGAAAGCGAAATTGAAAGTGAAAGTGGTAGTCCCGTAGGCATGAAAGTAATAGCGTAACTGCAGGCAAAGGTAGAGGTGTGGCTGTATAGAAATCGACAGTATTGATTTCGTTGATTTTATTGATTTTGGTTTTATTTGGTTTTAATTTTATTTGATTTTAATGGCTGAGGCTGTTGGTACAGGGTAATGAGGAGATGAAAAAAGAAAAAAACAGGTGAGATACAGTCTAGTCGCGTGATAAGAGTGAGGGTCAGAGTAAGAGATGATTGTAACTTGTAGCTTAGTTAATTTGCATGTTAGTGCTGAAGCTATTATTGAAGTTAATGTAGGTTTTGTGGCCGCGATAAAGCGTCCTGTTGTACTGACTTGCTCTCGATTCCTGTACAGACTTAAATCGCTTTTGCTGTTTATTCTATAGTGTGTCAAACCATTGAGGCCGTATATTTCATTTTCTTTTCTTTTGCTGATGCTGTTGCTGTTAATAACTGATTCGATTTCCTCTACCTACTTGTATCCTGTATTTCTTGTTTCTACTTTCTGTTTTATTTGTTTGATTTTAAGTTTGATTTATTTGTGATTTACTGAATCTCTTTATCCTGGTTGACTGCTTGGTTGGTTCCTTCTAGATCTGTTGTTTAAACGCTATCTCATTTGCTTAGTTTAGTTTAATTTAATTTAATCTGGTCTAGTCTACTCTAGTATTGGCTGAGATTAATACAGTTTTATTATTATAATGAATTAGTTTAACAATTTACAATTACAGTTACTAATTTCATTCTCATGCTTACCTAGTTGTTGCCTTGTTTATTTGCTTCTAGTTTTAATTTTAATTTAATTTTAATTTTAATTTTAATTTAGTTTTAATTTGGTTTGCTTGTGCGCTTGTTGGATAGCTAGTTAATTACCTGATTCTTATCTTGGGTTAAGCTTGGTTTCTTAGTATCTTCTCTGGGTTCGTTTGGTTCCCTCAGTATATTTATGTTTGATATTTATATTATTTATGTTACTTATTATATTATATTTATTTATTTGCTTCTTTCGGTTTTAGGATCTTCTTTTACCGATGCTCCTGCTCATCAGCTGCTGAGGACGTTGATTGACTTGCTTTGCTTTGCTACTTGAAGATCTTTAAGCATAGCCAACTTGGCTCTGCTACTGCGGCTTGGTAAGTTGACTTCCTTGGTTTTCTGGATTGCTGTGTTTTATACTTATGCTAACTACTTGCTCTTGCAGCTCATGCGTTCTGGGTTTTGTGTATGGGTTTTGGGTTGGGTTTAAGTTTGAGTTTGAGTTTGAGTTGAACTCTTCTTGTGTATTAACGTTTACTCGTGTGTTGTGTGTGTGTTGTACTATGTTGTGTAATGTATTGTTCTGTTTTACCTGTTTGGTTATACTACCGCTGTTCTTCTGCGCTGTTTAATTTACTTACTTACTTGCTAGTTCTTAATCTTGTTGTGTCCGTTCTCCTGCTTAGCTAATTGCTTTTGCTTTTAAGTTTATATTTACGGGTTTGTTTTGAGCTTTGATTTTAGTTTTGTGCTTTGCTTGCTCCCTTATTAGTTTGTTTATTTGCCTTGTTTGCTTGTTAGATTCTGTTGGCTTCTGTGTTTTATACGTTTCTTATTTATTAATTTATTTGTCTAATTCGTTTAACTTATTTATATATGTTTTATATATTTATTGTTGCTTGTTAATTTATTTATTTGTATGCTTGTTGCCTGTTGCGCTGTGTTGTGTTGTCCCTATTTATTAATTTATACTATACCCAGTACTTGTATATATTTCTCTATGTTTAGCTGTATCGTGTGAGGAGAAAAAACCGCCCCGGTCCAGTTCCAATTTCTGGTGTTGTTCACTGTTGCTGCCTTTTCTGGTTTGTGGCAGGCCCCTGTGCATTCCTTACTGCGATCTGCCAGTGCCTTGTTGGGTCTCTGATATTGAGTTAACGGGTTACGTTCTTAGAGGTATGTTTCCATTTATTTATATTTATTTTATTTTATTTTATTTATTTTATTTTATGCTTGCAGTTTATGTAATTTAGATTGTGATTTATGTAGTTTGTATGCCCCTTGTGGGTGGTATTCATTAACGATTTCTAGTAGGTTTATTCGTAGTTGAATAATTGAAAAGTTGAAAAAATTGAAAAGTTGGATAGTGCGTTCTTGCTGCATGTCAGGCCCCTTCTAGATAGTTGTTGTATAGTACATCTGGTTTAACTGCTTGATTTGATTTTGGTCGTAATTTGTGTTGCGTGATTGGGTTTGGGTATGTGCTTTTTGTGTTTGTTGTGGGTTTTAAATTGAATGTTTAGTTTGTATTTGCTTTGTTCGGTTCTTAGGTTAAGATCGGTTTTGAACTCTTGGTTCTGTTCTCTGAGTGTTGGTTTGTTGGTCGGTTTCCGTTTTGTTTTGCATGGCTTCGGTTGTCGAGTTTGTTTATTCCGCTCACTCAACATCTGCGCTTCCCCATTTGCATTTGCAATTTGATTTATTTGCAGTTTAGTGTAGTTTAGTTTGTATTTTAATTGTATTTTAGCTGTTTTGACGTTTAAGAATTTAAAATTGAAGATTGTTGGCTATTAGTTGTTTATTATGTGTTCCGAAACGTTCTCGGAGTTGCATTATGGTTTCCTTCTTCTTATGTTTTCATTATACTAGAGTTTTGTTTATATTCCTACCTAATGCTATTCTCTGTGTTTGCCTCATGCATACCGTTTCTTGTTTTCACACCTTGCTTATATCATACCCGCAGTATTCTAGCCCAGCTGTTTATATCATTTGTTGTTATTCACACATACATTTTGCTCGTCTCATTCATTCAACTCGCCACGTAACGCCTTGTTTCGCTATTTACTATTCTGTTCTTTAGTCATTCGCTCTTTCTGCCGTTGTTATTGCTTCTATTTTCTTTCTTTCCTTCTCTCTTTTCTCTCTTTTCTTTCTTTCTTTCTTTCTTTCTTTAAACGCTCCGTTCCTTATCCCTATCCTTTCTTACCGACACATACATAACGTTCATACGTTCAGCTAGTGATACCTGGAATATGTACATTCATTTCGTTCATATGTAAGCATTTAAATAAATACCAGCAGGGACACGCATCCGCTCTTCATCCTTACACGCTCTGTTCCACACCTGTGATTAACTAGCCCATTCAGATTCATTGTGTTGATAGTCTCGAAGTCTCTTTGTTTCTTGGTTTCTTGTATTTTCGCGTGGCCCCTTGTCCTACTGCCTGTACTTTCTTTGATGTCTTTATGTCATGTTTGGTCGAATGCTTGCTTTTAATTGGGGTGCAGTGTATAAATTGCGCTTATTCGTTATGCTTTTCAGTTATATTCTAAGTGATTGTTTGCTGCTGCGTTCTGTGTGTTATTTGTTAGCATAGTTGGTGCAAGATAATTTAATTTGTTCGTTTTATTTGTTTTAATCGGTTAATTTGACTGCTTGTCTGCTTGCCTGTGTGTGTATGTGTCTGTTGCTTGCTTGTTTTGTGTTTTGTTTGTTTGTTTGTTTGTTTGTTTGTTTGTTTGTTTGTTTCGTTTGTTTCCTTGTTTTCCCCTGCCCTCTTTCTTGTGTTTGTCCTTCGTTTGACTATGTGTTTACCTTATTTAATTGTTCGTCTGTCTGTTTGTCTGCCTACCTTGTTTGTCTGAGATTTGCCCTGTCGTGTCCGTATCTAATTGTATTTGTTTATCATGCTATATAGCGTTTATTTATTTTACTATGTTATACTATGTCGTAAAGGCTGCCTATTTAGTTAGCTTGATTGAATTAGCCTTGTTCTGATTGTGTATAGCTGACGTTTATCTGTTCATTGGTTTATTTATTTGGTTTTGCTTTGATTTATTTGATTTCGGTTTCGTTTTGCTTGGTTGGATTTGATTGGTTTTTGATTTATTTGAGTTTGGGTTTGAGTTTGATTTGACTTGTTTGAACGCTTTAGTTAATTTTGTTTGATTCCGTTTTTGCTTTCTTTATCGCTTGTTTGTCTGTTGCTTTAATTTATGTTGTTTATTTATTTATTTATTTATTTATTTTAGGTGTACCATCATCAGGACTACCAGTACGATGGCAGCTTTCACCGTTTTGCAAATTAATCTTAATAATTGCCGCCTCGCGCAGGATCTGTTATGGCAAGCGTCTGCTGAGAAGTGCATAGACTTCGTTTGCATCTGCGAGCCTTACCAGGTGAGGCACGAGTGGTCTAGTAGTACAGACTCGAAGAGTGCCGTTTGGTACCGTCCCTCTCCGTTCTCTGATTTCGGTGTAGTGGGAAGTGTAAGCGCCGGTCGCGGGTACGTAATCGTTGAAACCCGTGACTTCGCGCTTGCCTCGTGCTATTTTTCCCCCAATCTATCTGCTTCGGAGTTAGATGATGCTATTAATTGTCTGTCCATGTCACTTCAGAGTGTTACTAAGCCTATCGTAATCTGTGGCGATTTTAATGCCCGTTCTCCTTCTTGGGGCTCTGCCTCACTTGACAAGCGAGGTCGCTTCCTTCATCCGTTTCTGTCCGAGTTTGATCTAGAGCCAGTGAAAAGTGCCGGAGGTCCCTCTTTTGTACGAGGTAAATCATCCTCTCGTATTGATTTACTAGCTTGTCATCCGTCCTTGCACTCCCGTTTAGCGCGGTCATCCGTGTTATCCGATTTTACTGGTTCTGACCATTCCTACCTATATCACGAGTTTTCCCCTTTTTCCCGCGTTTCTTCTTATTCTTCTCAGTCCCCCTGGGTGGTTAATCTAGGTTCGTGTGATTTGGAATCTTGGGAGGGTGCTGTGGTTTCACGTTTTGGTGAATTCGACCCGTCTTCTTCTTTGTTCACCCGCGAGGAAATTGATTTCCAGCTCTCCGAACTTCAGCTTGTATTTGATTCTGTTCGTTCGCCGCTCCCTTCCCGCTCCAATAAACGACGCAACGTTCCCTGGTGGAGCAAGGAAATTGCTGCTCTTCGCTGCGAAACGCATAAGTCCCGGAGATTTTACCTTTCCACTCTTTCCCGTGACCCAGTTGCTGCCGCCGAATTTGTTTTACCGGTCTATTTACTTGCCCGCAGGGCCCTGAAAGCCCTTATTAATCGTCGCAAAAATGAATGCTTCCTAGGAATGGTTTCAGAGGTGCAAACTGACGTGTGGGGGCGTCCATATAAGTGCCTAATGAAAAAATTGCGTGGCGTTCAACCCCCTGTGGTTTTGAATCGTCACGAGTTTAATTGCGCCATGCAGTCGCTTTTCGTCTGCACTCCTCCCTCGCGATCAATTTCTACTTTTCCCTCAGGTTTTATTCCCTTGTCCCCCACTGCCACGTTAGCGATTGAAGATACTTCCCGTGATTCTGTTTCTACCGGTTCGTGTACTTCCGCTCCTCCACACATCGGTTTGCCCTCCGACCATCTCGACCCCGTTTCTTTATACCCTCATAACTCTTTTATCAACCCTGACGGTTCCGATGTCCCGATTGACTCTCTTACTGTGCTAAGCTCCCTTCTTCGCATAGGTAAGAAAAAAGCTCCAGGACCCGATGGAATGACGGGAGAGGTCATTCATGTGTTGGGAAGAAAGGCCAACGCATGGGTGACCAATCTGTTTAATTCCTGTTATGAGAACGGTTATTTCCCGTCCGCTTGGAAGAGTGGGCGGTTAGTCTTGATACCAAAGGCTGGAAAACCCTGCCGATCCGTTTGTGATCTCCGTCCTTTATGTATGCTCCCTCACTTAAGCAAAGGTTTTGAATACTGTATTCGCGAGCGTCTTTTGGAGGCTGTTCGCATGTCCGGTGGTTTTTCCCCCCGTCAATTTGGTTTTCTAGCTGATCGTTCTACGATGCAAGCCATGCGCGTGGTTACCAGTGAGTGGGATCGCGCTCGCAGCACTAATAGCCACTGTCTTTTAATTACCCTTGACGTGAAGAACGCTTTCAACACGCTCGCGTGGGAAAACGTTCTTCACGCCGCCACCTCCCGCGGTTTTCCCCCTTCTTTGATTCGCGTCCTTTCCAGTTACCTTTCCGATCGTCTTGTAGGTACCACTTTGCTTGATGGTACTTGGATTGAGGTTCCTGTTTTTGCCGGTGTGCCCCAGGGCTCCGTGCTAGGCGCGCTTCTTTGGATTTTGGCTTATGACGCTGTTTTGGATCTAGTTTTGCCCGGTGGAGCTGTTACCGTGGGTTTTGCTGATGACATGGCTCTTGTTTTAATTGCCCGCTCACTGGATCGGTTGCGCTTGCTGGCCGAAGAATGCCTGCGTATTCTTGATTCCTGGTATGTTTCGCAGGGTTTGGTGCTTGCCACACAGAAAACTGAGGCAATTCTCCTGACCGATCGTCGCGTTCCCCACGGTCTGTCTTTTACCCATGGTAGCAACACCCTACGCACCTCCCCTTTTGTTCGATATTTAGGCGTATTATTCGGCAATAGCCGTCTTTATCATCAGCACATCGATCGTGTTTGTAGCAAAGCTCTGGCTGTAGCGAAGCGTTTATCATGTCTTCTCCCTAATCTTCGTGGCTGTGGTTATACTGGTCGTCTCTTGTATTATCGTGTCGTAGAATCCATAGTACTCTACGGAGCTCCCGTATGGTTTGAGTCTGTGAGTTTTGCCTGCATTAATCACCGCCTTCAATCTACCCAGCGAGTGGGCTTAATTCGTGTTTGCCGTAGCTATCGTACGGTATCAACCGCAGTTCTTTGCGTTTTGTCGGGTTGCACTCCGTGGGATCTTCTCATTCACTCGCGGACAGTGAATTTCGAATTTGACCCGTTTGTTGACGAGTTAGATACCCCTAGTTTACTTGATTTTACCGTTAGGAATGATTGGCAACGCCATTGGGACATTTGTCCCCATGGCGCTTGGACTCGCCGTCTGATTCCTGATATTTCGCTTTGGATAGATCGGGGCGGTCCTCGATTACTTACTTATCACTTGACCCAGGTTTTGACCGGCCATGGCTGTTTCGGAAGTTACTTGCATCGCATCGGTCGTTATGAGACTTCTCGCTGTTGGTTCTGTCCCACTGATGTCATTGACACCGCAGAGCATACTCTTTTCGACTGCGTCGCCTGGGATGCTGAACGCGCAGCCCTATTTTCTCGTGTGGGAGCGTTGACAGAAGACAACTTCGTTCCCCTCCTTCTTCATGATCGTCCGACTTACCTTGCAATTTTAGATTTCGTGGAATACATAATGCTGGTGAAGGAGGAGGTGGAGCGTTCCATCGAGAATTTTGTTTCTTAATCTCTTCACTTCATTAGCTTCCTAGTTTCTTAGTTTGCCATTTGGTTGGTTGTTTTCCTAGTTGGTTTCCATTGGTTCCTTTTATGGTTTGTTTGTAGTTTGTAATTTGTATTTTGTACGTCTTGATTCACTTAGCTGAGCCCAATTGTGGGTGGTTGTTTGTTGTTGCTGTTGCTGCTGTTGTTGTTGTAGTTGTGATTGCTGTAATTTCTTGCTGTAATTGCTGTAATTTTATAATTTTGTGATTTACCAATCAAATAACTACCGAATTAGTTTGCTAATTAGTCAGTTAGTTGCTTAATTAGTTATTAGTAAGTAAGTAAGTAACTGCGTTAAGTTAGTTGTGTGGTTTATTGTTCAACTGCCCTGTTGTCTCCTGTAAGTTGAAAGGCCAGTTTTGGCTTTTCTGGCTTGCGTTTTGCTTGCCTAGACCTGATGTTTGGATTTTTGGATTTGAGTTTGAGTTTACATTTGCGCTTGCGTTTGGGCTCAGTGTTTGAGTTTGAGTTTTGAGTTGGGTTTGGTTCCTGAATTGATTGGCTTTAGAATCTGAATGATTTATTTGGTTAGAATTTTGTTATGTTGGATGTCTGCTATTGTCGGATGTTGATTTCTGTTTGATTTGTTTGTTTAGTTTATGGGGCTAGCAGGGTTTATTAAGGCTCATTGGGTCGCGAGGGCTTGGATTTTAGTATTGTGGTGTAAGGTTGTGTGTTGTGAGTTGCGAGTTGAAAGTTGAAAGTTTGCGTCTGTCATTATCTGTGTGTTCCCCTTTTTCCGCGCTTGTCTATTCGCACAGGTTAATTATGCTTATTATGTTTATTATGCTGTATTCGTCGCTTGGTGTTTAATTTAATTTAGTCTAATTTGATTTAATCTAGTTTATTTAGTTTTGATTTAATTTAATTTAACTAGTTTAATCTAATTTGATTTAATTGATTTAATTGGGTTTACTTGCCAAGGGGTTTGGGGTTAAATGGTTTATCGAGGCTTGCCTAAACCATTCCGTAAGCTAATTTTAATTAATTAATTTATTAATTTATTTAATTTAACTTATTAATTAACTAATTCATTATTCAATCGGACAACTTAGTTGCTTGGTTGCTTGATTTATCGATTGGTCGATCACTTTGTGCGGGTAGGGGAGAAGAAGAAGACTGTAGACTGTAGACTGTAGCTTATTGTTTCTAGTCTTGTCTTTGTTCCCCAGTTCGCC
This sequence comes from Megachile willughbiella, assembly GCA_945859595.2. Classification (NCBI taxonomy): domain Eukaryota; kingdom Metazoa; phylum Arthropoda; class Insecta; order Hymenoptera; family Megachilidae; genus Megachile; species Megachile willughbiella. Next base: position 1,590,724 of record CAMAOD020000129.1, read on the forward strand.
CTTTCCGCTGAGTTGTGTTGCGTGTCTTACTTGTTTGTTAGTATGTCTTCTTGCCCCTGCCGTTGATCTTTATCTTTGTTTCAGGTGCATTGGTCCATCCGCGCTCCATTTCTGCCTTTGTTCCTTCCTTGTCAGGATTTAAGGGCTTGTGTATTGCTGCTGCTTGTTGTTTCACGTTCTCCGTTTTCCTCCCACTTGTTAATCTAGTCTAGTCTAATCTTCATTTCTTTATGGTAAGTAATATTAGGCGAGCGAGCACGCAAAAGCAGTCGAGAAGTAATTAAGCTTGCCCGTCTGCCGTTTGCTGCGTTTTACTATTTAGTTTAATAATCTAGCTTGTTTGTGTAACTGGGTCTGGCTCAATCCGGTTACAAAATTATACTTCAAATTTAGCTATGCTCACGTTGATTTATGTTGGGTTGGGCTAGCCAAGCCATTTATTTAACTTCCTGTTCGTTGAAGGTTTGTCGTATGCGGTTTGCGCTACACTGTGTCGTGTTGGGTTAGATTGTTCTGATTTGATTAATTGCGCGAATCTAAGTGGCTTACACCCCAGTGAGTTGCATTAGATCGTGCTTATGTGAAAGTAATATATATTTATTTATTATATATTTAGTATATATTTATTATATTGTTTATGTTGCAGGTAAATTTACTTGAGCTGCCTCTCTTCGAAGCATATTTATCAAAACGCGGCTGAATCATATCAGCTTAGCCTACCCAATCTATCATCTGTGTCGCACCGGAGCAGACAAGACAAGACGAGTGAGAGCAAGTTCGTATATTGAGTTGGATTAGCTTGGCTTTTGGTTTCTGTTAGGATTTGAGTTGGAGTTTGAGTTTTAGAGTTTCGATTTGACTTGTCTCTGAGTCAAGTCGTATTGTTTTAACTCCGCTCAGCTCGCCTTGGCTAAGGTTGCCTAATGTTATCCTCTCTTGATCCTGTTTTGTTTACTTGGTTTCAGATGCCTCCTATTGATATTTTCGTCTTCTTCTTAGCTCGTACCGCTGGGCTGATGAACCTGTATCCCGGCTGATAATGGTTGAGGTTAAGGTTGAGAGGTCTAGGTTGCAATGATCGTACTGTAAGGGCTAGGTGAGCTGCAAAAACCGTGATTTTCAGAGGCCGGGATGCCTAGCCGAGAAAATTTTAGGCGTTTGTATACTATGTGTAAGTTTAAGCTTGTAAGTTTGTTTGTTTGTTTGTAGTGTGTATACGATACGATGTGACGCGATGCGATGCGATGCAATGCAATGCTCGCGCTGACTTGGTTTGTTTAATTTAATCTTGCTTTCAGAGTTGGTTGGTTGGGTTAAGATGAGTTAAGATGAGAGAAGAAGAAGAAGGAGAAGAAGAAGAAGATGTCTTGAAGGGCAAGGAGCTATACGTATATCTGGGATGCCTGAAGATATATTTGTATATGTCGTATACCATATGAGCACATATACGTATACATATACATATACATATATCAGTTGTATATGTATATATATATATATATATATTACTTGATTATGTGTATATTATGTGTAAGTATGAGTATGATGGGGCAGTAGTAATATTATACAATAATGTTGTGCGACAATGATAATGATAGTGATAATGATAATGATAAGAAAGATACTGATAATGATAATGGGAGGCATACGTGTCCCTCCCTTGCCTTTCTAATTTGTTTTGTATCCCTAGGATGAGGGCAGAACTGGAGGGAGCCCTATCTTGCCTTGCTTTACGAATCCGGTGCTGGGACAAGAGATATGCCAGAGGGAGAAACAGACAAGAGAGAAAAGGAAGAAAGAACGCGAGTGTGAGGTGCAGGTGGCGGAAGGCACATCCTCATTGATGATTTTGTTTATTTGTCACTTTACTGTATTTGTGCCTTTTCCTTATTGTATTACGTTAAGTTAAGTTAGGTTGGAGTTGTTTACGGTGTGTCGCGATACTATTTATTATGATATCCGTCGTGTTGTTACGTCGCGTGAGTTGTATTAGCTTGTCATAAAATAGATCGAGATTTGAGCCAGTTCGTGCAGCAAGTTGTTTACTAGATCTGTTCCCGAGTGTTTGCATATGTATGTGCGTTTGATTGTGCGAATGCGCGGCTGAAATAATTGTATGAATAGTGAAATCAGATAGTAAAATTAGATAGATAGATAAGCGTCTAGATGCCGTCTGTTTGTCGTGTTTAACTGTCGTTTGATTTGTGTTGAGTTGAGGTGAGTTGAATTGGAGTGTAGATGAAGGTGAAGGTATAGAGGCGTTCGATTTGCCATTGCGGTTCACAAGCCTGGCGAGCTTGCAATTTATACTAAATCTTAGAATGCAGGGTGCGGTATGCAGCGCAAAATACATAGTGCAGAATATATTACAATGCAGTATGCTTGAGATGTAAGAGGGCGTATAGAGCATAGGGTATATAAGAGAAGCAGTGTGTCAAAATATATACTTATGTGAGTGTGTCAGTATGTGATAGGCAGGAGATAGGCTAAAGCTTAGACTCATGAAGCTTGATGCTTTCTAGTCTCGATATCAATATGTATCATATGTGTATGTTGTGTGCATGTTAGTGTGTGTGCATTAGTACTTGTTGCCCGTAGTTATATATAATATTTACTAATGTTTACTAATGGTATTGATATTTGGTATTTCTTTGCTGTGAAAATTGAGAGTAGAAGTTGAAATTGTAATTGAAATTGAAATTGAGGTTGAGAGTAGGAAGCTAGAAGTCCGTAGAATTTCCGTGAGATTTTGTCAGGTTTCTGTTACATGCACTTTGCTTATAAATCATATTACGCATACATCATTGCTATGGTATATTATATATTGCACTATTGTCCCAATGTTTAACTTTACATTGTACTATTCTTATACTTATACTTCGCTTACATCATCGGTGATCCGTATTTCACCGCCTTGTCCTATGTTACATGTAATATGTAGATGCTTATATGCCTATTTCTGTATCGCGTAGGAATTGTCTGTGTGTCTAATATAGCCTACTTCGCCTAATTCAGCGCTGTTATCACTCCGTTTCTATATTGTTTGCGATATCGCACAGTCCTTATACACAGTTGCGTGTCATAGTGAAAATAATAATAATAATAATAGACTAATCTAGGTTATACAATACGAAATGATTAATATAAATATATAAAGCATAAAATAAAACATAATATAACACATAATACATAATAATGAGATACATGAGTTAATTATAACGCCTTGTGCTACATTGCTAAAATTGCTGACAAATAAATGTCATTTCTAATGACAGGAACAACAAAACAAAACCAAACATACTATGCTTTATTTCTCGTTGTTATCCTATTTCAAAGCCCGCTGTCCTGCCCTTAGTTGCTTGTCTGTTTTATCTGTCTGATTTTATTTAAACCTTATTTAATTAATTAAGTTCTAATTAATTCTATGCTTAGATTCAGGTTCAACATGTTTTCATCTTGTTTATTTACTCTGTTTCATAACCCTTTTTGCTTTTGTTATTTATTATTTATTTACTTACTTATTCTACTTGTCCTGATTTTTTATTTAACTATATTAATTATATCTGTCTACCTCTAGGGATATTACGTGTTTTATGGGTTTTGTGGATTTTTCGAGTTTTGCGAGTTTCGGGGAATGCAGGGAATGCGTTTCCTGTTCCCGCCGTGGAATTGGGCTGTTTCTCCCACCCTAGGGCAGTATAATCTGAGTTCTTGCCACCTGATTCTCACCTCTTCTCGCGGGGACAGGAGGCGCCTCGTTGCCCTCTTCGTGCATTCCAGCTCAACGATCTTGAGCGAGGAGAAACGGTCACGCCTGATGTTTTTGATCCTGATTTCCCCGTTTTCGACTTCATTCCCGAAATTAGACTCCTTGAGTCCTTCCAGGATTTCCGTCTCCCCCACTGTGGTGTCGCCTAGCTTGAAGTGAACCGCAACTCTGTTCGTTGTGACTCGCGCATTCCATTTTCCGTCTCCACTTGTGTTGATTTTCTTCGCAAATTCCTCCGCCGTGGTCGAGTCTTGCCTATGCTTAAATACGAAGATGAGGTCTCTTTCCTTGGACTCCTTTATTTCGACCACTGCCCTCGCATACTCCGTCTCCTCTACATGTCTCTTGATCCATGCTATGGCTTGCGTATAAGAAAATTCATCCATTGGGTATTTAACTAAGACTACATTGTTGTCCGTGTTTCTCTTATGTCTATGCTGATGCTGCTCGTTGTTTCTATATCTTGTTTCCCTGTTATTATTGTTACTAATATTATTATTACTACTACTACCACTAATATTGATATTATTTCTGTGATCCCTATCCTGTTTTATGCGGTGTGTACTGTTCTTGTTGTGCTTGTTGTCACTGCTACTGCTATCCCGATTTTTACTGTCATCGTTTCTACCCCTACTTCTGTCATTGTACTTGTTATTATTATTAATTTGTTTGTGCTGATTATTTTGTTTGTCTAGGCTCATATTAATTCCGCTGGGTTGAGGTTTACCAGCTATCTCCCTGTCATTTTTGTTACTATTATTGCTTATACTGTTGCTATTGCTATTATTGTTACTGTTGATATTACCGTTATTATACCTATTTTTACTATTACTTTTACTTGTGTTACTCGTATCCTTGTTGCCTATCAGCGCTTCGTGGATTGCTGCTTCTGATTCTTCTCCTTTGGTGTCGTTGCCTGCGTCTATTGCTTTTTCTTTTTCCGCCTCAGCAGTTTCCAATGTACCTTCGTCCTCCTTGTTACCTGTCTTATCATGCTCCGTGCGTTTCCTTCCTTGCTCCCTGTCAAGCCTGATTAGCTTGATTAGGGGAAGGAGTCGCGACTCTTCACTCCCGCTCACGTCCACCACGCTTCTCACGCACAATTTCCTCTTTCTTCCGTTATCACCGCCTTGCATTCCGCTTGTCCCCTGTACCGCTGCCGGATGCTGTTTTTCCCTTTTCGTCCAGCTGAGGTGGCCAAGAAAATCCTCTCTGAAGTCCGATCCTCCAGATATGTCCTTCCTCTTGCGGTTTCCTTCCTGGCTCCTTTCTTCTTCACGTTTTTCTTCTTTCATCCAGTCCACGTTATCCAGTGCTTCGAGAAGAAGCCTGTCCTCTTCCTTCTCTTCTTCCCTACGCCTGAGTTTTTTAGCCAGTTCTTCACTCTCCTGACCACTGTGCTCCGTTGTCTTGTTTCCCTTGCCCTCAAAATGCACACGTTTTCCACTTCCTTGCTCCTTTCCAGCCTCTTTTTTCGCCCGCTCTTCCTTTTCCTTGTCTTCGCCAGCTTTCTTCCTCTCGTCGACTTTGGTTTTTGCTTCCGCCATCATTTGCCTAATGCTCTCCTGTGTGACTTTTCCCCCTTTGTTATTCTTTAATGCGAACATTGGACGATGCGCTGGATATCGCTGAATAACCGATGGATAGCCGTTGAATAATCGCTGAACAATCCTTGAATCGTTGTACAATCGTTGAAAGAATCGCTACCTGTTAATTAATTTAATTTCGATTTTAATTATTTAATCTAATTTAATCTGTCTTAATTTGCTTTAATTTATTTGATCTAATTTAATTTATTGATTTATTTGGTTTAATTGATTGGTTTTAATTTATGCATTTATCGACATTTAGCCTTTACCATTGACATTTGGCTTTTGCTGCTTAATTGGCTAACTTATTGATTGATTTATCGATTTTTGATTGACTGTCCGATTTATAGGCTGACTGTTGTTGATTTGTGATGGTTATTCGCGATATCTTATGATTTATCATTGCATAGTTTTACTATCTAATGGTTGGTACTTGCTCGCGCTACTTGTCTGATTGATTTATCTCATTTCTGATTTCGATTTGATTTCAAATTCAAGCTCATGTCGATATTTACGTTAAGTTTAGATTAATTTGATTTAATTTAATTTAATTCGATTTAGTTTGATTTAATTTAATTTAATTTAGTTAATATAATTTGATTTGGATTAGGATTAATTTGATTTATTTGGTTTAACTTTATTTATTTAATTTAGTTTAATTTGAATGCTTAAGCCTTTAGTTTTGTCATTTAAATTTGGTTTTCTATCCTACTATCTCTGAATCTTCACGATTTAGATCTATTAAATGTAAATTTACTTCTTTCAATCAAATCTTTAGGTCTTTAAATCTATCGTTATTATTTATTATTGTTGTTGCAATTTAGTTTGTTCTTTTCTGATCTGACCTCTATTTCCGATCCTGTCTCGATCCTTTTAACTTGATGGCTCTCCGTCTCGGCTTGACTGCTCCTGTTTTCCGCACTTTAATGTTTTACTTGTTTACACCTTGTACACGCTCCTTGGCTTACTGACTTGTAATGAGCTGAGCGTTAGTATTATCTTTGCACGAAGGGATTTTCTTCTCCTTCCCCTTTTCCACCACTTTTCCTTTTCCGTTCCCTGTGCTCTGCCAGCTCCCCTCTCCTTGTCGTTGACCAATGTCCGTTGTGTTCCTGTTGCGCGCCCTGCCTATCCCTGTTTTAGCTCTCATTTGTCGCCTCTGATTGGCCGTTTTGGATTTCATCTCCTTGCGCCCTTATATCCCTAAGTTTCTGTCTCTTACTCCTCCTTTTCCTGTTTCCTCCTTGCATTATCCTTCCTATCCCTCTTTTAAATTACCTCCATTTACTTTGCTTATTTAGTTTGTTTAGTTTAGTTTCTTATTTAGACAGTTTATTGCATTGTATTATATTCCTTTGATTTTGGCTTGGTTTGGTTAAGATTAAATCTGTCCCCGGTTCTAAATTAAGTTTGGGTTTTTTAAGTTGTGTTTTAAGTTGCCTTTTGATTTCTGAATTGGAATTTAATTTATCTGATCTGCTTTTAGTTTGAATTGCATTGGAGTTGTATTGCGATTTCACTTGCATTGATTTGTAACAACTGGCAGAATTGAAGAAAGTGAAAAAGTTTTTCTTGAGTCTGCTGAGAATCTTCTAAGACCTGAAAGTCTAAATCCTGAGCTTCTGTAAATCTGTAAATTTGCGGCTCTGTGAATCTATAACTCCGTGAAAGTGTAAATGCGTAAGTGCAAAACCTGAAAAAACCTGAAAAAACCTGAAATGTAGACCTGAAATGTAAACCTAATCTCCAGAGTCTGGCGTCCGCAATCTAAGGTCAGCAAATAGTAATGATGCTGATGACATTTAATTATAATAGCAGTAGCAGTGACACCAATGAAAGCAAAGGGCATCTGCTGCCCCTGTCTCTTCCTTGTGCCATGTAATGTTGCTTGAAGTTATTTATTCCTATTTCCGGATGTGTGTAATCTTCATTCTTCCTTCTTTTGCCTTCTTCCTTCCTTGTGTTTTCGCCATTTCACTCGTTCGCGGAGTGTGAGCAGTATAGTGTTGTAGTGTTAATGTGTTAAAGTATTAAAGTATTAGAGTGTTAATGCAGAATTATTGTTAGACGTTTAGCAGAGCCTACCCATGCTAGCCGGGCCTGTTGGATCCTGCAAGTCACGAGGTCGCAGCCTGTAAAGCTTATGACCTATGACTTGTAAAATCCCTGGAACCTGTGTAAACTTATGTGCTTGATTGCTTAATTTAACACATGGTTCGCAGCCTACGGTCTAGTCATGGCTTGATTGCAGTTCGTCGCCCGCCCGCAGTACAATGGTAAACATTGTTACGGGCGAAAGTTTGCCAGAAGGATAGCAGAAGAAAGGAGGAGAAAAGAAAAAGAAGAGAATAAAGAAAAAAGAAAAGGTTTTTAAAGGCTTTGTCGCCGGCAAAACAGGGATAACCTGCAGATGTTGGCGCTTGAGTTAATAACCGTTGCCCGTGCCAAGCGTCCTTTCGCTCATTTACTCTTTTATTGTCCATTCTTTATTCTGTCTTTTCACTATCCGTACCTTACTTTACAAGGCCCGGCTATCCTAGCGCGTTTATTTCGTCCCGTACGATCATGTGGTGTCCATCTGTAAGGTGCGTGAGGTGTCTATTGTAATAATAACGTTGTAATAAACGTTGTACGAACGTTGTAAAAAATTTTGAAGTTTAGTTAAGATTAAAGCTAAGCTACGGTTAGAATTTGATTAAATTTAGTAGTTCCGTATCAAGAGATCCGCCGCGCCTTTGCACCGCATTTACACTGTATTCATGAGTAAGAAATGAGGAAAAGAAGAAAGATTGCAGGTGGGGGGAGGGAGTGTATCCGCGCATATGTATATTAGAGCATTCGCGCTCGTGTGTGTGCGTATACTCAGGGCATACTCGGAGATTTTCATTTACTGCTTTAATCCATTAACAAACTAATTTGAGAGTGTACTCCCGCGTTATATAAGGGCCATCCTGACCGGGGTGATTTATTAATGGGATATCACGAGAATATAATCAGATGGTCATTTAAGAAAGTGATCTACCGGAGATCGAATGCTATAAATAGGAGTCGAGATCCGCCGTAAAAAGAAAAAGAGAAGGGAGAGAGTGATTTGATGCTCCCTTGTAAGACTTCTACTTTTGCATCGTGAAAATTTCGCCACCGCAACGCGAGAATTAGCTCCGCCACGGGCGATGGAATTGAAGAGCGTCTTGAAGTCATATTATAGGGCGGCAGGTCATCGTGGGGTTCACCGTGATAGATATGCCGGAGAGTAGAGATTTGTGGTTTAGAGTTCTTCGTGTGTATATGATTTGAGATTATCGCGACCGCTGCACGGTATTCGGTACCACCGCAAGCGAAGGTTTGAGAATTTACGGGAAATGAAAGTTGCGAAAAATTTGCTAAGTGTTCAGGACCCATATCCGCAGGCCCGAGGATCATCATGATTTGTCGTGGGAGTATCGAAAAGGATAATATTAATATTGATAATTCCTCATATAGTTTCCACCCCCACCGTGAAGAGTTCAGAATCACCGTAAACGCGAGTTTGAATTTAACTCGGGATGACAGTTGTTAGAATTCGTGAGAGAAAGATTGCCGAAAGTATCAGGAGTTCATGCACCTCATCAAGCGAGTCCGTCGGAATTTAACGTGAAAATATACGAGAGAGTGTGGAGATTTGATGATCAGCTTGATTTGATGATTTTGTTTTATATCATTTCCGCCCCGTAGCGTACAGTTTTCGTCACCGTACGCGTAATCCGACCCACCGCGGCGAGAAATCGCGCCGGATTGAAACTTGTACCAAATATGTCCAAAGTGTCATATATTCCTATATGTCGCCCAAAGTCGCTTCATTGCAATTATAGCGATCCGTGTCTTGGAAGAAGGGTTTAGGGATTTCTCGTAGAATTTCCGTAGAATTTCCGCCCCTACGGCGCGGCATTTACACTACCGCGAGCGCGTGTTTGTCAGTTAACGATGGGTGAGTCTTGTGAAAATTTAATGAGAGTTTTGGTAAAATGTTTGAGTTCGCAAAGATTTGCCCCCGCAGTGCGGTATTTACTCCGTCGCGGGCGATAATTCGCATGAAAATTGCACGAGGTGCCCTGGGAATATATATATGTCAGTCGGAGAAGCTTCGTTCTTTTAATTAATAAGTTAATTAATTAAGTTTAGCAGCTTATTGCCAACGGTTGACCGCGTTATTGGCCCAGATTAATTTACGACTGTATTTCAGTTAGTTTATTGCTACATCATGCAGACGTGGGACCTGTATTAAGGGTGATGATGGTTTTTAGGAAACAGGTATATGACATTACCTGCAGAGCCTATAATGATTAATGGGAATACGTCTATACACTTACCATGGTTTAGAATTTGCCAAGCAGCCAGATGTTAGTATAAAACATCTGGAAGGGCAACAATGGTTAGAGGACTGATGCTTAAGGTTTTACGATAGGTGCATGTGTATTTTAGCAGATAAATGTAGAGAAAGTGGCTATGCAGTATTGCAAGTGAATGGTTTGGATTTTGGATTTTATGTGACGTTTAACTTTATACGAAGAGATCAATTCTGGCCTATTTAATGAGGCAAGCTAATTAAGAGCTATTTAAGAGTAGAAGTGTGAGATGAGGAGAAAGAGACAGAGAAGTGCGTCGGCTTATGACAAATGCATCGCAGATGCAATACCGGTTGAGTTCAGTTTGCTCGATTTGTCTAAAAGTTAAACCCCTTTACCCCGTATGTTGCTTATATTAACTGTGCTTGTTGTTGTGTCATGGATGTTAGCCACCCATGCAGAGTTGTGTTGGTATCATTGTGTGCTGTTAGCTGTTGTTTATTTGTTGAAGTATTGTGCTTGTACAGCAGAAGGTTTTGCCTCGTATAAGACAAACCCTATAAATCCTAAAGACAACCTTATACATCCTACAGTCATATATATATATATATATATATATATATATATATATATATATATATACATAAATTGTATGATATACATAAATTGTATGATCTGCGCAATTTGATTTATATAGATCGGATTTATCAGGTTTAATTGTTTCCTTAAACATCCCGCTGTTAAACATTTGTAATTTGTAATTTGTTTCCCGTAAGCCCCTTCCAGTCCCACCCCGTCTTGCGTCAATCTTGCATTAGTCTACTGAGAGAGGGAGAGAGAGAGAGAGAGAGAGAGAGAAAGAGCGCCATTTTGTCGCTCACCGCGCGGCAGCTCATTGGCTCTGCCAGCCACCAATTACGCTGTTGCTTGCCTGCAGGAGGGCTTTCCTCTGTCTCTCTTTCATCGCTCCGTCCACTCGTTTTCTTCCCTTACCCCATCCTCCTGTCCTTTACTGATTTGTTTAGCTATTTAAACTAATATAATTTATTTACTGTTTTAATTGTCATACTTTAGTGTAATTAATTTAGTTTAGCTTAGTCAGTTAATTTAACTACTCTAATTACTTAACTACTCGATTCGATTGGTATTTATTCAGTTGGATAGTTTATTTACTTAAGTTGGTTTGCTTGATCACTCTAATTGTATAATTTAGTATAGTGCAGTATAGTGTAGTATAGTGTCTGAACTTGTAGGTATGACCGCTCGCTTGTTTGATGCAAGCACCTCATTTCTAGACCTTGTTTCCGCACCTACATAACCATATATAATCCCACTGATTTATATATTACTTGTTTACTTGATGGGTGTTAATTTGTTTGTTAGTTTGTTTTATTTGCTTTATTAGCCTATGTACTATGTTGTGTCGCGTTACACCCCAGATTCGTCCATGTTCTTCATTTATAGTAGTTATCGGTGTCTTTTCCTAAAGGCTGATCCTCCGTGTTTCTTGTGTATTCGCCTTGTTGTTGTTACCTCGACTTTTGTCCCCCGTGGCGCTGCATCATGCCGTTCCTTGCTCGTTCCGCCATATTACCGTTTGCTGTTCACCGTGCGAATTGATAGTTCCCGTTGTATAGTATAGTATACCATATTTCAGTTGTTTATTTGCGCAAAGACAGCGAAGGATCCACGCACACTCGCGGATTTTGAGTGGTTTTGTGTGGTTACAGGTGTTGAGGTGTGGAAAGAGGGAGAAGGAGAGAGAGAGAAGTGAAGTGGTCGCTCCTTGCTTGGTGTGGAAACCTGTTTCTAAATCTAGACTACTTGTAATGTCCCTTTATTATTAAGGGTGAGTCACTGGGTGGGTGGGTTAGGGCTACTTTACCTATCTGCAGTTATTCGCTATTTAGCAATTACCTAGCTGCAGTTGTAAGTGTCGCTATCAATTCATCCCCTCGCTCCATACGCGTTTAGCCGTTAGTTCTTGCTCTCTGTAATCATCATTCCTGTAGTTTGCAATTTCGCGTCTCTGGTTTTTGTTTGTTATTTAGCTTTTCTGGTTTCTATTCCTTCACGTCATTCTCACTCGCTATTCATACTCCTTTCTTACTTACTTCCTTTCCATCTCTCACTTTCATCCATTCCTGTCTTGTACTATTCCTTTCATACTTGCTCTTATTCTTCCCTGCCGTCATATCACTGATGTGTATAAAAGGAGGTAGGTTTTACTGCTAGAACTATGGTAATAATAATGATAATAATGATTTTAGTAATGCCAATAACACCGACTTCGCAATTTAATGTGTCTCAATTCGTTCCCCTGTCTCAGATTTCATTTGGCATAACAACGTGCAAGCAAGGAAGGACATGCAGACTCCAGTGTGCAAACCATCAGCCATGGATTTCATTCTCTGTCTTCCTTTCATATGGTTAAAATAAATAAATATTATCTACTTTCAGAAGGGTTGGTATGTGAGCTAATTCTTGATGTTTGAGTGTTAGCTATGTTGATGCTCTATCATTATATCCTTACATTGAACATCTCGACAATTAATATTTCAAAAGGTTGTGCTATGATTGAGCTTGTTCATTTTAGGTTTGCTACACAAGGATTTAATGTGCCAAGAAAGCAGTATAAGTGCAGACTTATTTCCACTCTGCCTGGGAAATCCATGGTCAGTAGGTTTCAAGCCCTCTCTTGCTTGCGTCGTTTACCATTGAACATCGCGGGTACGTTGCTCTATATTGCTCTCCGTGATTACCATTATCATCATTATTATTAGCTTTACATTCCTCATTTAATTCTCGATTGTGTTCTACTTTCAGCATACATGGGATTTGATTTCAAGTCTCGTTGATTCTATTGGTTTTCGTCGACCGCCCATCAGAAGAGGAAGAAGAGGTAGAAGTTATTAATCTTCCCTCTCTCGCTTTGTTTCATGCTAATGAGACGGTAAATGCTTCATGTAATCATATTTGGGAGCATGCTGGCTTAATTGAAAGCACTTATTTACGTGTCCCTCGAACCGTACGTGCGTGAACGTGTGCGGATTGTGCATTGTTTAGATTACCATATTTATTAGATTATGTGTTATATAATACTATACTATGCTATATTATTGTCTCTAAGTAACAGGATTACTTTTCTAACTTCATGCATCACCATTGGTACCAATTTATCATTAACTTGTCTACTTGTCGTTGGTTTGTGAGTTATGGTTGATGAGTAAAATAAAATAATAACCTGATAGAACTTGCGTAACTCGTAGTCTATGATTAATTTACTAATACTCAATTTAATTTAATTGTTTTAATTGTTTTATTTATTTATATGTTTATTTAATCTATCTGTTAATTATTTATTTATTTAATCTACCTTATTTAACTAATTTATAATTTACCTGTTTTATTTCTAATTAATCTATTTATTTATTTACTATCTTATCTTACTACCCACGGCCTGTTTTAGTTTATTTTACGCGCCACCTTCTTTTTTTGTTTGGCAATCTTCTTCCGATTCTTCGCCTATAGCTTCCATACTGTTGCTTGTAAGCCTTTGGTTATTATTTGGATCAATTTTGTTTAATTTGGTTGGATCGGATTTTATTTGGTTGGGTTGATTTAATTTAATTTAATTTAATTTATCTCCCTATTTATTCCTATTTATTCATTGGTTTATTTAGTTATCATTTATTTTATTTATTCACTTATCTGGCTTACCCTTTTATTTATTATTTATTATTTAATTTACTTACTTACTTACTCTTCTACTTATTGTTTGGGCATCCGCCAATTGTCTTTATTTATTTACTTATATGTCTTTATGTTCATCGCTATAAACGTTTTAATTTCGCCTATTTCTAACGTCGACCATCGTTTCTTAAAGGCTGATCTTCTGTTCCAGGTGTAAATCCGCCTTGTTGTTGCCTTCAGTTTTGCTCGCTACGCGGCGCTGGTCACTTCACGAAAGTCGCGTCCACTCTTGTAGTCGTCGCCATGTTGTTTCACCGGGCGAACTGTCAGTTCCCGCTAATTGTCTTGTATGTATTCAATTTGCATTTAATTTAGTTAATTGGTTGACTTAATTACTTTCATCTGTTATCTATATACTGTCTATGCTTAGTGCTTGACGTCGCTAAGTTTATGTAGCATTCCTGTCTACTTGTATTGAAGAGCAACGTGCCAGAAGAGGCCAAGGCGCTGTCTCTTTATTGAGGTTAGAGATCGTAGGGCATAGGACCGTCCCCTTTATTTCCGATACAAAAGGTATTTCTCCCATTTTATCTCTTAACTGATTTATTCGTCTACAATTTACTTGCTAGTTCATTCGCTAGTTACGTTAGTCATCTTAGTTAATTAGTTGGTTTTGATTTTAGTGTCATTCCTGCTCTCCTTCTCCTTGTCGCTATTATAGATAAATTTGAATTTTAATTTTTATGGTGATCTAGTCTAGAGCGATAGCAGCCTCCCTGTCACCATCGCTAAAGAGGGAGAGGTTTGCAAAGGAGAGGAAATGTGATGAAAGGAAATGGGACAACCTGTGTTGGCGAATCATCCTCGTACCCGTCGCCATTGGAGGGAGAGTGAGTGGGTGGGTGAGTGAGATGGGATGAGAGACAAGGCATGCTTGTTTCTCATTTGACAGGCAAGTCTATTTAAGCTTTGATTTACGTTCCCTTGCTTTAGTAGGTGGTTAAGAAGCGTTACCCTGCTTATCTGAATCATTCACTAAAATTTGCTACAAATGATAGAAATTCCTAGAGTTAGAATTAATGTCAGTCTAATTCAGATCATCCTATAGTCGCAGGCTAGTATAAGGCCATATAAGGTAAGGTAAGGTAGTACTACTGTCTTGTTTCATTTTCTTGTTACATGCCAGGGTAGAGTTCCGATTGCAATTTGAAATTTACAATTTTAAACCTATTGTAGAAAAGTGTAAGTGTAGAGAAGTTTTGTTGCCTCGCGGTAGCTCTGTCCTGCTCGATGTCCGGTGATTTTTGTAAACCCCCCTATCATCTTCTGTGCCTGGTAAATTTAGATTTAGATTTAGGTTTGGACTTGTATTGGAATTTTGCGCTGCGCTGCGCTACGTAGCATTATCGAATTGGATTAAATTGCTATATTATTTAATTCCTCTATTACTATATTACAATCAGATTGACCTGTACGATTTGCTTGACATTGTCTTTGAGTTTTACTTGTAATAATTTGAGTTACATTGGATTCTAATTTATTGTTGTTTATTGCATTACTACAGATTTGTATATACTTAAGCTGCGCTTGTAATTTATTTATTCATTTCAGTGTTTCTATGTTTTGTTTCTTGTATCCTGATTTTGATAAAGAGGAGTTGAAATCTGAGTTTTACCGTTTGGGATCTAATTTGCTTTGGTTTGGCTTCATCTAATTGGTTTTGGGTTTTAATTTGTTTCGATTTTGGTTTGGTTGGATTTGGCTTGATGATTTGATTTTAATTTTAATTTTAATTGGATTTGATTGGATTTGATTTGATTTGATTAATCTTGGGTTTTGAATTTTGTGTGTTTTCTCTGCCTGCTAGTCTTCTTGTCTAAATTTATTTATTTATTTAGTTGATTGGCTTGCTTTTAATTTAATCCAGTTTAGTTGATTGATTTAGTTTCCAGTTCATCCTAGTCTAATTTTAATTTATTAAAATTAAGTTTAGATTTAAATTTAAGTTTAAATTTAAATTTATTTTTAACTTTACTAGTCCCTGATGAGTTTGTGAGTTTAAATGAGTTTAAATGGTTTCCTTAATTTATCCTATATGAAGTTGCCTAGGTGTCTTGTATGAAGTTGCCTGGATGTCAGCTTCAGGTTATGCCTGATACTCAGGTTATCCAATGAGGTTGTCGCAGGAGTGCGTAACGTGTCGATTGCGTCATGTTGGTTAAGATGGTTTAGGACGGTTGTAACGGTTGCCGATCTTCTTTTGTCGCGTCCGTTAAAAACCGTTACCACTTCTCCCATTGCAGCTCCGTCTTTTGTCCTCCGGCGATCGTCGTCATTTTATTTCTCTCGCATTCTGCGAGGGATACATTGGTGTGCTTCCGTAGAAGTTGATTTGTGCTCGCTGTGTTTTATGTTGGCTGGTTTAGTTTTGCTTTGCTTAAGCCTTAGTTTAATTAATTAATTTAGCTTCCGCTCCTACTGCTGCTAATTATTGCTAATTCCAATTACTATTTAGCTAATTAGTTGTCTAGTGTTATAACCGCGTGTGTGCCTATCCGAAGTATTTATTGCGCTTCATTTCTAGCTTCTCTGTGTTCCAGAAAGTTCCAGCTCCTGCATACTCTTCCACGTTTGTACACGTGCATACATTCGAGGGTATCTAGTCTAAATGCAAGGAGGAGAAAAGAGTTAAAAACACCCTGTTTCTGATTTATTCAAGAGGATGGAAAATCGCCGGAAAGAGCCGAACTGTCTATTTTACACAGATCCGCTCTCTCTAGTTTTCAGCGTTCTCTCTCTATCTCAAGATCAGCTCGGATGAACGCGTTTAACAGCTAAGTGGAAGTTCAGGTAAGATCTAGGCTTAATTTCCGGCATTTATTACGCGTAGTTTATCAGTTGATATCATGTTTCCTTGTTTCTAGGGGAAGTTTATCAGAAATTTATCAGAGGAAAAAGGAGAATCCGTTTTCAGTGGATTTCATGCGAGAAGAAGAACTTCTGGGTCATTTAGTGACAGAAAGGGGTGTACGAGGGAGTAGTATAGCGTGTTATGGAGAGTTAAAGGAGGGTCTTCAACAAAGGGAGAGCAGCACTCAAGGTAGATGAGTAATTTCTTTGTTCGTATCTTACTTCATTTATCCTTTACACTATTTATCTTTGTCTATATCGTTAGGTGAAACTCGCTCTAAAGTGAGCATGCCGTGGCCGTAAGCTATTGCCTTGACCAAGCATGTGGCGGTTCTTGGAAAGAC
Source organism: Megachile willughbiella (assembly GCA_945859595.2). Classification (NCBI taxonomy): domain Eukaryota; kingdom Metazoa; phylum Arthropoda; class Insecta; order Hymenoptera; family Megachilidae; genus Megachile; species Megachile willughbiella. Next base: position 1,607,354 of record CAMAOD020000129.1, read on the forward strand.
TTCTTGTCATCCCTCATCTTGCACGCTACGCTACAGGTAAGTAAACATGTTGCTTGCCCTATCGCGATATCGAGCTCTTTCATTGCTTGATGCAAAGCATACCCTGCATTACCTAGGACGTTATTATCACTTTAATTAAGTACATGATGCGCATGCGTTTTCTTATTTACGAAAATTTTGACTGTTTCTTCCCATCCTTGTCCTATCTAACGTAAACAGCAAAGTAGGCAAACAGCAGGCAAACAAACAAATTCTATCCATTTTGCCTGTGATTTCGTTGATTCACAAACAATATCTGTGTCTACGTTACTAAGAGTGCCGGCGACATCATGTATTCAATCCAAAGTGTGTCGTTAACATAAAGTAATAGAGTAATAGTAAAGCGAGTGAGTGTATTTCCTGCTGTGCTCGCGCCGGTGCATACCTACTTAAGTTTGACAAGAGTGATTTGTTCTGTGTTAGTTTACTTTCGTTTGTACCCCATTACCAAAATGTTGTATGTAGGTATTAATGCATCGTGTTTGAGGTTAGTTTTATCCTAGTCGGTGTGGTTTATCTCAATCGATGGGGTTGTAACCGATATGAAGTTGTATTCAAAGTGAGGTTAGTTTAATCGAAATTTATATGTATCGAAATAGTGTGTGTTGGCATTACTGGGGGACACGTGACAATCGCGAGACACGTGACAATCGTTAGGCGCCATGTCGCAGACAAATGAGGAAATATCCGGTCCTCGTGTCGATGGAATGCGGTCTAAGTTAATTATATCCTTCGATTTAGGGGATTTGCACGCAAGCTATCAAAGAAATTTCGATAAAGAGTGTACCAGAGAGTCAGCCTCAAATTTTCGCTTCTTAATTATAGTGATTTCCCGTTATTAGAAGAATGAATAAAGTTTAATTGATGTTTGAAAACGTGCGTTGAAGTGATATTGTAAGTACTGTTTGCTATTATTAATTGTACTGATTTGCTGTCAGTAATTTGATTACCGGTTAAGATTAAGTTTAAGCATAGGATAACTTTATCACTGTTTTTAATAATTATCATATAATAGGCTATAAATTTATACTAAGAGAGTAGCCTTATTGCATAATTAATGTGTTTGATAGTAAATATATCAATGGTTTCTTGGTATTAAGAAGTGTCGACGTTTGCAGACCTCCAGTTAGCATGTATTTAGCAGATGTGATAAGTTTATAGAATAAGTGTTGTGTTTGTTCTGAGTATTGTGATATAAATCATTAATCCTTAATCATTAATCTATGTCTACTTTAGACTTTTCAAAATTTGTGATATTCGACAATTATTACATCGTTAGTGTTTCTTCTAAATTGTTGAATCAAAACCTACTTATGAAATTCCATTGTCGCGATGTATTTGGGGCAATTGTCGTGTGGCTGCTAATAGATTATTTAGTGAAAATTTATGCAGTGGGGTCACCGTTAGATGGCTACTTATTACTGACATCGAAGGCCAATTCTTTAGTTCATCCGTATAACAGTGAACCCAGTCGCACAGAAAGACTTCACCTCTTCAATTAAGGAACATATACAAATAAATTACAAAATTACAGAAGGTAAAAGTTCCATCGTGAGCCATGAGAAATGAGCCAAAACGAGAGAAAAGCAAATGCAGGGAATAAAGTGATAATAAAACAGATAATTCGCTGTTTATGGAGTTTCATCAAGATTCGAAATTTGTTTCTTGTTTCTCCTTTCCTGGCACTCATATCGATGGATTCCCCTTTATCATTCACTCGACACACAGGAACATCCCATTTATTTTACATCCCATGTACGCTTCACACTTGCAAGCACAATCCATTCACTCACATCTATTCTGTATTGCCGGCGTACAATCTTTATTAAGCACTACACACCACAAACCTGCTATTTGACAATTAATTATTGTAACCCATCTCTGTTTTTAGCCCTCTCATCATCAAGACAGTAGAAAAGAAAGAAACAGTACACCCGAGTGCGAGCGAAACGAGATCCTGCATTGATGGGCAGAAATGAAGATGGCAAGAGAAGACAAAATTCACGTGAGTACATAAAATATGCATATTCAATAATGAACTCTACATTTCCTTTTGCCTATCCAAATTAATCTGAAACTGACTTAATCGCCCTAACTAATCTGCTGACGTGACTTAGAACTTAGAAAAGCTGAAAGGGAAAGAGAATGGAAAAGAGAACAGGAAGAAAATAATACCAGAAGTACGAGGAGGAGTCACGAAGGATTCCAACAACTGTATAGATTCAGATATCTGCTCTTCAAGTAAGCACTCATAAAGATAATTTGTTACTTCTCTAAGCCGCCATTTGTTCGGTAAATCACCTAGAATTCAAGCTCTCACACTTATCCTAATATTTAACCTTCCTATATTATAGACCACCTCTCCAGGACAATAAAAGGAGAAAGTAATATGCCATAACATAGTGATAAAAGGGAGAGAAAACGTCCCTGCCCAGAGATGAAGAAAACCAAATCCAGGTGAGTACCTAGAGTATGCCTATACTTCTTAATTGGCAGTTATCTAAACCAAGCTAGAGTCTGAAACTATCCCTTTCTTAATCCTTAATTCAATGTAAGACCTGGACGGAGGGGCTGACGAAAAGGAGGAGATATGAGGAGAGAAAGGTACTCGAAAGAAGTCAAATAGGAAGATGAGTCAAGGAGACAGAAGCTATACAAGAACAAGGTGAGCCTTTAACCTTTGAGTAATGTAATCTGCCAAAATGTGAATCTGTGTCCTAGTTTAAAAACACAAATGGAGTAATGACCGCATTCCTACCCCTACCCTTATTGAGAATATTATCTAATTTATTTAACCTTTCAGCATTCGTACATAACCACATTCAAACACAACTGTGGAGCCAGAGCAGGCATCGAAGAAGATGAAAGGAAGGAAAGGCGATCATCCACACTTCGCCGTTTATAGGATGCGAGATTGCATACAATAAATTATTGTGGGTAAGTTTACCGAAATTAATATAGAATCGCTGACTAAAATCCTGAAAGTTGAATCTCTCAATTTCCGGATCCCTAGATCTTTCAGTCTAATACCCAAGTTTCAGTGCCTGAATCCTCCAATTCCGTCTTCCTCATTACTAGAATTCAGAATTCAAGATTCTAGATTAAGATTCCTAAGTTCGCGCATTTAAATTCTAGAATTCCAGCTTCTCTCCTCCCATATTCCTTCGTTCCACCCTTCGGAGGTCCCACATTTCCAAATTTCAAGTTCCCAGGTTCTTACATTTAAATTCATAATTTCATAAAACCAAGTTCTCAAATTTCAAATTCTTAGTCTCTTAAATTCAGCTTCAGCATTAATTCCCAATTACTCCGAGTTTCGTAAACTTGTAAGTCTAGACGCCTGAATTCTGAATTCCAACATTCAAATTCCTAAACTCTTACATCTCATCAAATTCATCCATTCCTATATTCTAACCTTCTTGTCTTAAGTCAAGATTGAGACTAACATTATAATTAAGATTAAAGTTGAGATGTTGCAATTTCTATTACCATAGACCATTCCTCCAGGACAATAAAGAAGAAGTCAATATGCCAGAACATGTTGATAGAACGAAAAAAACGAACGAAGCGCTAATGCGCAGAGATCAGGAAAAACAAGTTCAAGTAAGCACCTAGAGTATATCTGCATACGTAAACTCTTGACTGTTAATTATCTAACTAGGCTAGAGTCCCGCTTACCCTTATCTAATCCTTAATTCAATCTAAAACCTAGAAATAGGGCTGAGGAAAAGGGAGACAAGAGAAGAAAGAAAAACACTCAGAAGTGCTCAAATAGAAGCAGAGGAAGACAATATTTACAAGATTTATAAAGTGAGAGATGAATAAAAGAAGGGCTATAAAAAGGCCAGTGACCTTTAACCTTAGGTGTGTATGACCTTTTAAATGTAAAAGTGTAGAGATATAAGTCTATGTTATGTTAAGTTAATTACCCCACCCTCGTAGGAACATTTGTCTAATTTTCTTACATTTCAGCATCCATACAAACCCCCATTCAAACACGATTAAAGGAAAACATAGTAAGCGTCAGAGAAATTGTAGGGAAAGGAAAGAAGAGCAATAATCTAAAGTTCATCAGTTAAAATACAAGATTAAATGCAGCGAAATATTATGCGTAAGTTGCCTAATTTATATACATTCACTAATTGAATCCTGAAAGTTATTTATACACATAAATAGGATAGCAGTAGAAAATTACATTCATACCATTAAGCGTTGGCATACTAATCTGAATTTACTAATCTGAGTTTAATCCTACTTTCAGTGTCCTTACCCGACCTTGTCTCACAACGGGTGGATCAATTGTGATAACAAAGATAATTAAGAGGAGAAGAAGGGCAATCCTACAAAGTTACACCAATTGAACAGACACAGCTAGTAGGTTTAAAGGGTTAGTACTTGTTGATTTCTAAATTGCCATTTAATCGATGAATTAATTCCTGAATTTGAACTCTCGCATTTAAACTTGTATTAGTAATTCCCAATTCCTAGCTGACCAAATTTCAAATATTCAAATTCCGAATACCGAGCTTGCATGCCTGTATTCCCATATATATGCATAAATCTCTCACAATTATGTTATACTTAATTGTACCCCTACTTTGCGCCTGTTCGGAATAAGTAATTAATTAAATATTAATTTCAGGTTATGTCAAACGCCGAAGCAAAAAACGAGAGAGAGAGAGAGAGACTATTCAAGAGCAATTAAACTGAAAGGAAAGATGAAAATCAGCATTTACTAGAGGAATATTGAGATTAAACATATACGGTCCCCCCCTTTCGTCAATCTTTCACCACCCTGTCTATGCAGAAAGTAAGTGTGAGAGACGTGAGATAGAATGAAGTCAGGAAAAAGTTATGGAATAGGTTAATTTAAGTACTTCGTTCACTGCTCGCAACTAGTTACTCAATGCAATGCATAAATTCTAATTAATTACCTGTTCTGAGGAATAATACAAAGAGAACAGAAATTTAACGTGGCGTACCCGTTTCTCCTAATTCTATGCGCGTATATTCGAGTAACTTAAGTGAAAGTAAAACGCGTTAATCTAATCTGCAGATATCAGTCCGCACACATTACAGCGATATTCAACGACTCACAAATCATAAAAAATGTCTAATTGGAACATTAATTAATTGACCCGCATGCATTGTGTATGTAGTTCGAATAGCGTATTAGATTAAAATTTAATCATATACATATAGTTTGCCATAAAATAAGTATATTATAGCATACCCTATTACGTATAATACTAAATAGAGCAAATGAGCTAGGGATAAGTAGCTCTCCATTTCTCAATTAACTCGAAAATTCCTAAATCCACAACCTTATGTATTAACACTTCCAGATTCTCAATTTCATATTTCAACTCTCCATATTCCTCGATAGCCACATCTTTATGTGTACAATTTCCAGGCTCTAAAATTTACAAGCTTCATAAATTCAATTTCTAAACTTAATAATTTCACTCTACGATTTCTGAATTCATAAATTCCTACAATCTCAGACTCAAATTCGCATAAATTAAGTACTGAAATCGCATATTCTTAACTTCCTATTCTAATTTACCTTTTTACCAAATTCTAGATTCATGATACAGAAATTGAGAATTTGATAACCATTATACAGGGTATCTCACAACTAGTGTAGGTCCCGGAAATGGGGGGTAGCTGACGTTATTCTGAACAAGATTTCCCTTTGCAAAAATGGGGTTTGAAGCTTCGTTTTTGAGTTATTAAGGAAAAACACTGACCAATCAGAGCGCGAGAATAGCGCGCGGTCAGACACGAGAGCGACAGCTTCGAGTATGACGGTCGATCGTGATCGTGAACAAGCGTATCGATAACGCGTCGGTATAACAGGAAACTATTAGGTGAAAGTTGCATCGAATAACAAATTAAGAAGTTAAGAATAGTATTAAGTTCTTCATTATTCTTAAATAGGAGATAAACTAATTAGTTATTATTTATCCAGACCAAGTATATTATATTTTTGTTATGCCTTCGAAAAGGAATAAAGAATAAATTTTCGAAAATTAATTTTCTCAACTATTCTAATGAAGCAAACGAATAAATTTCAATACGTTTCAAAACGAATGAGTATCTTGTCTATGAAATGAGATAGAACTGGAATGAAATAACTAATGCAGTAACTCACTGAAGTGAAATAAATCATGCGATAAGTCCTGCGATCCAGTACCACCCGCACACACTCACGCCAACACACGCACAACGGAAACGGGCGCAAATCGCCTAAAGGTAAGAGAGAGATATCTTACCTTTTTGTTTCCGGCACGGAATACTCCAGCGGACACTCCCACACGCACAGCACAGATTCACACAAGAAAAAAAAAGAAAAGAAAGAAAAGAAAATATAGGGGGGAAAGGAAGAAAAAGAAAATCTGAAGTAGGAATAATAGAATAACCGGGGCGCTCGCGACGTGTTTTGCTCCGCGGTTCGCTTGCTTCTCCTTCGGCGCTGGTCTCCCGGTGCGCGGGGTTCCCCCTCCCCGAGGATTTCGGCGTTGGGGATGGGCCACCGCGCTCCCTTGGTGGCCAGGTCCTGGGACACCTTCGGGTGGTGGCTGGGGTGGCTGGTTCCCAGGCCTGGCATCCCTCTTTCTTGGCTGCCGGTCGCCCCCGCGGAGGATGACGGGGTGGCCCGACAACCGGTCAGCGGGCCGTTGGCGGTCTTCCGGTGGACCCATCCCGCGCTTCCATCGCCCGGGTGGAGGTTCCTCGCGACCGGGGACGCGGGTCCCTCGTCGTCCAGCGACCGCCGCGCGTAGAAGGGGGGCGGGAAGAATGGGGGGACACGATGATAAAAAAAAAAAGAAAAAAAAAGAAAAACAAAAAAAAAAAGAAAACTCATGCATCCCTCCATTCACTCCGGCGGCGAGGATGTCGCCTAGGCGGAGGAGGGAGGCCGGCGGGTGTGGTGACTCGTAACGAGGCCAAAAAAAAAAGTGCCTCGTTACAATGTGCACTCACCTTTCATCGTTCATCCTCATCAATCAGTACATGTAGAAGGTAAGTGTTAAAAAGTATTGTAGGATAGGTTAGTTATATTTATATTATATTCTTTTTTATTGCAAGAATTAATTATCAAACATCATGCGTAGCTTTCTGTTATATCTCTTAAAACAATGCAGAAAGAATAACCTTATACATGATGTATGCGTTTCCCAGTACTTCTTATATATACCTCCAATGTTCTTATTAAGATACTCGTTACTCAGTTATGAATGCAATTCATTATATATTTTATTGTAGATGTTACTGTTCCCCTATCGTAAAGGTTACTAATTGCTAATTTATTAAATTGATTCGCATACATGATATATATGGTTTACATCGATATATTAGCTTAAGAAATCGTCATGCAACTGTAATACAAGGTAGTAGATACTAGGTTAACATGGGAAAAACTAGATTGCATATCTTAGCATAAAGTAATATGTTATATAGAACATCATCAAATAGGCTGAGATAAGATTAGAGTTAGTGATAGTGATTTAGCTATAGATTCTCTTGTCACAACTACATTCTCTCGTTCTCATTGCATCATATAACTGTCAATCCTCGAACTCCCCCACCGTACTGACTCCTATTTCACACTCCTTTCATTCCAAGCACAGTTCGCAACCGCTCCAATCCAATTTAAATTCTAAGCACTTTTTCTACACGATCACTTTAGTACTTCTCCTCAAGACTGCATGCCACCGAACAGAATGACTTCTGTTTTCTCGGGTGCGATATCCAGACCAATTCTCTTCATTATCTCTTCCAGACCTTGTTCTTTATTGTTTATACTGTCGACCATTTTTTTAACCTTTCTGCTAGACAAGAATATCAGCAGATCGTCTGCGTAACACACCACGAAAAAGCCTTCTTTAACACACCATCTTATGATTTCGTCAAAGACAACAATCCATAACAGGGGGCCCAGGATGGAACCTTGTGGAACCCCCCTATTTATTTTAAATTTATACATACCCTCCGCTGTTTTTATGAAGCCCCATCTGTCACTCAAATAGTTTTTTATTAGTTCAATAAAATATTCAGGTAACCCCTTTTTCATAAGTGCTATAACTATTGCCGGCCACAATACCGAATTAAATGCATTCTTAATGTCAAATGTCACGGCAATAACTTTTTTACCGGACCCAACTTCTCTGTTTATATAATCTGTAGCACAAATCAATGCGTCCACCGTACTTTTGCCAATACGAAAGCCAAATTGACTTTCGTGTATGCCATTATTTCTATTGAGCCAGAGCCTGAGTCTATGACAGATAATACTCTCATACATCTTCCCCATTTCATCAATGAGGGAGATAGGTCTATATTTTTTATTCTCGTTATTACCGGGTTTCTCTAATAAAACAATTCGCGCTATCTTCCAACATTCTGGAAATCTGAAGTTAAAAATTAATTCATTAAAAAGTTTGACCATTATTTCCGGATTAGTTAAGGCCAAGATTTTTACTACATCCCAAGGAACTTCATCCGGTCCTGGTGCCTTACCATTTTTAATCCGCTTAGCTGCCATAGTGACTTCTTCCATCGTAACTAGTAAGTCGTCTCCCATTCTATTTTTAATATACTTTTTTCTTTTTCCCCATTTTGTATTAAATCTTGCCCCGTTGGGAATAACAGATTTATTTGTCTTATGCATTCCTCTTTAGCAGGTAAAAGTGTCCTGACCCCATACCTTTTCATCACAATCTTAAAGGCCATCCCCTATACATCCGCATTTAAACTATTTATTAAACGTTCCCATGCTTCATTTTTCTATTTTTTAATTAACTTTCTAAGTGTCTTTTTACATATATTATATTCCTTTAATGTTTTTTAGTACTCATCCCTTCGTCTTTCTTTGTTTTTCCTAATTCTACTAATTTTCTTCTTTATTTTATTACAGGTTCTCCATTGACTCTCAATACATTCATCCCACCAGTATATACCCTTGAAAAACTTCACAGCTTCATTTCTTTTCAAAAACATATCGCAAATTTTTAAAACACAACTATTAACAGTTTCTGCAAGATTAGTATCTTTTTCTATTATCCCTAACACATCATTGCTTAACTTCCTACAATATTCTTTAATTTTATTCATTTTCTTTTTCAGGTTTCCCCGTGACCATCTCATCGGAGCCACCCTGAATCTATCGGTTTTGTTGTTATTTTTTTTAATACAAAACTTTATGTTTCTATGATCGCTTAAATTTTCGGTTTCATCTACATGCCAATCCTTAATTTTGTCTTGCCATCTCTTTGGTACATATGGTAATATCAATAAACGATATTCCATTTTTATTACAAAACGTTGGTATTCTACCATTATTAACAATATTCCCACCTATTTTAACTACCCAATCCTGAATTATGCTTCCCCTAGAGCACGTCTTTTGCGAACCCCAAATTATACCATGTGTATTTACATCGCCACATAGTATCATACTTCTTTTATTTGTTTTAATTAATCTATAAAACTCTGCGCTCACATTATCCCAGAATTTTTTAAACTCATCCAGCTTCTTATTAGGAGAGAAGTACATATTAACAAAATAGATACCTTCTATTTCCGCAATGATGAAACCTTTCCCCGCTTTAACAGCCTTTACTTTTAATTGTATATTTCATATCAATATTACCGCTTTAAAATCCAGACTCCAAATTCCAATAGTATTTCCAATATTTTTTGGAGGTTCCGATAACAGTGCAACATCAATTCTGTCTGTTCTTATTTTGTTGCACAATAGGTCATAAGCTTTACCTGAATTATTTAAATTCAACTGAATACAATTTATCCTGTCTTCTCTAATATTTATGTTATTTGCAGAACTAGTCATTACGGTTTAAAATTAAGTATGATCGTCAATTAATAAACCCACACAATCAAAAATTAAAAACAATTAGTAATTAGTAATAAAAACAATTAACAACAAATAACAATTATCAGTAAATGAGACAGAACTAACACAAGACACTCACAATTGTACAACTATACAAATACAAATATACAAGTAAGTAGATAAGCAGGTAATTTAATACACCAATTTATAATCTTATAACCGGTGTTGCTTATAAAAGAAAAAACGGTTGATTAATATATCTTAATTTATAGTTCCAGCTCCTTGTGATATACTTCCTCGTCAGTTCTCACCGCTTCCTCAACTTCCCTTAATATCATCCTCGCCCGTTCCATGGTATCCTCAACTGTCGACCTCCTAATCTTCCACCCGCTCACTTGTTTTCCTTCTCCTTCTTCGTTCTTTGGCTCTCTATTCATATTATCCATATCCATATCCTCTACTTTCCTTTTATTCCTATCATCTCCTTTATTCCCTACATCCCTCCTACATTCATTAGTAGATTGTCCCCATCCTCCACATCTCCAACATCTAATAAGAACTTTTGAAAATCTACTTATTTTTCCTTTCGACCACCCCACATTTAACATACCTTTTTCAATTAAAATTTCGGCTTTATCTATAGGTAATTTAACTAGAGCCGTTTGTATCTCCCCAATCTCCCTATACATGCTCACAATCTGTACCTCATCATTTTCCAACTCCATATTCAAAACCTTTGAAATAGCTTCTTTAAGCTCATTTTTTGTGACCATAGGGTCGATTCCCCTTATCTTGATCCCTTCTCTAGGATGAATTTTCCTAACCGTGCACGTGTCCTCTATTTTACTTGCTATTAATTTTATCCAGTCATCAATCATTTCCCTATTCTCCACTTCTATTAAAATGTCACCCATTCTAGATGCCTTGACATTTTTAATTTCAATATCTTTAGGGGTTCCCACGTTTCTCCTAAAATCCGCTAAGTTATCCTTATAATTTCCTTTGTCGTACTTAATATATACAATAGTGTTTTTATGTTTACGTATTGTTTTCTTTTCCTCTCTATTATCTCTTCTTCTGTTTGCTTCTTTCCCTTCCCTATTCTTATCTGCGTCCATAATTTTAACTTTTTCTCTCACGTCCTTCGTCTTTTCATCCATCCTCCTATTAGAAGCTTTCTTCCGATTCAAAACCTCGCTTCATGTCTCTACTACCGGAGACGAAGTTGATCGTGGAGGCTCTATTATTTTATCCTTAATTACAGCCATAGGCATTATCGGCGCCGTTTGTACCGATATTGATCTAACACTTTTTCACCTATATGTTGCTAATACTGTGTTATCCACCCTATCTATATTACTTACATTACTCCTTACTACGTCATACAAAAATTTTAAATCCTCATCCACAGCCTCATAACCAACCTCCTCATCATCATCTATCTGTATACTATCCTCCTTTCTTTCCTTTTTACCCCTATTCCCCATATTCTCCCTACCCTTCTCATTTCCTATTTCATCTAATTCCCTATTAGATGCGGCTTACCATCAACCTACTATTCACAAGGTTCATAATAGCTACCCATTCGCCTATTACTATTTCTAGTTGTTCCTTGTTCCTCTGTGATTCAGCACCAATGAAACGTGTTATCAAGTCTCTCATCACTTCATTTAATTCTTTTTTCACAGTTAATCTTAAATTACCACTTCTATTGTAGATCTTAGTAACTACTCCACAGATTTCCACTAGCTGTCTGGCTACTTCAATCTCTTTTGTAATTTTTTTTTCCAAATCCTCTATTTCATCCTCTTCTTTCTTAGATTCCCCTTCTCCCTGTATGTTGTTACCTGTCAGCTCATTTTTCCTTACCTCCTTCCCGTTTTCCCTTCCCATACCTCCCTTCCTTATCCGTTCCCCTACCATTTGACTTCCTTCACTTCCACTTATTATAAAATTGTCTCTATTCCCTTCCACAATATCCCTGTCGCAATCCATATATATTTCCCCATCCACCTCTCTATTTCCCTCCCCTTCTTCCCCAGTTTGTTTGTTTAAACGTGTAAATAACAGGTTCAAATATTTCTCCGTTCCTTGTTTTATATTTTCGTTGTTCTTGTCCCTGTCTTCTATTGTCTTTCTCTCCTTGCCTTTATCCGTCTCTTTTCCTTCATATATCGTATTAGTTTTTTGTTTTGTGTATTTTTCAGCCATTATTATACATGTATTGTAACGACGCATTTTTTTTTTTGGCCTCGTTACGAGTAGTCACCAGGCACGTCGGCCTCCCTCCTCCGCCTAGGCGACATCCTCGCCGCCGGAGTAAATGGAGGGATGCATGTTTTCTTTTTTTTTCTTTTTTTTCTTTTTACTTTTTTTTTATCATCGTCTGCCCCCATTCTTCCCGCCCCCCTTCTACGCGCGGCGGCCGCTGGACGACGACGAACCCACGTCCCCGGTCCCGAGGAACGTCCACCCGAGCGATGGAAGCGCGGGATGGGTCCATCGGATGACCGCCAACGGCCCGCTGACTGGTCGTCGGGCCACCCCGTCATCCTCCGCGGGGGCGACCGGCAGTCAAGGAAGAGGGATGTCAGGCCTGGGAACCAGCCACCCCAGCCACCACCCGAAGGGGTCCCAGGACCTGGCCACCAGGGGAGCGCGGTGGCCTGTCCCCAACGCCGAAATCCTCGGGGAGGGGGAACCCCGCGCACCGGGAAACCAGCGAGGAAGGAGAGAAGCACGCGGGCTGCCACGGGAGTGAGACGCCGGGACTCCCAGCGATCTTTGCCCACCCCCAGTGTTGTTTTTGTATTTTCCTTTTTGTGAGTGTGTTACTGTGTGGGAGTATGAAGACGCCGCCGCCCAACATTGGCAGAACGAGCAGGACCGGCACTTGTCGAGATAGGGCTTAACCTTCTGGCGATCGGCGCCGTTCCCTTTTTCGTGGGTATGCGTGAGAGTGCGTGTGTGCGGGTGGCACCTGGTGGAAGGACCGCCCGTCCGGCGACGAGGACCCGTGAAGCCGCGTACCGTTACAGTTATTTTCGCGCCTCCGTGCCGTGCCGTGTCGCGCCGCGCCGTTCGGTACCGGTCCCATAATTTCTCGTTCTTACTCGTTTTTCTTTCCTCTTATATTTCGAGTTTAGGACCAGCGTCCCCCTTTTGCCCACACCACCGAGAGGGTGTGCTCCCGTGCGTGCGTCCGCGTTTATTTTACCGTTGCGCTTCTTTTCTTTTTCTTTTGTATCGTGAGCCCCGCGTCGCGAAACCCCCTTCGCGTTTGGCGAGTGCGGACCTTCTTCCCGGCCGTAATTTGTACCGCGAGGGGCTCTCTTCGATTACGTTTGATTGGCCTATTTTGGCCGTCATTAAAGTTTACTCTTCCTATACCACTCGCGGTTCGTCTAATTATTTCTTTACCTCCCCTGATTTTTGCTCTCGCCTGAGCAGCCGGAAGGGCGAATACCCCGGACGAGTGCCTTTGCACTGGCGCCCGGAAATAAAATCGTCCGTGGTTGTGTACGTGGGTAACAGGAGGGCCACTTTCCTTGGTCGCCCTGGCCCGCCGGGAACTCTTTCTCTTCGTTCCCCGGACCAGTACGTCACAGTACATCTTCGGGTTCGCCGATCGTCGGATCCCCGCCGCGGCGGGGATACTTCCCCCGGTAACAAGAAATCCCTAGTCATGTGGAACCGAAACCGACAAGCGGTTTATCGGGTGGTCAGCTCTATCAGTAACAAATGAACTCTATAAAAAATGTTACGGGATAGGACCGCGCCATATTGATGTTACAGGTTTAACGTCACCCCTATCGAATGGGCGGCACCGAATCCGAACCAGTGCCTGACGCAAACCTCGGACTAGACGTGTCGTGTTTTTATATCCCTCCACGACATCGGGTATGGAGAACCAGCGACCAACAGGATCTCCCACTCCCACGCCCAGACCACGAGACTTCAACCCCTGGATTGGCTCCAGTCATCCACGTGAGTTGGCTTCCCTTGACATACCAGTTCAGGGCACCTTTGCCTAACCTGTAGGACTTCCTTTTAGCCGGCTTAGCTGGCAGCGGTCAATTTCCACCAACCCACGCAGACACGGTCGGGAGGCTACTACTCCTCCCTTGGTTAGTCTCCAGGGAATATCCATCCCGGGCTGACCAGGGCCCATTCATACAGCCCATTCACTCACACATTCATACTCATACACGCCGTCCTCTCGTTAGCATGAAAACCTGACCTCTAGGTGTTCTTCCGAACACCAAGAAGCCATCCAGTCTTCATCCCAGCGGCCACCACGAGGAGGTGAGAGGTCCGACTTGTGCCAAACATGCACCATATATACTTCAACCTAACCTAACCTTGTTTTTTCACGCGCGGAAAACCTTGCATAGGTTCCCCGCACCCCTCGAGGGAGGGGCGCAGGGCTATGTCAGATTCCTACTGATTAAAGACCCCGCGGTGGCCATTCCCTGGCATCGTCGGGGGAGGACTGGGACCAAGCTGAACTACTTGCCTTCGTGTCCTCCCCCTCTCGCTAGCACTATCCCAGGGAGGCCAGAAGGACCTCCCCACAAAACATCCTACTGCCGACACCAGCGACCACTACCGCTGCCGGTCCACCCAGGGCCGCGTGCAAGGGCGCCGAGTCCCCCGACTCGGACGCCTGCGGCCCGAACGGCTCCGCTGCAAGGGATCACTCACGGAGTGATCCCGGCAGAGCCGTCATCTCTATTTGGGTGGGAGCCGCCGCACAGTGGCGAAAAGCGGCGAAAACGTGGACAAAATTCAAAAAATGAAAATCGCAATTCTTGAAACCCGTTTAGTGGAACTAGTTTATAAGGAATCTGGCCATAATGTTCACACACTTTTAATGATTTTATTGTTACCATTTCGAAGATATAAGCCTCCAAAGTTGAACATTTTTTAAAGTCAATTTTTCCGGCCAAAGCTTGACATATTGCTGTTCATTATTTTTTAAATATTATGTTCATTCACTATTATTGGCAATTAATATGATACTTTAGTACTATAATTACGTAAATTGCACAACAAAATGTTTATTATTAACACTGATATGGAAAGATATATAAACCATAGTCATATTTAATGTTTATGTAAGGTAATAGTTTTGATCTTCACCTCGGTTCATCTACCAAATGGGCTTAAATGAAAGCTAGAATCTTTCCGAATAAGAATCTGTACGGATATCTTGCGGTAATTTGCGGTTTTCTGAGTTATTCACATTTTTGTTCATACGCGCGCTTTATTATCATACGCGACAACAGCAGTTCCGGACGTTTTTCAAATATGTCGTCGCTATTGATGATCTATACACATTGCTTTACATATTTTAGGCATTATCTTACAATTGTTTGTCATAGCGGAATTTAGATTAGTAAATAACAAGATTTTATGTTAAGAGACAAAGTCACGTTTATACTTTGTTTACATACCTTTTATTATTTCCGATGTTTCTGAAACTGTTTGGTTTAAGCTCTTTATGAGGTAGTTTTTCCAGTTTCATTAAATCTAGTCGTCGAGTTTTTTAATAGTAAATTACCTGTCGTAAAGTACATATATCGAAAAGCTATCACTCAATTCCTTGCTATTCCTGGTGCAGGTGATTCCGAAGCATCCGAAGAAGATGGCGATTTTATTATACTATTTTTTTCTATTTTATTATTTTTTTTTTTTAACTATTATACTATTGCACTTCATTCATACTAACCTTTCCCATCCTTTCCTGATAGAACAACGCCACCATCTCGCGGTTTCCATCGAGCAATGACACCTTTGTCATAAATAATCAATAAACAATCAATTTAATATCTTTGAACTTGCTTTTTCTCGAAAAAAGGTATCATTGGCCAAGAGTGGCTATTAAAACCCCTTCCCAAATGTAAATCTCCTAAAATGCATGTGAAACCTATTTATACTGCTCGCCAAAGAGGGGGGTACAGTACTTCTTGTTTAGCTCACTGTGATGTCAATTTTAAACACTCAGTTTTGCAAAAGGTCTTCTTTTGTAGATAAGATTTCAAGCTACATATTCATGTATATATTACATATTAGATATTTAAATTTCACACAAAAATTTAAAAAATAAAAATTTATTTACAATTTCTGATGTTAAAAAATTAATATGTCAATAAAAAAAAAATATTATTAAGATAGTTCGAACATTCAAGATTAAAATGAAAAAAGATTGAACTAATTTCGAGAAATAATTTCCGAGATAACAATTCATACGTACAGTACTCCGTATTAGTTAACTAACAAATTGAAATTCAATTTTCAACACAAAAAATTAATTTGTAACATTAATACAATCATGTTATCAAAAAACATTTGAATAATTTATAATAGAATCGAAAATATTCATTTTGTCCACGTTTTTGCCGTTTTTTGCCACTGTGCACCGGTCCAAGTGCAAAGCCTTAGAGACCGGACGGACACCCACCCCCTCCCGTGGAGGTACAGTTCTAGCCGCGGCGGCCGGAGTTAGATCTCCTAGATATTATCTCGCAGCGCCACTTCGTCAGCGCAAACCGTCGGGCCTGACGCTTGAGGGCTTGCGCCTTTGACTCCAGCCGGGGTACCCCCTGCTGCTGATGGAGACGCCAATAAACATCAGCGTCTCCCTCAGCCAGCAAGTGGTAAGGGATAAACCCAGCCAGAGTCATCGCTACCGCATAGGAGACCGTGCGGTACCCCCGTATGACACTGATGGCCACCCGGCGCTGCACCCTTTGCAGTAATTGCTTACTACGCCGGGAGGCCAACAAATCACCTGCCCATACGGGTGACCCATACAGGGCCATTGACCGCACGACTCCTGTATACAGGCGGCGAACCCTCTCGCCTGGCCCACCCAGGTTAGGGAGGATGCGGCCCAACGCTGCCGCAGTCCTCTCCAACCGGGGGGCCAGTTGCTTGAAATGCTCCTCAAAGCGCCAGCGGCTGTCCAGCTGGAGACCAAGATACTTCATCCCGTCTCCAATCTGGACATTTTGCTCACCTATTCGGATGAACGACTGGGGCGGGGCCCCGCCCCGTCGGCGGCAAAACCACATCGCTTCGGTTTTGCCGACCGACAAACTTAACCCCAGTCGTCCGATCTCTGCAGCGACCGCTGCCACCCCTATCTCGGCGAGGCGGATGGTCTCCGTCCATTTCCTCCCGCAGGCGAGGATGTGCGTGTCATCCGCAAAACATGTCACCGTCACCCCGGGAGGTAGGGGAACCCGCAACACCGCGTCGTACCCCACTTCCCAGAGGTAGGGGCCAAGCACTGCCCCCTGACGTACGCCGCGGTCAACATCCCTCCACTACACGACACCGTCCCGTCCCGGGTACCCGATCCATCTATCCTTCAGATAGTCCCCGATTGTGGCCTTGAGATAGGGAGGCACCCCGTGATATTCGAGGGCCTCCCTAATCCTCCCCCAGGGTAGGGTGTTGAAGGTATTCTTGATGTCCAAAGAGACACCAAGCGCCACCCCACCCTGGGAGAGGGCCGATTCCGCGAAGGACCTAGCGACCCCCCCGAGAAGGCAGGCTTACCAGGGCAAGGCGGCTCTGCCCAAGCGGACCTCCATTCCGACCACACTCGTGGGAAAAGTATGGAGAATATTAATTTAAACAAACCGGGGAATGGGGGGGACATGTCGCACTCGCAAGAGCGCACATGTATTGTGCAGGTGGAGAAATTGCCCGAGAGTACCGTCGAGCAGTCACGCTCGCGGTCTCCCGTGGCGTGTCAAGGGCCCGCAGTAGACCTTGCGGTACCGCCGGCAGTGACAGAAGCAGCTAAGGGGGATGACTTCAGGCTTCCTGCCACTAAAGATATGCCGGCAGAGAAGAAGAAAGCGGCAACGACTAAACGTTCCCGAGCGTCCTCTCGCGCCTCATCAATCGAATCTATGTTGACGGCGGAGGACGCGAGGGGGGTGGCGTGTGTGGACGACGGCAGCGAGTCGGACGTGTCCACCGCCTCCTCCCTCCAGAGGAAGAAGCGTCGGCAGCCCACCACCGATGATTATATCACAAGGGCCGACGCTAAGAGGAGATTGCTCCTGGTGGAGGGTAGTGTTGCTGAGGTCCAAGCCGTCGCGGCGGTTCCGGATCCCTCAATACCGGCACCCCCTCCATCCAAATCCTCGATTCCTCTGCCGGACGAAGTGGAATTGACGCGGGAATTCCGCGCTATGTCGACGGCGGCAATCTCCGCGCGTATCATCGAGCATGCGGAGGTTGTGGACAAGGTGGCCGCCAGAAGTAAAAACTTAAACGGCCGTTTTGCGCGTGCGTTGCGCCTGGCCGCGCATGATACCCGCATCGCCGATGCAGAGTTGGCGATGCGGCCGGCCACCTTGTCCACGGCGGTTTTGGAGGCGGAAAATCGCTCTCTTCAGAAGCGCGTGCAGGAGCTGGAGGCGGACCTTCAGCTCCTGCGCAAGGAGGTGGAAGCGCAACGCCAGGCGCGGATTGTTTCTGTTGCGCCTGTGGAACCGCCGCATGCCACTCCTCCAGCGGGACATGCATCCCCGCCACCAATGCGGTCCCCGCCGCCGCCTCGTTCCTCACGGCCACCGTCGCCGACGAGAGGGTCGAGGCTGTTGCCTCCTCAAACGACGCCCGTGCCTGTCGGTCCAGGTTGTGGTGTGTCTGGAGATGAAGGGACGGCGCAGGATGCGCTCCTCTCGCGCGTAATGCGCCTGATAGACCAGCGCCTTGCTGGATTCGAGGAGAGGCTCCCACCTGTAGCCGTGAGGGATCTGCAGTGGTAGTCGGCACCGCCATCTGCGGGGGTAGTTGCTCCAGCCGTAGCGCCGGCACCCGGTCGCGCCAAGGAGCGTAAGGCGCGAGGAAAGGCTGTTGTTGCGCCTGCCGCCGCGATGGAAGAGATTCCGGCCCGGCCACCACTGAATAGGGTGGTTCCTGCCACTATTGTGGCGCCGCAGCCCGCGTCAACAGAGACGTGAGCAACAGTGTTTGGCCGGAAAGCTCGCCGGACTGCGGCAAGATCGGCCGCTGTGGGAACAAGGGGTGTTCTGGCTACCACTCCTGCTGCAACCCGCAACACATCAGCGGGACCGCGGGTAAACGCAGCCACCAAGCCTGCGAAGGCGATACCGCCACGCTCGCCGCGTACCGCGGCGGTTATGGTGACCGTGCCGGAATGGAGCAACCTGTCATACGCGGAGGTGATGTCCAGAGCGTCGTCTAAAGTGGACCTCGCAGCACTTGGCGTCCCTCCGCTGCGACCGCGGGTGGCGGCCACAGGGGCATTTGTCCTGGAGGTAGCCGGCCCTGACAGGACAGCGAAGGCTGCCGTGCTTGCCGCCAAAGTAACGGAGGCTTTGGCTGGCACGGGTGTCCGGGCCAGCTGCTCCGTGAAAACGGCTGACCTCCGACTTCGAGGTCTGATGCCCTCCATATCGCCCGGCGAAGTAGTGTCGGCCGTCGCTACGGCGGGCTGTTGCGAGCCGGGTGATGTTCGCACTGGGCATGTCAGGCCAACATCCAATGGATTGGGCACGTTGTGGGTGCGGTGCCCCGTGGCGGCGGCACGTAACCTGGCCCTGGCCGGTAGCATCGTGGTGGGTTGGTTTCGCGTTCCTGTGGACGGTCTGCGGAGCCGACCCCTGCAGTGCTACCGCTGCCTAGAATTTGGGCACGTTCGGCAGCAGTGCACCAGCGCTGTGGATCGGTCGGAGCGGTGTTACATCTGTGGAACGGTGGGCCACAGGGCTTCGCAATGTACCGCACCGCCCAGCTGTACAGTGTGCGCCGACCAGGGCCGACCGGCGGGGCACAGGCTGGGCACGCAGCCATGCCTCACCGTCAAAGAAGGGAGCCGACGTGGGCGCCGCCATGGGGGGCGCGCAACTGGGCGGAGCGGAGGTGCGGCTCCGCCTGCCTCGCTTCCAAACCGAGGTGCACCGGCAGCGACACCAGTGGCGTCGGTGGCGACGTCAGCCGCGACTCCTCCGTCGGACCAAGCCATGGTGACGAAGGATACGCCATCTTCCGCGGTTTCTGCCGCAGGTACTGCGGAGGTGCCTGTGATGGGCGTAGTGGACGGGGGTGAGGCGACCCCCATGAACACGCGCTAAAATGGCGCCCTCAACTACTATATTGCAGGCGAACCTCAACCGCTCGGCCAGGGCACAGGACCACTTTGCCCAGGCCCTGGCTGAGCGGGGGGTAGGCCTAGCGGTGGTGGCGGAGCCTTACAGAGTCCCGAACCATCCCCACTGGTTCGGGGACGATTTGGGCTCCGTCACCGCCGTGTGGAACGGTCGACCCGGCGCCCCGCCCTGCACGTTGATTGAACGGGGGCGGGGTTTTGTCGCTGTCGACTGAAGTGGGATCGCGGTGGTTGGAGACTACGTTCCTCCAGCTGGCCCCTCGCGTCCTTCGAAGTTTTTCTGGACGATGCTAGGCACTGCGTTTCTCGCCGCCTACCTCGTCCAGTTATTGTCCTGGGGGATTTTAACTCCAAGGCCACGGCCTGGGGTTCACCCGGGACAGACGCGAGGAGTGAGACTTTGCTCCACTGGGCGGCTGGACTGGAGCTCCGTTTACTTAATATGGACTCCGTCCATACGTGCGGGCGGCAGCGCGGGGGATCTATTGTAGATCTCTCTTTCGCCACGCCCGCTGTCGTGCGCCGTATCTCGGGGTGGAGGGTGGTGGAGGAGACCGAAACCCTTTCGGACCATCGATACATTACGATGGTCCTCTCCACCACCACTCCAGGTACACCTCCCCGAGGCCGCCTGGAAGAGGGAGCGAGCCAGCCGCCGTGGTGGTCACTCCGGAAGATGGACAAGGACGCCCTGATGGCCGCCGCCTACGTCGTGGCCTGGCAGAAGGACAGGCCAGTCGACGGGCGCGAATGCGCTCGTTATAACTGTTAACACATTAACACTTATTTGCGATGCGGCGATACCAAGAGCGGGTCATTCGTGGAGGAAATCGGTGTACTGGAGGTCGCCCGAAATCGCGGAACTACGCAGCGATTGCATTCGGGCGCGCTGCCGGTACACACGTGCCCGTCGACGGCGAAGTGAAAGCCCGACGTGGGTGGCCGAGCTGTATGCGCTTTACAGGGAAAGAGTAAAGGCGTTGCAGCTGGCCATCAAGAAGGCTAAGGCCCAGACCTGGCAGGAGCTCCTCAGGAGACTCGAGGATGATCCGTGGGGGCGCCCGTATAAGATTGTCATGAGTCGATTACGACCATGGGCGCCCCCCCTAACGGAGTCTCTGGACCCCCGGTTCCTCGGCCGCGTGGTTGATACCCTCTTCCCTCTTTCCGGGGTTATTGAGGACCACGCAGCTGAGGATGTGTCGGACCATATCAACTGGTCCGACAAACTGGGGGTAACAGACGAGGAGCTCTTGGCCGCCCTGAAGCGGCTCGGGGCAAAGAATACTGCCCCGGGCCCGGATGGCATTCCAGGGAAGGCCTGGGTCTTGTCCTCGGGCGTGCTTGGGGAGAAATACAAAGCAATTTTCAACAATTGCTTTAAATCGGGGGTATTTCCCGATGAGTGGAAGAGCGGACGGATGGTCCATATAAAAAAGGAAGGCAGACCCATTTGCCTGTTGAATGAGGCGGGAAAGCTACTAGAGCGAATAATTGCTTCCCGCCTCCACAGGCACCTGTCCTCGGTAGGTCCCGATCTGGCGGACTGCCAGTTTGGCTTCCGCGAGGGGCGTTCAACGCTTGACGCGATTTTACGCGTTTGGTCCCGCGCGGAGGCAGCCGTCTCCCGGGGTGGGGTGTGTATAGGTGTGTCACTGGATATCACCAATGTCTTTAACACCCTGCCCTGGGCCGCCATTCGGGAGGCACTAATTTACCACCAAGTGCCTCCCTACCTTCGGGCGGTGATCGGGAACTATCTGCAGGACAAGTACGTTGTGTACAAGGACCGGTACGGCGAAGTGCGGAGGGAGGTGAGATGCGGCGTGCCCCAGGGTTCCGCTTTGGGCCCAGATTTATGGAACCTGGGCTACGACCGCGTTCTGCGGGTCCCTCTTCCCGACGGCAGCTATGTCTTCTGCTATACAGACGACACGTTCATACTTGCCGTTGAGAAGAGTCTTGCGAGGACCATCTGTCTGGTCAAGTTGGCGGTGGCCGCCGTCGTCGGACGGATCCACGAGCTGGGGCTTAGGATAGACCCTAGTAAGACCGAGGCCATTGCGTTCCACAATAGGCCTCAGTCACAGGGACTGCCCCCCTCGTGGGTCCGGGTAGGAGACGCCTGGGTCGAGGTCGGGTCCAGTTTGAGGTATTTAGGACTCGTCCTCGACAGCCACTGGCGCTTTGATCTGCACTTTGAGCGTCTGGTCCCCCGAGTTGAGCGATCGGCTGCGGCTCTAGGCCGCATAATGCCGAACCTCGGGGGACCGGAGGAGAGGGTTCGCCGCCTTTACGTGGGGGTGGTACGGTCCATGGTCTTATATGGAGCCGTAATTTGGGCTACGGCCCTGATGGCTAGCCGACGCAGCATTGAGCTGTTGCATGCGTTACAGAGACGGCTGGCCATCAGGGTCATTAGGGGATACCGCACCATCTCCTACGGGGCCGCGATGGCTCTGGCGGGCCTCGTCCCGTTCGAATTGCTGGCAGGGGCGGACGCGCTTGCGTATACGCGCGTCCGTGCCCTACAGCAGGTCGACGTGGCCCGACCGCAGCCAATTATGATCGCGCAGATCAGGCGTGAGGCCCGACAACTGGCTGCTAATCGTTGGCGAGGACAGTTACGTACTTATGCCGGCAAGCCAGTTGTCGAGGCTCTCCTGCCGCAATTGGAGGAATGGCGGGAGAGACGGCATGGAAGGCACACCTACCGTATGACACAGGTGCTCACCGGACATGGTTGTTTCGGTGGGTACCTGTGGCGGATTGGAAAAGAGGAGACACCATGCTGTCACCATTATGGTGCTGGGCATGACAATGCCGAGCATACGTCGCAGGATTGCTCCGCATTTGCGGGGCATAGTGTAACTCTAAAATGTTATGTGGGTTGGGAACTCTCGTTCGGAACGGTTGTTCGAGAAATCCTTGCCAGCGAGAGGTCATAGACAGCTTTGGCCTCCTTTTGCGAGGCTGTTATATCGCAAAAGGAGGCAGCGGAGCGGGACCGTGTGCGTCGTGGTCGCGGTCCCGCCCGCGGCAGTAGAAGGGGGCGTACGGCCTAGAACGTCCCCTTACGAGTCGTCATGTAAGCCGCCATAGCGGCTAAACACTCCCACTTAGTGGGAGATACTAAGGACTGGCAGCCTTGCAAGGCAGACCTGTCGGGGCAGCAAATGCCTGGGTTTGGGGACCCAGGTGTTCGCTCTGGGCGCGACCTCCCGGAGCTGGGCATAAAGAGAGCGTAATGGGGGGGTCCATGACCCCCCCCCCCGGAGAAGAGCACCAAGGTGCAAGTAGCGGGGCGTTCCGGTAAGTACTGTTAAAAGGGTCCCGGAACGCCCCCATAAAGAGAAAGGTCGCCGTGGGGTTTTTAGTGAGTACAAATCTGACATAACCACGCGCCCTCCCCAAGGCGCGCGCGTAAAAAAAAAAAGGTTGGCGGGTCGTCCCAACCCAAGGTGTTACGGTTAACCGTGCCGAGGGTTGCCGGGACGTTAAATTGGGCAGTCTATAACGGTTCCCTCGGGGGTAATTGCCCCCCCCCCCCCCCCCCCCCCCCCGAGTATTTAGGCTTACCCGGGTATGGCGGCTCTGCCCGGATGGACCTTTGTTCTGACCACACACGTGGGAACACATATGGATTATTCACGCATTTTCAAACAACCCTCTAAAGCTGCGGCCGGCAGCTCTAAAACCGGCCAAAATGACGAAGAGTAGAGGGAGGACGTCGCAAAGGATATCGCGACGAAGCCCACTGCCGAGATCTCGATCCCGGTGGTGAGCTGCACGACCCCTGCTAAGCCGTCGTCAAGCGAGGTGAAGAGCCAGCCCAAGGCGCCGGCTCGAGATGTATTAGGCAGATTTCTGCCCGCTGGTGGCTGTGGGAGCAGCGTGGATGCTACACCCTTTGGCTCAGAGTAGGTGTGTTCGTCCAGAGCCTGGGCAGAGATGATAGAGCTGGGGTTCTCGGCGCCATCGATGGACAGGCGATTCCGAGACCGATCGGAACGCCGACGGGACGAGAAGGAGATTGTTGCGCCGTCGAAGAAGAGGCGCGCAGCGAGGAAGATGATAGATGACGATAACAGCGACAGTGATATGTCTGTCATGTCATTGGACGATAGACTGTCCAGAGGTAGCGGATCGCCGCGACGCAGGGGCCGCACCCCTACTACCGGCGAATATGTCAATTTGGCCGCAGCGAAAGAGCGGTTCAACGAGGCGCGGCGGCAAGAAATAGAACTGCAGAAGGAATAGGAGGACTTTGATCCAGAGAAGGAGGCACCGGCGCCATGCCGAATGAGTCTACCTATGACGGACATTTTTGAGCTCATGCGGGAGGCCAAAAGGTTGCCGGCAACTGACCTTTTGGCTCAGATGCTGAGCAAGGCCGACCACATTAGGATGGTTGTGGGGGCGTCCAAAAACATAAAGGGGACGTTCGTGTAGAGTTTGCGCGAGTGCTCCAATATTATCGAGGCATACGCGGTGGAGCTGGGCAAGAGGCCCCAGACCACGGGGACGGAAGGCCTCCAAATGTAGAAATTGAGGCAGTGCCTCCAGAAGCCTGAGGAAGAGAAGGCTCGCTTGCAGCGCGATGTCCAAGATCTCCGGAAGCGAATGGAGTCTCTTACGGGGGAAATGGAGGACCTAAAGAGGGAGCAGGCAGTGAGGACAGCTCTCGTTGCACCATGTCCACCCTCGCCGCCTTGCCCCATGGAAGAGGATGCGGAGACGCGGAAAAGGAGAGCGAGTCGGCGCTCCCCTCCGGTCACGCAGGAGACGTCCAAAAGGAGGGCGACTGTGGATCAGGATATCAAGCTAGCGCCTGAAGTCTTACAGCCGGCCTTGACGGTTAGGGACACCGCACCAAGATCCGGCGAGGTTGCGGAGTTAGCGGCGGTACTGATGAACCTGGCGGCTACGGTCAAAGACCTAATGGCCGAGGTCAGGGGTAACAAAGCACCAGCTGAAGTCGCCAAGAGGACGAGGAGCCGCTCTGGTAAAGAGCGCTCAAAGTCAAGGAAGGAGGAAACCCTGGTGCGAGCGGGCACTACGCCAACAGTTACAGTGGCTGCGGAAGAGACCACCTGGTCCACAGTGGTGGGCCGAAAGGCCAAGAGGATGTTGAAGAGATCGGAGACAGCGCGCGAAAATCGCCCAGCTCCGCCAGCCCCTTTAACAAATAGGAAGGGCGGGGAGACGAACGGCACGGCGCCCAAGAAGGCGCCAAAACCCAAGCCGAAGAGGAAGGCAACGCTCCCGAGGCCGCCAGAGATGGCGGCATTGACTATCACAATCCGCCCGGGTGCGAAGACCTCCTATACAGAGGCGATGCAGAAAGCAATGGCGGCAGTGCCAACAGCGGAGCTTATGGAACTGGGAGTCCGCGAAAATCCGCGACTGGAAGCCTGATTCTGGGGATCCCAGGCCCAGAAGGACCCAAACAGGTGGAGGAGCTGGTGCGCCGCCTTCAACCGGCGTTCCAGGGATCCGAGGTGAAGATCAGCAGACCCACCAGGACGGCGGAGCTGAGAGTACTTGGACTAGACGACGCCGCAACACCTGAGGACGTCAAGGCCGCACTGGCCGAACTCGGCGGCTGCTCCCCAGAGGAAATCCGGGTTGAAGAGATAAAGAGGACGCCGAGGAGCCTCGGCACACTCTGGGTTCGGTGCCCATTGACTGCAGCCAAGAAACTGGAAGAGGCGAAAAAGGTGAGGGTCGGATAGACCTCAGCGCGAATAAATGTGCTGCCCCAGAGGCCAATGTTTAATCTGTATCCGGCCTACCGAAACAGGACGTGGATGTGCCACCTCACCCGGTCGGGTATGTGCAAACGAACACCCCATTTCTAGACCCCGAAGGTCACTGCCCCTAAGAGTCCATCCCAAATTGGCATAGCACCGGTCCATATCCCGGTGGGGCTTTCAATGCCACCCTTAGTACCTGTGGTAGCGAGACTGAACCTCAAGCAACGTTAGCAGGTCATCGTCGAGAGCGTGGCCCCGAAGGGCGGGTTTCCTCTACCGCTCATCAGTTTCTGTCAGTGGCATCCGTTGCTCAGAAGCGGGCTGAGATTGGGTAGCTCCGTAATGACAGTTTTAAGAGTAAAGTCGAACGGTCCGCACCACGGACTCATCTCGGATACTAGAATGACTGGGTCCATCATTCCGACACCTCAAACGATGGCCGTGCCTTTACCCTACGCACAATCCCATGTTAGGAAGACTCCTCTTCCAGCGTTTGATGGGGAACCGCCGAGGGCACTCACCGTGACACCTCTTCCACGCAATTCTGCACACCACGGGCATCTGTTACCCAGAGTTCTGGGATTGGGTAGCACCATGGAGGCTTTTTAGGGTAAGCGGTGCGTGGTCTCCAGGATCTCGTCTCGGATACTAGGTCAAAGCCCGACACCTCAAACGACGGCCCTGTCACGCAAACCCTTGGGAGCGAGTCGATATGGCGCCCAATACGCTCATCAACTCTACCACACGTTCCTACCAAAGGCGGTTGTGCTTTGCCCAGATTCCTGGGATCACACAACACCATGCGCAATAGCTTTATGGCCCATAGCAGTGTGGTCTGGCCATGGGCCCGACTTCTTAGCGACCATCAGGGGGGCACTTTGCCCACACAGTTCGCAGACCATTGGCCCACTGCCGCACCTTGCCAATCTTAATGGCCGCTGCACTGCACTCGCCGATTGCCGCAATCGCCGCCACTACTCGCTCAGGCGTGACGGAGTCAACTAAGCCCACAAGCCTAATTTCCGCGCTCTTTACCGGCCGCGCCACTCTTACGTCAGTGTCTTGGAACGCCGGCCTTAGGCTCTCCAGCGACGCCTGTGCTTTTTGGGCACCCTGCTGTCCTGGGATCTCAAGGATAATTCCACCCGTCATCGCTTTACGAATTTTAAATTCGTCGATTCCTAAGCTTTCCGGCTTAACAGTTTCCATCGCTTTATTGATTGCCTGTGCGTACGTGGTGCTACCACCAGGCTTCACAGTAATAGTCACCGCCGCCATACTTGGCGTCCTCGGCAGCCTTGGTTTTCTGGCCACAGTCTTTTTGGCTCCAACAGGCACCTGCTTTACTGGGTGTTGTTTTCCGGCTTCTTCTTTCTTTTTGTCAGCTCTGCGGGCTTTTCTGCCCAGCACAACTGCCCACGTTTCTTCTTTACGCTGCTGCGGTCGCGTCGAACCAGCTTCCGCAGCCCTTGTCTCCGCCTGTGGATCCCTGGCTGATTCCACCTGTCCCTTCTGCTGCTGCATGGAATGTGCCGGACGGACCACAGTCGGTTGAGCAGCAGGTGTCATCCCGACCCGTCTTCCTACCATCTCGGATGCTCGAATCGCTGCTCGAACCTCTGTGCCATGTTCGCAATAATGGCATACAGTGGTGCCGTTTCACCTGTCATTGAGGTTGGTGTCACCTCTGGTAGAGGTTGGGGCATCGGCTCGGGGTGGGGGATCTCCCTCTCCACGTTGCACATTGGTTCACTAGGCACATCCTCCTGCATTTCGTTGGCCGATGTCGTCTCTCTTTCGTCACTTCTCTCTGCACGCCTTTTCGCACGTTCTTCCTTTGTGGAGGATGACGATATTCGCCTCAACCTCTTCTTTCTGACGGCGACCGGGCTGTCCGGAATCTGCAACATCTCAGTGACCATCCCCTGCCTTGCAGGTCGTTCGGGCCATGTCGCCATCTGCCGCTGAAGTGCAGCCACATCAATACGCAACATGTTCCTCTCTTCCTCTGCAACAACAAGTGCGCCGCGTAGCTTAGCGATCTCCTCATCCTTCTCTTCTTTCGTTGACTTTACTGGCCTCTTACCTAGCTCCGTCGAGTAGGCTTCGATGTAGTTGGCGCACTCGCGAAGCTTTCTGGCATACGTGCCTTTCAGGTTGGCGGACCTTTCTGCCACCAACCTTACATCCTCTACCATAATCCTGACCTGCGCCGCTAGGTCACTTTCAGGGAGGTGCTTTGCCTCCATGGCAATTTCCCTTACCTCCGTCAATGGCAGGCTGCCCTTACTCGGCCTAGAGGCTTTTCTTTCTGCGTTCCCTTCTTCAGCCGGAGCCAGCTCCCGCAATACTGCTAGCTTCCTTTCCGCCATAGCTACTTCTTCCGCTTGAAGGTCAAGAGCCTTTGTTTTTTCTTTATTAAAACGTTCCAGGTTATCTATAGCCACCTGCGTAGCTCCTGTTTCGCCCAGCATTTTGCCTGCTCCTCCAGTAGCTTTACCACTTCCTGGCGGCTTTCCCCTCTTCCTTGTACATCGCTTTCCCAGCCTTTATTCCACAGACCATTGAGACGAGTCGCTCATATCCTCATCTTCGTCCTTACCGCTGGCACCAGCTCTCCTCGCTGGGGCCTTTTTGTGTACAGCAGCAGTCGACGTCGTAGATCTACGTATTGCCGATCTATCACGGCCGTCTGCGGAGCGTGACGAGACTTTCCTCGCACTCACCCTTGATGACCTCCTCACTTCAGCAGGTGATTCAGGTCCCGATATATAACTCAACGAGTCCTCACTGCTGACTGTTGCCACAGCCCCATCACCCCCACCTGGTATTGCAGGCGACGACACCTCCGTCGCCCTTATTTTGACCGGAGGGTCAAGTATGTCTACACACCTGATGGTGGGCTTTATCAGGGTGTGGGTCCCCTCAAGATCGTGGACGTTGACTCCCTTCACCGTCCACTTCTCCTGAGCGTCCTCTTGCGAGCTTCGCTGCGAAGAACCCATTTCGTAAGCTTCTCTCGCCTTCTCCTCCGTAACGTTTTTCGTTGTAAGTGAATCCATGATAAGAGAGAAAAATTCTTCGGATTCGGCCATCATGGCACCCCACCGCGGTGTGGGTACTTCCGCCGGTAGAAGGAACCCTAATTAATCGATGCCAAAGTCGAGGAGCGGTTTATCAGGCGGTCTACCCTATTGGCACCGTATGACTCTAATGAAATGTTACGGGATAGGCCCGCGCCGTATATGATGCTAAAGGTTTTTTCCGTCACCCCTATCGAATGGGCGACGCCGGTTCCGAACCGACGCCTGACCCAAACCTCGGGCTAGACGTGCCACGAATTTATCCGGCGAACCAGCGACCAACCTGGATCCCCTACTCCCCCGCCTAGACACCACCACTTCAAACCTCGGATTGGCTCGAGTCATCTGCGCGAACCAGCTTCCCCCGACAAGCTGGATCAGGACCTGTTTGCCTAACATGTAGGACTTACGTTTAGCCGTCTTAGCTGGCAGCGGTCATGTTCCACCAACCCACGTAGGACTTACATATCGGGTTCCACCAATCCGCGCAGACCCGGTCGGGGGGCTACTACTCCCCCCTTGGTTAGTCTCGCGGAGAATATCCATGGTGAGCTGACCGGGGCCCACACACCCATGCACTCCCACTACTCCGGGCAAGCCGTTCCAGCGTGGTTGTATCTGCTGGGGACATCCGTCCCAGCTGTCGTCGCCTCGTCCCTCATGGACCCTACTCCGGGAAGCAGGTAAGCACGTCACTCATACACACATTCACACAGTGCCGTTCTCCCCATAGCACAGAGGCCCTCACCCTCGGGTATCCGACCAAAATCGAATACCAGAGGGCATAGAGTTCCTCTACCCCATTTTTTTTTTTTTTTTTTTTTTTTTTTTTTTTTTTAACGTGGGGGAAATCTTCTAAAGATACCCCGCACCCTTGGCGGAGGGCGCGGGGTTATGCAGGACTCTTACCTGCTAAAACCCCCACGGTGGTCCTACCCCGGCGTATGTAGGGGGCCCCAGGAACTCTTGAAGAACACTACTGGGGCCCCCGCGCCATCGAACATCATCCCGGGGGAGGTCGGAAAGACCTTCCCCATGAAACCAAACTAATCTTTACGGCGGTGCCCCGGTGGCCCGGGCACCGCCGTCCCACCCGGGGCAGGGTGGGGGCCCAGGACGCCACTGCCCCTGCGGCGGCTCTGCAAGGGGAGACGTAAGGCCTCCCCGGAGCCGCCGCTTCCCCACCGGAACCGATAAAACAAATCATCCCGGAAGGCCGGCGGTCTCACTACGGAAGTGAGGAACCGCCGGCCAGCAACCCTCAGCCGCGGGAGAGAGGCCGGAGCCTACGGCGGCCCCGGCTGCTACCCCGTCCTCTGTTTAGAGACAGCCCCGTGGCCGCGGTGCCACGGGGTGTCGCCGTACCTCTGGTGGGGCGCGGTGCTGAACCACGCCGGCTGCGCCCCCTGCCTCTCCTCCGCGGGTCAGACTCTTCTCTGACCCGCTCCGCGGCCTCCTTCTGCAGCATCACTTGCTCGCAGAAGGAGGCCACGGCTTTCCAGTTCCTCTCGCTTACCAGCATTGCCCCAACTAATGCCGGCAGCGAGAGGTCATGCCCAACTTCATATTTGAGGACACGGCGCAGCGCTGAAAAGGCGGGGCAAACCTCCAGCGTGTGCTGCGCCGTGTCCAAATCCTCCCCACAGTGGTGGCAGGCCGCCGTCGCCTCCTTCCCGATTCGACGCAGGTATTCACCGAAACATCCATGTCCGGTGAACACCTGCGTCATGTGGTAGGTGAGCCGCCTATCCGCCTCTACTGCCACTCGTCAAATTGTGGCAGGAGGACCCCGACAACTGGCTTGCTGGCAAACGCTGGCAACTCAACCTTCCAGCGAGCCACAGCCAGTTGTCGGGCCTGACGCCTGATCGTCACGATTGCCTTAGTCTCCGGCGGGACACCGTCGAGCCGCTGGAGGGCACGGACGCGCATATAAACAAGCGCGTCCGCCCCTGCTAGGAACTTGAACCGGATGAGTCCCGCCAAAGACATCGCCGCCGCATAGGAGGTGGTGCGGTACCCCCTTATGACCCTGATGGCAAACCGATGCTGAAGCCGGTGCAGCAACTGGAGGCTGCACCGGCTGGCCACCAGGGCCGATGCCCACACTGGTGCTCCATACAGCACCATGGACAGCACCACTCCCACGTAGAGGCGACGAACACTTACTTCCGGTACCCCGAGATTGGGCATAAGGCGGGCCTAATGCAGCCGCTGCCCGCTCAACTCGGGGGACGAGGCGATCGAAATGTTGATCAAACCGCCAGTGGCTGTCGAGGACGAGGCCCAGATATTTAATACTGGACCCGACCTCGACCCAGGCTTCACCTACCCGGATCCACGAGGGGGGAGGACCCTCCGACCGAGGCTTATTATGGAAGAAAATAGCCTCGGTCTTAAGTGGGTCAATCCTCAACCCCAGTTCGTGGATCCGTCCGACGACGGCGGCAATTGCCACCTCGACCAGACGGATGGTCCTCTCGAACGTCTCCCAGACGGCAAGAATGAAAGTGTCGTCTGCTATGCAGACGACATACGTGCCGTCGGGGAGCGCGACCCGCAGGACGCGGTCGTACCCAAAGTTCCACAGATCTGGTCCTAATACGGACCCCTGAAGCACGCCACTGTCTCGATTCTAGGCCACAACGTGAGCGGCTGCCATCAGGACGTCCTTGTTGAGCTTCCGTAGCGACCACCGCGGTGGCGGGGCTGTTCCATTCTGGGGGCGGCCTCGGGGCTGCTCTTCTGGAGGGGCGGCGGAGAGGACCATCGTTATAAAACGATGGTCCGAAAGGGTTTCAACCTCCTCCGCCACCCTCCACCCCGAGATACGGCGCGCGGCAGCAGGAGTAGCTAAGGAGAGGTCCACTATGGAACCTCCATGTAGCCGCACACACGTATGGACGGAGCCCATGTTTAGTAAACGGAGCTCCAGTCCAGCCGCCCAATCGAGCAATGTCTCACCCCTCGCGTCGGTCCTGGGGGACACGCAGGCCGTAGCCTTGGCGTTGAAGTCCCTCAGGACGATGAGAGGACGAGGCTGGCAGCGCGAGACACACTGCCTGACCTCGTCTAGAAAAACCTCGAATGACGAGACGGGCCAGCTCGGAGGAGCATACACGCCCACCACCGCGGTTCCAACCCAGTCAGCCGCCACAAATCCCCGCCCACTCTCGATAAGTGAGCAGGGCGGGGACCCGGGCCGAATGGTCCATACTATTGCGACGGAGGCCGAAGAGTCACCGGTCTAGTGTGGATGGACCGGGACTCTGTAAGGCTCCGCCACTACTCCTAGGCCTGCCTCCCGCTCGGCCAGGGCCTGAGGCAAAGAGATCTTGCGCCCTGGCCGAGCGGTTCGGGTTGCATTGGATTATTGGGCCCGCAGGCCACATATCACTACATTTCCATGGGGCCCGCAGACCCAGCCACCTCTGGAGCAGTGCAAGGCACTGCATCCGAACTTGCGTCCGTCTCCGGTGTCACTGACGCCACGGCCGAAGTCGGTGGTTCCTTCTCCAGCGTAGGAATGCTCAAAGCCGCGAGGGTCGGATCTGCCCCTGCAGGTGCAGGCGCCACCACCGCCGGGTAAGCCACCACCGGGACAGTGGCAAGTGGAATATCAGCCGCCGCTCTGGCAGCCGCGGCCCGTCTAGATCGGCGGCGCCTGCCACTGCGCCCTCTTGGTGGGCTGTCTTTAGACGCGAGGCTCGGCTGCGTCCCCAGCCTGTGGTTAGCCTGCACTCCCTTCTCTGCGCACAACGCGCAGTTGTGCGGTGCCGCGCACTGCGAAGCGCGGCGCCTTTCAGCTCCGCAGCTATAGCACCGCCCCGTCCGGTCCACCGTGCTGGCGCACATTGGGCGGACGTGGGCAAACTCTATGCAGCGAAAGCACTGCATGGGTCTGGCCTGTCGCGCGTCGACACGTACGCGAGTTCATCCGACGATGACGCTACCGGCCTGGGCAATCTTCCTCGTTGCAGCCGTGGGACATCTGGCCCACAGCGTGCCCAAGCCCATCGGTCTGCAGCGGATGTCTCCAGTACGCACGTCCGCCGGTTTGCAGCCACCTGCCTCGGCAATAGCGGCCACGACCTCCGCTGGCGTTAAAGAATCAATGATTCCACGCAGCCGGAGGTCGGCCGTCTTAACCGGACGGGTTACCCGCGCCCCGGTGCAGTCCAAGGCCTCCGCGACCTTCGAAGCCAAAAGGTCTGCCCCCGCAGCTCTCTCGGGTCCCAACACCTCCATCAAAAAGGCGCCGGTAGCCGTCCTCCTTGGAAACAGCGGAGGAAGGCCCAAGGCCTTTAGGTCAACCGTAGACCTCACGGTCGCAAACGCCTCCGTGTATGTCAACCGGCAGTCCTCCGGTATGGACACCGAAACGGCCGCGGTGCGCGGAGGCCTGGGAGGCACCACTTTAGGTGTGGTTCCCGTTCGAGAACCACGCCCCTCGGGTACCTTCTTCCCTCCTACCCTGGCGGTAGCGCCAGAGTTTCCCGCAGTAGCGGCAGCAACCGCGGATCTTTGACAGGCCTTCCTGCCAAGGACGGTAATCCAGGTCTCTCCTGCTGTAGCAGAGGAAGGTTCAACCGGCGTCCGCGTCGTGCTCACCGCATGTTCGGTGACTGCCGGCGGAACAGGCGTCGAGGCCGCAGGCAAGGGATTGCGCTTCACCTAGCCCTTCTTCTACCGCTCCTTTCCAGCGGTGGCGTCGCGCGGCATATTTAGCGCCCTACCCGGAGGAGCCTGGACATCTGGCCGGCGCAACGTGTCCACCAAGCCCATGCTGGTAAATAGCTCCGCCCTAAGAGCCGCAAATCGAGAGTCAATCTCCCGGCAGATTTTATCCACCATTTGCGACTCTGACGCAGCTACTCCCCTCGGCGGCTCCTGCCCCAATTGTTCCGGCGGTTCGGCGACCATCGCACACGGCACAGACGCAGGCGGCGACGGCGGGCGAGTCGACTGAGGCTGTATTTCCGGAGCAGGAGGGGGTGTGACGCTCCTCTTCGTTGACGCACTCTCCTTGGTAAGGCGGATCTCCGCCTCAAGATCTTCCAGCCTCTTCTTCAGGAGGCGATTCTCCTCCTCCAGCGCGGCGGTAGCCGATGTTGCCGACCTCGTCGCCAGCTCTGCGTTCGCTACTCGGGTGACGTGCGAGGCGTACCTGAGATCATGGACATATTTGCTGCTTAGGTTCTTCGACCGGCCAGCCACCTTCTGAACGGTGTCCATGCTCTCCATCACACGGGCAATCAACGCAGCCGTTGACATGGCCCGAAACTCCCGCGCCATTACAACTTCGTCCGGCCGCGGTATCCTGGACCGACTGGGCGGAGGCGGGGGGACTGTCGGGTCCAGCAGGCTCCTTGCCGTCTCCACCTCCTCCACAGCGCCCTCCACCACTAGAAGCCTCCTCTTGGCAGCGGCCATTCCGGCGTAATCTGCTGCCTTTTTTCTCCGGTATAAGGATATGGACGACCGGACGGAGGAGTCCGAGTCTTGGGTCATCTTAGGTTCCATCACCAGTGAGTCGCGCAATGATGACAGTGAGGATAGCCCCACCCTCCGGGCACGAGTCAATCTGCCGAACGGCATTTGGCGGAGACTTGCTGCCAAATCTTCCAGGACCACTGTACTGCTGCGCACAGTAGGTCCTCGTGGGGCACCGGTGGAAGAGCCACCAGCTTCCGTCGACGCGGGGGCCCATGGCCAGACCACGCTGCTATGGGCCATAAAACCATTGCTCGTGGTGTTGCGTGATCCCAGCAATCTGGGCAAAGCACAACCGCCTTTGGTAGGAACGTGTGGTAGAGTTGATGAGCGTATTGGGCGCCATATCGACTCGCTCCCAAGGGTTTGCGTGACAGGGCCGTCGTTTGAGGTGTCGGGCTTTGACCTAGTATCCGAGACGTGACCCTGGAGACCACGCACCGCTTACCCTAAAAAGCCTCCATGGTGCTACCCAATCCCAGAACTCTGGGTAACAGATGCCCGTGGTGTGCAGAATTGCGTGGAAGAGGTGTCGCGGTGAGTGCCCTCGGCGGTTCCCCATCAAACGCTGGAAGAGGAGTCTTCCTAACATGGGATTGTATGCAGGGTAAAGGCACGGCCATCGTTTGAGGTGTCGGAATGATGGACCCAGTCATTCTAGTATCCGAGATGAATCCGTGGTGCGGACCGTTCGACTTTACTCTTAAAACTGTCACTACGGAGCTACCCAATCTCTGCCCGCTTCTGAGTAACGGATGCCACTGACAGAAACTGATGAGCGTTAGAGGAAACCCGCCCTTCGGGGCCACGCTCTCGACAATGTCCTGCTAACGTTGCTTGAGGTTCATTCTCGCTACCACAGGTACTAAGGGTGGCATGGAAAGCCCCACCGGGATATGGACCGGTGCTATGCCAATTTGGGATGGACTCTTAGGGGCAGTGACCTTCGGGGTCTAGAAATGGGGTGTTCTTTTGCATATACCCGACCGGGTGACGTGGCACATCCGCGTCCTGCTTCGGTAGGCCGGATGCAGATTAAACTGCTTCGGTCGCTAAGAAGATTGAAGCGGCTGGAAAACTGCGGGTCGGCTGCTCGTCAGCTAGGGTGGAAGTGCTGGCGGCTAGACCGCTACACTGCTTTAAATGCCTGCAGTTAGGGCACACACAGCAGAAATGTGATAGCCAGGTAGATCGCTCCGCTAGATGATACGCGTGTGGTAAGCCTGGACATCGGGCTGCAGACTGCCGAGAGGAGCTTTGTTGTCCTCTCTGCAGGCATCTGTGGAGACCTGCCAACCACCGGCTCGGCGCTGCTGGGTGTGCACCTGAGCCGAAGAGGAAAACTGCAACTAAAAAGACTACGGCAGATGAACCAGTTGCAGAAGAACAAATGGAGACGGCAGCTGCGGAGGACCAGCCACCAGTAGCTGATCAGCAATGAAGCCTCTGTGTCCTATGATGTTGGGAAATGTAAACCATTCGGCGAGAGCGCAACGATTTATTTCTGCATACTCTCGCCGAATGGGACTGCGCGTTGGGGTGGTAGTGGATCCCTACCGCGTCCCGGAGAACTGGACCGATTGGTTCGGGGATATCGATGGGTCCAACGCAATTGTCATGCGGGGAGGGTCACCCCTGTACACCGCATCGGCGACGGGGAACGGGGTTGTAGTCGCGAGATGGGGGGAGATAGCGGTCGTGGGCGTCTATGCCCCGCCTCGTTGGCCCCTCGCAACATTCGAAGAGATGCTCGATAGGGTGGGCGTAATTATTTCAGGTTGTCCGACGCGGAAGATCCTCAGCCTTTGGGACTTCAACGCCTATGCATCAGAGTGGGGGTCATCGAGCACTGATGCGAGGGGTGAGGCGGTCCTTGACTGGGCGGCGGTACAAGGGCTCCTGCTTCAAAACAGGGGTTCGGTAAGCACGTGCGCGCGGCCCTAGGGGGAGTCGGTCGTAGACCTGACCTGGGCTTCCCCTGCGGACGCTCGTTACGTTGCGAGCTGACGGGTGGCGGAGGAGGTGGAGACACTTAGCAACCATCGCTACGTGCGTGTTGACATCTCCTTCGACACACGGTGTCGCTGGGGAGGTTCGATAAGGACATGAGTGTGGCTGCTTCCTTTGCGGTTAGCTGGCCGGCCTCTCCGAGCCAGATGGTCGCGGACGTCGAGCGCGAAGCTGAGAGGTTCCGGGGCACCTTGCACGACATCTGTGATGTCTCAATGCCCCGGGCCACTCCTCGCCCGCGCCGGGCGGCATACTGGTGGACGGGGCATATTGCGGATCTCCACAAGGCATGCGTGCCATTGCGTCGCCAATATTAGCGCTCCCGTCGAAGACGCAACCGCGATCCCGCGAGGGAGCAGCGGCTGTGGGACAACTACAGGGAGGGTGTTGTGGCCTTGCAGCACGCCATCAGGGAGTCCATGGACCGGGCCTGGGGCGAGTTCTTCGGGTCTCTGGAGCGCGTTTGCTGGGTGCGGCCGTGTAAGCTCGTCATGCAGAGGCTTCGTCCGTGGGCCCTCCAGTCACGGAGACCCTCGATCCTCAAATCCTGGGTCGTGTCGTGGAGGCTCTGTTCCCCCGTGAGGAACACCCGACACGTTCAGGACTGTCGTCTCACCTTCCGTGGGACGGGTCAAGGCCTGGAGTACCGCTCCGGGTCCCGACGGTGTACCTAGCAGGGTCCTGTCCTTGGTGCTCCTGTATCTAGGCCAGACAATGGCCAACCTCTTCAGCGCCTGTCTGAAGGAGGGGAAATTTCCATCGATATGGAAACGCGGGCGGCTGGTCCTTCTAAAAAAGGGGAACAAACCTGATGGGGAACCATCGGCATATAGCCTATCGTCTTATTAGACGAAATACCATC
The DNA here is from genome assembly GCA_945859595.2 of Megachile willughbiella. Taxonomy (NCBI): domain Eukaryota; kingdom Metazoa; phylum Arthropoda; class Insecta; order Hymenoptera; family Megachilidae; genus Megachile; species Megachile willughbiella. Next base: position 1,644,609 of record CAMAOD020000129.1, read on the forward strand.
TTTCCGGGGATGGCCCCGACTTGGCCGACTGCCAATTTGGCTTTCGGAAAGAGCGGAGTACGTTGGACGTATTAAAACGGGTACGGGCCATCGCGGAATCGGCGATAAATAGAGGTGGGGTGGCAATAGCCATCTCTTTAGACATAATAAACGCGTTTAATTCGTTGCCGTTGCGAACAATAGACGAGGGCCTAACAAGACACCGCGTGCCAGAGATATTAAGACGAATAATTGGGGATTGTCTCCGGGGAAGATCAGTGGAATGTGTGGACCGCGACGGAATAACGCGCGTATGGGATGTGGAGCGTGGCGTACCTCTGGGAGCGGTGCTGGGACCGCACCTGTGGTGTGTGGTGTATGACCCCGTCCTGACGGTTCCGCTGCCGGCAGGTGTGTTCAGCACTTGTTTCGCTGATGATACGTACCTGTTGGCAATGGGTCGCGACTGGGGAAGGACCAGCCGTCTCGCGGAAATGAGCGCGGCGGCGGTTGTTTTCGCGATCCGGGGACTCGGTCTTGAGGTCGCTCCCCACAAAACAGAGGTGATGGCCTTCTGCCACCCCCGTGGGGACCGGCCTCCGGACGGAGCTCTGGTGCGGGTAGGCGGAGTCGATGTCCAGATCGGAGCCGAGATGCGGTACCTCGGACTCTGACTGGACAGCCACTGGAGCTTCGAGGGCCACTTCGATGCTCTGGCCCCCAGGTTGGGCCGCACGGCGGACGCGTTGGCGCGTCTTTCACCCAACCTGAGGAGTCCAGGACAGAACGTGAGACGACTTTACATGGGGGTCGTGCAGAGCATGGCCCGATATGACGCCCCTGTTTGGGCGGCCGAACTGATGGCGAGCAAAGACTCGCAGCACCGGCTGCGGAAAGCGGAGTAGCGGCTTGCCATTAGGGTCGCGTCGGGCTACCGCACGATCTCTTATGAGGCGTCGATGGTCCTGGCGGGTGTTTTACCGTTGAAATTCCACGCCGAAATTGATGCGGAAGTGTACCGTTATAGGCGCATTTTACGCATGGGTGACACAAATTATGGCGGGGGGGGGGGGGGGGGGGGGCTCGCCAGGACTAAGTATCGAGGAGGTCCGGCTCCAGGCCTGCTGCGTTGCAGTCTCCCGTTGGAGAGTAGAACTCCTCAGCAGTGGAGCCGAGGAAGTGAGAGAATGTTAAAGGGAAGTTCCGCTGTTAGAGGGTAGTGGGCAGGCAATGATTTCTGGCGGGGTACTTACCTTCATTTCATTTCGCATCCTAGTCATCTTCTTCCAAATTCACAAAATTCATCTCATCGCTACATTTGGAAGGGGGGCTTCTTCTCCCATCGACGGAGTGTGCAGCATGGTACGTAGCGAGGGCGGGTAGGGGTTGTAGTAAGGCCGGTCCCCTCACTCGTCGAATCGCTGAGAACGGGCTCCATAGTCAGGTTTTAGCCGGTAAGAATCCGGCATATGTCCTGCTCCTTCCCCCGAGGGATCAGGCTAACCTATGAAGGTTTCCTGACTTAAAAAAAAAAAAGGTTAGGTTAGGTTAGGTTGGCGGGGCGGCCGAATGGTGCCAGGGTGGCACAAGTCGGATCTCCCACCTCCTCGTGGTGACCGCTGGGGTAGAGGAACTCTAAGCCCTCCGGTATTCGGCTTTCGTCGGATACCCGAGGTTGAGAGCCTCTACGCTAACGGGAGAACGGCGCTGTGTGAGTGAATGAGAGTGTGAATGAGGTACTTACCTGCTTTCCGGAGTAGGGTCCATGAGGGGCGAGGCGACGCCAGCGGGGACGGGTGTCCCCGGCAGATACAATCATGCTGGAACGGCTTGCTCGGAGACCTGAAAAAAGAAAGTAGTGTGAGTGCATGTGGGTGTGGGCCCCGGTCAGCCCGCCATGGATATTCCCCGCGAGACTAGCCAAGGGGTGGAGTAGTAGCCCCCCGACCGGGTCTGTGCGGGTTGGTGGATCCCGACCGCTGCTGGTTAAGATGGCCAAACCGTAAGTCCTACATGCTAGGCAAAGAGGCCCTGACCCAGCAAGTCGAGTGAAGCTGGCCCGTGCAGATGACTGGAGCCAATCCGGGGGTTGAAGTGGTGGTGTCTGGGCGGGTGTATGGGGGATCCAGGTTGGTCGCTGGTTCCCCGTACCCGAAGCCACGTAGGGATTATAAAATCGTGGCACGTCTAGCCTGAGGTTTGGGTTAGGCGTCGGTTCGGATCCGGCGTCGCCCATTCGATAGGGCTGACGTAAAACCATTTGCATCATCTATGGCGCGGGCCTATCCCGTATCATTTTTTATAGAGTCATTCGGTGCCGATAGGGTCAACCGCCTGACAAGCCGCTTCTCGGCTTCGGCATCGCTTAATTAGGGGTACTACTACAGGGGGAAGTAGCCCTACCGCGGTAGGGCTCCCATGATGGGCGAACCCGCAGTGATCCAACCAACATCAATATGGCATATTCAAATACAAATTCTGAAACGATGATGAGGGTGGATGGGAGGGAGGCGGATGAGCAAGAGTGCTCTCCGCGAAGAACCGAAGAGGAGTACCCGGAGTGCGGTGGGGGTAATGACGCCCGTTACCCCGACTCCGTCACCCCCGTTGCAACGGGGAATGAGGCGCGGGGCAGCAGAGGGGGGGACTTACCGTGTCCCCCTGTTCCTGCCGGCAACTGCGGTGGGTCGCGGGAGGCACCGGGGAGCGACGGGGCTGGCGGGTCGCGCCAACCCGTTTCGGCTGCCATGGGTGCAGGGCCGCGTGACGCGGGGGAGGGATCGGCGCACGATCGCGGCGGAAGAGGCAGTCGGAGCCTCTCCGCGTCTGCGTGTGTCGCGGCGCAGAGCGGTAACGGGGGAGAAGTGGGTGGCCTCCCTGTTAGCGGTACCGCGCGCATGGGTAGGATTAAAACGCCTTATGTTAGGTTGGCGCGGGTTAACCGTTCGCGGTCGGGCCAAAGACGCCGCCTTTCGGGTCGTATGGACGATAGCGGAGACGAGTCCGATACGTCGGTGCATACAGTTGCGTCGATGGACCGTCTCCGGTCTCGTGGTCGTGGCAAACCCCAAACGACAGACGATTATATCGGCTTAGCCGAAGCTAAGAGGCAGCTCTTGGAGCTTCAGCAGCGCGAGCTGGAACTTGCGGCGCAACGCAGTGTTTTCGATCCGACCGTTGAGCCTGCACGCCCAAGCAGATCTAGCCTGCCCTTAGACGAGGTGGATGACCTGGTCAGAGCGATGTCCGATCGATCTGACGCGGACGTCATGGCTGAAGTTCTGGAGAACTGTAAGGAGCTGGAGAAGGTTGCGAGTAACTCTCGCAACTTGAAGGGAGTCTTTGTCAGAGCGATTCGGCAGAGCACTCGTTTCTTACAAGCGGCGGCTGTGCACGCGTACAAACGTGCACCTACAGCGGCGAGTGCTCCGCAGCTGGAGAAGGAACTCATAAACCTTCAGCGTCAGCTGCATGAGCGCGACTCAGTAATTGAGCGCATGACCAGAGAGATGGAGAACCTGGGAAAAGAGGTACGGGCACTGAAAGCAGCTAGGGTAGCTGAGGTGCCTGCGACGGGGGTTAAACGGTCCGCGCGACCCATTTCCCCATCCCCATCCCCGATTCCTACTGTGATCCCGGTGTTCAAGGACCCTCCGCCGCCACCTGCGGGAGATGCAGAGATGGAGGTGTCCCCACCAGAGGAGCGGGGGGCTGTTGTTGCAGATACGGCGATGGCGGTATCCAACAACAAGTCATCGAAGAGGCCTCGTGTGTCTTCACCAGAGCGGCCGGGGTCGCGGGAGCTGTCGTTAGCGGAAACGATTGCCAAAGTGGTGGAGAAGAAGATGCAGGAGATGCGGGAACAACTGTTTCCCATCAATGCTGTGAGACCGTCGCTGCAGGGAGCAGGGCGTTCTGTTAGCTCGGGACGAGTCCCTGGTGTGCCACCAGCGAATGCAGCAGCTGCGATGCCCGGTCAAACTGGCGGAGCACAGAAGAAGAAGAAGAAGACGGCGCCTGCTGTGGGTGCAGCGGTTCTCTCTACGAGTGCTGGGTCAGTGGAACTTACAAAGGTAACGCTCGGCAGGTCGCAGCCAGCGACTGTTCGCCCTTCGCCGGCAGAAACATGGTCAACCGTGGTAAGTCGGAAGACCATAAGGAAGGAGCGCAAGGAAGCAGCCGCAGCAGCTGCACGGCCACAAAATATGGCACCAGAAAAAGCTGTCGCCGGGAGGAAGCAGGTTGACGGACCAAAGGATCGGGTCCGTCCTGCACGACCGCCGAAAACGGCCGCGGTCACAATAACGAGGACGACCACTGCGAAGAAGTCGTGCGCGGAGGTTATGCAGCAGGCCAAGGACGCTGTAAACCTGTCTGAGATTGGGATCGGCACACTCCGGTATAGAACGGCCGCAACGGGAGCAATTATCCTGGAAGTCCCGGGTGAAGGCGGTGCGGCCAAAGCGGAATCGCTGGCAAGCCGCCTCAAGGACGTTTTCAATGGCGACGAGGTCCGAGTCGCCAGGCCCGTAAAGCGTGGTGAGCTTCGAATATCCGGTCTGGACGATTCGGTCACATCGACGGAGGTGGCCCAAGCAGTTGCAGATGCCGGTGGCTGCAATGCGGATGACGTAAAAGTCGGAGAAGTGCGGAAGACACCAAGAGGGGGAGGGACTGCATGGGAGCAGTGCCCACTTGGCCCCCTTAACAAGGTTGTCAACGCCGGGAGGATACGGGTGGGCTGGGTATCGGCTCGGGTTCAGGCCCTACCAGCCCGCCCGTTGCAGTGCTTCCGTTGCCTGGAAGTAGGACACGTCCGGGAACGGTGCACTGCAGAGGTAGACCGGTCTGACCGGTGTTATATGTGCGGAGTGACCGGTCATAGCGCAAGCCAGTGCACGGCGGCCCCCAAGTGTCCTCTGTGCACAGACCTGGGTAGACCCGCCGGGCACAGACTCGGCACTAAGGCTTGCGCCCCATCCTCCCGGCGAAAGGTGAGGAGGGCGGCAAAGAAGACCAGCCAAGGGAAGGACAACGAGACATCAAACGGAAGGCAGGCGCAACAATCGTCATCGAAGCCGACCACAGAAGAGGGTTCTAGCTCCGAGGGTGGGAAGGCTGCGGAGGCGGCCATGGACGTGGCACCGTGATGGGGCCCGTAGGCCCTATACTGCAGGCCAACCTCAACCACTCGGCCAGGGCACAGGACCTGTTTGTCCACACCCTGGCCGAGTGGGGTGCGGGATTGGCAGTCGCTGCGGAGCCCTACAGAGTCCTCGACCGTCCTAACTGGTTCGGGGACGATGAGGGCTCCGTAGCGATCGTGTGGAATATGCAGCCCGGATCCTCGTACTGTGAGCTGGTAGCTCGTGGTCGGGGATTCGTGGCTGTCCACTGGGACGGAACCGCGGTGGTGGGCGTGTATGCTCCGCCTCGACTTACCCTCGCGTTGTTTGAAGAGCTACTGGACGAGGTGGGGAGATGTGTCTCGAGTCTCCTACCTCGTCCGGTGCTCGTGTTGGGGGATTTTAACTCCAAGGCCCATGCCTGGAGGTCTCCCAACACAGACGCGAGGGGCGAGGCGGTGCTGGACTGGGCTGCGACGTACGGACTCCGGTTACTTAACCGGGGTACCGTCAGCACGTGTGTGCGTCCGCAGGGGGAATCTATCGTTGACCTTTCATGAGCGACCCCCCCTGCGGCGCGCCGCGTGCTTGGCTGGAGGGTGGCGGAGGAGGTGGAAACATTAAGTGACCACATGTATATCCGGTTGGATGTCTCCTCCGCCACGGGCCGTCGCACCTGGACCGCGCCACCGCGGAGATGGGCGCTTAAGCGCATGGACGAGGACGCACTGATGGCTGCGTCCTTCGCTGCAGCCTGGCCGGGGGGACCGGCCGGGCCAGTCGCGAATGTGGAAGCGGAGGCTGAATGGTTCCGGGGCGCCATGACGATGGTGTGTGACGCCGCCATGCCCCGGGCCAAAGGCTTCCGCAGGCGGGCCGCCTACTGGTGGACGGGCGACATCGCGCGGCAACGCGGCAAATGTCGTGGTGCCCGTCGCCGGTGACAGCGGGCCCGCCGATGCAGGACCCGCGACGCAGCGAGGGAGGAAGTGCTGTATGGGACGTATCGCACGTTAGCGACGTCCCTGCAGCAGGCCATCAGGGACGCCAAGTCCCAGGCATTTGATGACCTCCTCGGTACGCTGGCTGAGGATCCGTGGGGGCGCCCATACAAAATGGTCATGGGGAAACTCAGACCATGGGCGCCCCCGATCACGGAGTGCATGGACCCCCAGTTCTTGGCGGAGGTGGTGGACACCCTTTTTCCTCGGGGTGAGGAGACGCCACCTCCCGCCACGTCGGACCAAATCATCTGGTCCGACGACATGGGGGTCACCGAGGAGGAAATGGCCGCGGCGATCCGCAAAATGGCGGCCCGGAACACAGCTCCGGGCCCCGATGGGATCCCCGGCCGTGCCTGGGCGATGGCGCTTCGCGTCCTCGCTCCCCGACTCAGGCGGCTTTTCGATGGTTGCCTGAAGTCGGGGAGGTTTCCGTCCCAGTGGAAGGTGGGGCGGATGGTTCTCCTACGCAAAGAGGGGAAACCCGCAAGCTCCCCTTCCGCGTACCGGCCGATTGTGCTTTTGAATGAGGTTGGGAAGCTGTTTGAGAGAATCATAGCTTCCCGCCATACCAGGCACATGGCCCGGGTCGGCCCCGATCTGGCCGAGAGCCAGTTTGGGTTCCGCGAAGAACGCAGCACCGTCGACGCGCTAAGTCGTGTCCGGTCCTTCGCGGAATCGGCCCTCTCCCAGGGTGGGGTGGCGCTTGGTGTCTCTTTGGACATCAAGAATGCCTTTAACACTCTACCTTGGGGGAGGATTAGGGAGGCCCTCGAATACCACGGGGTGCCTCCCTATCTCAAGGCCACGATCGGGGACTATCTTAAAGATAGGTGGATCGAGTACCCGGGCCGGGACGGTGTCGTGTACCGGAGGGACGTTAACCGCGGCGTACCCCAGGGGGCTGTGCTTGGCCCCTACCTTTGGGATGTGGGGTACGACGCGGTGTTGCGTGTTCCCCTACCTCCCGGGGTGAGGGTGACGTGTTTTGCGGATGACACGCACATCCTCGCCTGCGGGAGGAAATGGACGGAGATCATCCGCCTCGCCGAGATAGGGGTGGCAGCGGTCGCTGCAGAGATCGGACGACTGGGGCTAAGTTTGTCGGTCGGCAAAACCGAAGCGATGTGGTTTTGCCGCCGACGGGGCGGGGCCCCGCCCCAGTCGTTCATCCGAATAGGTGGGCAAAATGTCCAGATTGGAGACGGGATGAAGTATCTTGGTCTCCAGCTGGACAGCCGCTGGCGCTTTGAGGAGCATTTCAAGCAACTGGCCACCCGGTTGGAGAGGACTGCGGCAGCGTTGGGCCGCATCCTCCCTAACCTGGGTGGGCCAGACGAGAGGGTTTGCCGCCTGTATTCAGGAGTCGTGCGGTCGATGGCCCTGTATGGGTCACCCGTATGGGCAGGTGATTTGTTGGCCTCCCGGCGTAGTAAGCAATTACTGCAAAGGGTGCAGCGCCGGGTGGCCATCAGTGTCATACGGGGGTACCGCACGGTCTCTTATGCGGCGGCGATGACTCTGGCCGGGTTTATCCCTTACCACTTGCTGGCTGAGCGGGACGCTGATGTGTATTGGCGTCTCCGTCAGCAGCAGGGGGTACCCCGGCTGGAGTCAGAGGCGCAAGCCCTCAAGCGTCAGGCCCGACGGTTTGCGCTGACGAAGTGGCGCTGCGAGGTAATATCTAGCGGTGCCGCCCGTGAGCGCGCAGTCGGGGCGGTCCTGCCCGTTTTACGGGAGTGGCAGGACCGTGGTCACGGAAGGCTCACCTTTCGGATGACACAGGTGCTCACCGGGCACGGGTGTTTCGGTGAGTTCCTGTGCCGAATCGGACGTGAGGCAGCGGCACGCTGCCACCATTGTGATGAGGCAGTAGATTCGGCCCAGCACACGCTCGAACATTGTCCGGCGTGGGCTGGGCCGAGAGTGGGCCTACGGTGCCACGTGGGGTGGGACCTCTCGCTGGCGAATGTGATCAGGGAGATCCTCGCCAGCGAGAGGTCATGGAACGAGTTCGCCTCCTTCTGCGAACGTGTGATGTCGCAGAAGGAGGCCGCGGAACGAGATCGCGAACGTAATCGTGATCCCGGCCGCAGAGGGAGAGGGGGACGTGCGGCGGCTCGGAGATTTAACTCCGGCCGCCGTGGCTAGAACCGTCCCCCTACGGGAGGGGGGTGGGTGTCCGTCCGGTCTCTAAGGCTTTGCACTTGGACAGGCGGCACCCACCCAAATAGAGATGACGGCTCTGCCGGGATCACTCAGTGAGTGATCCCTTGCAGCGGAGCCGTCCTTGCACGCGGCCCTGGATGGGCCGGCAGCGGTAGTGGTCGCTGGTGTCGGCAGTGGGATGTTTTGTGGGGAGGTCCTTCTGGCCTCCCCGGGATCCCCTCAGAGGCTGTGGGCTTGCCCGCAGTACGGGATTTGGCGGTCCCGAGGTACCCGAGCCATAGCATACCGTAAACCTGTGGTCATGTTTCACAGGAACGGGGGTCTTGCCTTAACCGGCCGGGCCGCGAGGATGTAAACCTCTATAAAAATACCTTAACCCTAAGCTATGGTGCGCGGCGATGGGGCACCTCCCAGTCTTGCACTGGGGGGTGGGCTGGTGGGAGCATCAGCCATTAGCGACCTCCTCAGGACACCTGGCGACCTCCTGAGCGTAGAAGCCTTCTCCCCGGGAAGGGCGTCACCCGGGGAGTGACATATGTACGTCCCAGCTCGTGGGAACTTCACGGATAATTTTGTGAAACTCGGGGATTTAACTAAGGGGCGTAAGGAGGGTGATGGGGACGGTTCGCCGTCAAGCTCGCGTGGCCGTGCGCCCGGAGCTAAAGGAAAGAAGTTTGGCTCAAGAAGCCTAAGCCCGCGGAAATGTGTAAGGCAGGATGAGCCAATGGAGGCGGATGTAGGAGAAGGGTGCGAGATTCGGGCGATGCGGCGTGTCAGCGAAAAGCTGAGAAAGTTCTTGCTGACTGAGGTCAACCGCTTCTCTAAAGTCGCAACAGAGTATATTTTGAACTGTGTGGGAGAGTATGAGGAATGTATGATGAGTATGGTTGGAAGGAATGAGAGGTTGGTTGGAAGATTAGAGGAGAGCAGGAAGATGTTGGTTGAGCGTGCGAGTGTGTCTGGGCCGGTTAGCTATGCGAGTGTGGCTGGTGTGAGTGCAACGGGTATGAGTGGATCTGGTACGGATGAACGTTTGAAGAGTGTAAGTGTGAGTGAAAAACCGAAGGTGCGAACGTTTGCTGTTGTTGTGAAATCCAAGGATGAGAGTGTGAAAATGACGAGTGATCAGGTTGAGGAGAAAGTGATGTGTAATGTGAGTAGTGGCTTGAATGTGCGAGTGAAAGCGGTGAGAAAGACAAGGAGTGGAGGATTAGTGATCGAAGCGGCAAGTGCGAGGGAAATGGAGATGCTGAAACAGCACAAAAAGTTTGAGGAACTGGGTCTCAAGGTGGAAACACCCAAAAGAGTGGGTCCAAAGATGATAGTGTTTGACGTCGCGAATGAGATGACTAATGATGAATTAATGAATGAGTTGTATGTGAAGAATTTGAAGTCTGCTGGTATAACTGAAATGGAGTTTAAGGATAGAGTGAGAATCGTGAGTAGAAAGAATAAAAAAGGTGCGGATGTGGGTAATGTAATTCTCGAGGTGTCGAAAAGAATGCGTGATGTGTTGATGAGTGAGGAAAGAGTGTATATAAAATGGAGAGCATGTAAAGTGAGAGATTTTGTGAATGTTATGCGGTGTTATAAGTGTTTTGCGTTTGGACACATGATGCGTGAATGTAGTGTGAAAGAGAGACTGTGTGAAAAGTGTGGTGAAAGTGGGCATTTGAGAGACAAGTGTAAGAGTGAGTGCGTGTGTAGAAACTGTAAAGTGAAAGGCCGAGTGGCTGACCATTCGGTTCTGTCGTGTGAATGTCCGGAGTATGTGAGAATGTTAGAGCGTGAGAAGGCCAGGATAAGTGATGATTGATGGATGTCTGAGAATATTGCAGTGTAATTGTCAGAAGGCGTACAGTGTGTTGTGTGATTTGAGTAATGTTATGAATGAGAAGGATGTGAGTGTGGCTTTACTGCAAGAAGTGTATGTGTCGAATGGCTGTGTGAGAGGATTACCGAGTGAATGGCAAGTGTATGTGTGCCCGGACGACCCTGCTAAAGCTGCAGTGGTTGTTCGGGACGTGAATGTGGAAGTTATGTGTGTGCGTGAATATACCAATGAGTATGGTGTGTGTGTATGGTTGAAAGGGGACTTCGGCGAGCTGTATGTTGTGTCCGTGTACTGCAGGTGGGGTTCTGATATTGAGCCCTACCTGGCGTATATGGAGAGTGTGAGAGAGTATGTGAGAGGGAAGCGTGTGTTATTCGGGATGGATGCGAATGCGACCTCCCCCTTGTGGTACAGCAAGGGCGGTGGTCGCAGTAGAGAGAATGAGATGCGTGGAAGAATTTTGGAAGAATGGGTTTTAGCGAATGGAATGATTGTATTGAATGAACCGAGTGAGTATTATACCTTCTCGGGCGTGGCAGGGCAGAGCGACATCAATTTCACTCTGATGAATGACTCGTTAGCCAGGTGCCGTCTTGAATGGGAAGTGAAGAATGACTGGGGTATAAGTGATCATAACGCGATTTTGATTAAGTTGATGTATGATGAGAGTATGGAGAATGCCTCGGATGTGCGGAAGGGATGGATATGCAAGGATGTGGACTGGGAAGAATATAAGAATGATTTGATGGAGTTTGCACGGATGTATGGACAGGATGTATGTAATGAAACAAATGTGGATAGAATGCTTGAGATTTTGATGAAATGGATCCAAGGTTCGAACGACAAAAGAATGAAACGGAGAGTGAGAGTGAATAAAAGAAAGATAGTGTGGTGGACGGATGAGTTGAAGAGAATGAAAGCAAATGTACGAAAGAGCAGAAAGTTATGGCAGAGAGCGAAAAGAAGACGAAGCGAGGATGTTGATGCGCGATTGAGCACGTATAAAAGGTTGATGAGAGAGTATAAGCGTGAGTTGTGTAGAGTGAAAGAAGAGTGTTGGCGAAAGTTAGTGAGTGTGTCGTCGAACCTGGATCCATGGGGACCTGTATACAGGATATGCAGAGGAAAGAATGCGAGAGAGAGAATGAGTTCATTGAATGTTGATGGTGTAAATTATTCCACATGGAGAGAATGTGCGCAAGTGTTGATGGAACGTTTCTTCCCAGTCTCGAGTAATTCGGAGGGAATAATTGCGGAGGAAGAGAGTGTGAATGAGATTGAAGAGTTTGACTGGGATGAAGTGAATGAGGCCGTGATGGCAGCGAAGCTGGGCAAGGCACCTGGTTTGGATGGAGTAACTGTGAAGATGTTGCGAATGATTTGGTATGCAATTCCGGGATGTTTGTTGAGACTGTATAATGCGTGTCTGCGGACTGGATGTTTCCCGAGTGAGTGGAAAAAAGCGTGTGTGGTAGTTCTGCTGAAGTCTCCTGATAAGCCGCGAACGGACCCTGCGTCGTATAGGCCGATTAGCCTGCTGTCGGTGCTTGGAAAGATTTTAGAGCGAATGATGGTAAAGAGGCATGAACGGAGAGTGAGTGATAGTATGGATGATGCGCAGCATGGTTTTCGCAGGGGACGTTCGACGGAGAGTGCCTGGTTAAGAGTGAGAGAGTATGTGCGAGAGAGTGAAAAGAAGTATGTTTTGGGTATATTTGTGGACTTCAAAGGAGCGTTTGATAACTTGGAATGGAAGAGTATGATTGATTGGTTGAATGGGACAGGATGCGCGGAGATGCCACTCTGGAGAAGTTATTTCCAGGGGCGTGCAGCGTGTATGTGTGGTGTGAATGAAGTTGTGTGGAAGGATGTAGTGCGTGGATGTCCGCAGGGGTCCGTCTCTGGTCCCTTCCTTTGGATTGGACGGATGGATGGGCTCCTGCGGCGTTTGAGAGAACGTGGATGCAAATGTGTGGCCTTCGCGGATGATTTGTATTTGATGGTTGAAGGACAGAGCCGAATGGAAATTGAGAGAATAGGAACTGAATGGATGACAATAGTGTGTGAATGGGGAGCGGAAGTAGGTGTTAGTGTGTCTGAGAGTAAGACTGTGACAATGTTGATGAAAGGTAGTATGGCTGAGAGTAGACGACCGATTGTGCGTATGATTGGAAAATCTCTCAAGTATGTTGAAAAAGTGAAATATTTGGGAATATGGGTGAGTGAAAGAATGAGTTTTAAGGTACACCTCGAGTATTTGCGAGTGAAAGTGACGAATGTTGTGGGTGCAATGAGAAGAGTGATGAAGAGAGAATGGGGTATGAGAAGGAAGGCTGTGAGAATGTTGTATAAAGGTTTGTTTGTTGCGTGTGTTATGGATGGTGCGAGTGTGTGGTATGATGTGATGCAGTATAAGTATGCTAGAGAATTGATGAATAGATGCCAGCGTGTTGTGTTGTATGCATGTTTGAATGTGTGTAGAACTGTGTCGACAGAGAGTATGCAAGTGATAATGGGTGTCCTACCTTGGGACCTAGAGTGTGTGAGACGGGGTATGTGTAGTAGAATTAAAAATGGTGTGAGTCTGTGTGAGAATGAAATTGTCGCTTTGAATGAGTTGAATGGACGGACTGTGGATGAGTGTTTGGAGGTTGTGAATGAAAGAGTGTATGATTGTTGGCAGAATAGATGGGATCAGAGCGAGAAAGGACGTGTGACGTATGAATATATTAAGAATGTTAGATTTGCTGAAAGTTGTGTGAGTTTTGAACCGAGTGTGTTTGTGTGCTATTTAATGACTGGACATGGCAGCATGAATGCGTATTTGTATAAATGTGATCGGAGCGAGACTGAGCGATGTATGTGTGGTGCTGTGTGCGAGGATTGGAGGCATGTGTTGGCTGAATGTAGTATGTATGACGATCTCCGAGATCTGAATGAATGTGGTGTGAGAAGGAGAGAGGATGGTAGTGTGGATGTGAGTGGTGTGCTGGAATGCAAGGCGAGGTATGAACGTTTCTGTGTGTATGCGAGAAATGTGTTTATGAGGAGAAGAAGTGTGAATGTGTAAATGTGTGTATGGGTGTGTGAGGATCACGCAGGGTGGCTGCGAGAAGGTCAAAGACCTTATGGTCGATTCCTGCTTGCGGCCTTGCAGGGTGGCGTCTCCACGTACCCGAAGCGCCGGCTGACCATTGCCGGGGGTTACGGGACCCCCTAAATGGAAGCGGCTCGTGTCGCGCAGATCCCACCAGTGATCCTGACTGGTACCGCGGGGACCGAGGCGCCTACAGGGGCAACCCTGGCTCGGTCATGGGTAGGACCATCGCGGGGGCAGTGGTTAGGCCGTATGCTGGCCAGAGGGCCTGCTTGTTGGGCCTTCGGCGGGTGAGCTGCGTCCCAACAGCTCGGGAACCAGCCTGACATAGCTGGTAGAGTGTTGGAAAGTCACTCGGCCCCACCAGAGGTCTGGTACCAGGACCCGTAAGAGCCTGGTGCTGTTCTGGTAGTCCCTGCTTCGGCGGGGACGCGCTAATTGGGCGTATCCCAATTCCGCGCCCATGGGGGCCGTGTAGTAGAGCTGTGATGGCGGGAACTGCACGTTAAATCACACACGACATTCTGGCCTCCCTGGGATAGTGCTAGCGAGAAGGGGAGGACACGAAGGCAAGTAGTTCAGCTTGGTCCCGGTCCTCCCCCGACGATGCCAGGGAATGGCCACCGCGGGGTTTTTAGTCAGTAGGAATCTGACATATCCCTGCGCCTCTCCCCCGGGGGGTGCGGGGAACCTATGCAAGGTTTTCCCCGCGTGAAAAAAAAAAAAAAAAAGGTTAGGTCGGCGGGCGGCCGGATGGTCCCAGGGTGGCACAAGTCGGATCTCCCACCTCCTCGTGGTGGTCGCTGGGATAGAGGCACTCTATGCCCTCCGGTATTCGATTTTGGTCGGATACCCGAGGGTGAGGGTCTCTATGCTAACGGAAGAACGGCGATGTGTGAGTGAATGTGTGTGTGAATGGTGTACTCACCTTCTCTCCGGAGTAGGGTCCATGTGAGGCGAGGCGGCGCCAGCGGGTACGGGTGTCCCCGGCAGATACAATCATGCTGGAACGGCTTGCCCGGAGACCTGAAGAAAAGAAAGTAGTGTGAGTGCATGTGTGTGTGCCCCCGTCAGCCCGCCATGGATATTCCCCGCGAGACTAGCCAAGTGGTGGAGTAGCAGCCCCCCGACCGGGTCTGTGGGGGTTGGTTGATCCCGACCGCTGCTGGTTAAGATGGCCAAACCGTAAGTCCTACATGTTAGGCAAAGAGGCCCTGACCTAGCATGTCGGGTGAAGCTGGCCCGTGCAGATGGCTGGAGCCAATCCGGGGGTTGAATTGGTGGTGCCTGGGCGGGTGTATGGGGGATCCAGGTTGGTCGCTAGTTTCCCGTACCCGAAGCAACGTAGGGATTATAAAATCGTGGCACGTCTAGCCCGAGGTTTGGGTTAGGCGTCGGTCCGGATCCGGCGTCGCCCATTCGATATGGGCGACGTTAAACCGTTTGCATCATTTATGGCGCGGGCCTATCCTGTAAAATTTTTCTTAGAGTCTTTCGGTGCCGATAGGGTCGACCGCCTGACCAGCCGCTTCTCGGCTTCGGCATCGTTTAATTAGGGTAATTTCTACAGGGGGAAGTAGCCCTACTGCGGTAGGGCTCCCATGATGGGTGAACCCGAGGATACCAACCTTTATAATCATGGATAATTCAAATTTAAAAAACATTATGATGACAAGGGTGGACGGGAGGGAGGCGGTGGAGCAAGGGGGCTTCCCGCGAAGCAATGAAGACGAGACCCAGGATGGCAGTGGGGGTAATGGCGCTCGTTACCTCGACTCTGCCACTCCTGTGATGCTAGGGGATGTGGCGCGGGGCGACAGAGGGTGGGACATGTCGTGTCCCTCTGGTCATGTTGGCAACCGCGGTGGGTCGCGGGCGGCACTGGGTGGCAGCGGGGAAGGCAGGTCGCGCCTACCCGTTACGGCTACATCCGGTGCAGGGTCGTGTGACGCGGCGCAAAACAGCAGCGGGGGAGAATTGGGACGCCTCCCTGTCACCGATGCTGTGCGCAGGGGTAGGGAGATTCAACCACGCATAAGGTTGGCTCGGGTTGACCGTTCGTGATCAGGGCGGCGACGTCCTCATTCAGGCCCGCGGGAAGACAGTGGTGACGAGTCCGACACGTCGGTGATGACGGTTGCATCGACGGATCGTGTAGGCACTCGTAAGCGAGGTAAACCCAACAAACCTGGGGACCATGTAGGGCTGGCTGAAGCGAAACAGCGGCTACTGGAGCTCCAGAAAGAGGAGCTTGAACTGGCGAGGGGGAGGAGCGCTTTCGATGACTCAGCCGAGCCTCCTCGCCATAGCAGGAACAGTCTGCCGCTAGACGAGGTGGACGACCTTGTGACTAGAATCGCCAACCGCTCCGATGCGGACATAATGGCTGAGGTGTTGCAAAATTGCAAACAGTTGGACAAGGTCGCGTCTAATTCGCGGAACCTAAAAGGCGTTTTTGTCCGGGCGATACGCCAATCAAATAGGTTCCTGCAGGCGGCGGGGGTGCACGCGTACAAGTGTGCACCAACGGCGGAGGGAACTCCACAGTTGGAGAGAGATCTGATAGATCTCCAGCGCCACCTTAGGGAGCGCGACGCTGTGATCGATAGCATGAGGGGGGACATGGAAACGATGCGGAAAGAGGTACAGGCATTGAGGGCAGCTAGAGGCGCTGAGATCCCAGCCGCGGGGTCGAAGCGCGCTGCGCGGCCTGCATCTCCGGTTGCGGGGTCGAAGCGCACTGCGCGATCTCCATCTCCGACTGCGGAGGTCACACCGAGCTCCGTAATGGCGGTGTCGTTACCACCTGCTGTCGTGGAAGCAGAGATGGCGGTGGCACCACCGGAGGTGCCGCCGGTTTCGGGTTCTGTTGCAGGTGTGGCAGGCGAGGCCTCAGCCAGGACGAAATCGGCGAAGAGGCCTAGGACGGCATCGCCCGAACTGCGTAATCCGGATGATCATGTCCTGATTGCGGAGACGTTCGCACGGATCGTCACTGAGAAGATGCGGGAGCTCCGGGAGGAGATGCTCCCCAGACGCACCGCAAGCCCTGCGCTGCAAGCGGTAGTGAGGGCTGGTATCGCTGGGAGAACAGTTCATGCGTCTTCCGTGGGTGTGATGGCCGTCAACAGGATGCCTACCCCGCCCACGGCTGACGCAAAAAAGAAGAAGAAGAAGGGGAAGAATAAAGACACCACCACCACAGGAGCAGCTACCACATCTGCCACCTCAGGCTTCGGGAAGTCTGTACTGGCAGAACCACGCAGCTCCACACCACACCCCGTCGCAGCTCCACCAGCGGCAACAGAGTCCTGGGTAACGGTAGTCGGACGAAAAGCGGCACGGGCAGAGAAGAAGCAAGCGGTGGCTGCGACGGCGCAGCGGGTGCCAGTTATGGGAAATAAACCCACCGCCGGTGGCAGGAAAATGCGGGACGGTCCGAAGGATCGGGTTCGTCCTGCACGACCGCCAAGGTCAGCGGCGGTCACCTTAGCAGTGGCTCCTGCCGGGAAGAAATCCTACACACAGGTCATGCGGGAGGAAAAGGATACGGTTAATCTGTCCGAAATCGGCATTAAGTGAGGAAGAGGGCGGCAACGAAGACCCAACAGGAGGCGCCGGTCGAGACACCAGCAGCAACAGCGGAAGCAGAAGCCAACGTTGAGGGAGTGAAGGCCGCGGAGGCGGCTATGTACGTGGCACCGCGATGGGGCCCGTAGGCCCCATACTGCAGGCCAACCTCAACCACTCGGCCAGGGCACAGGACCTGTTTGTCCACACCCTGGCCGAGTGGGGTGCGGGATTGGCAGTCCCTGCCGAGGCCTACAGAGTCCTACACCGTCCTAACTGGTTCGGGGACGATGAGGGCTCGTGGTCGGGGATTCGTGGCTGTCCACTGAGACGGAACCGCGGTGGTGGGCGTGTATGCGCCGCCACGACTTACCCTCGCGTTATTTGAAGAGTTACTGGACGGGGTAGGTAGATGTGTCTCGACTCTCCTGCCCCGTGCGGTGCTCGTGTTGGGGGACTTTAACTCCAAGGCCCATGCCTTTTTTTTTTTTTCAGAAGAGGGAAATGCTTTATGCACACCTGGGAAGAGAGCCCAGGCAGTGTGGGACTCATGCTTTCAGCATGCACCACTGTGCATTACGGCACGTTACCCACTAAAACCCTCTCCTCGCCCCACCGGAAGGCGGGGGGTGCGGCAACCGGCCGAAGCTTCGCCTTTGCAGCATAGAAGACAATCGGACGCGGCCTTCGCATTCCCCCGCACGTATGGAGAGGATCCGCTGGACTGCGAACAGCGTATGCTTCGGAAGTGGACGTTCGACTTTGCCGTTGACGAGGGTTGGTGCGGTTAACCTCACCCGGCCAACGACGTGGCCTTGAACATGTTGTCAGAGACAACGACCTCCTCCTACGCAGCACTTACCCCGTCCAGCGGATTTCATTCAATCTAATCTTCCACCCCCTGTCTCCTGCGACACCCAGAGTGAGGTCGTAAAAGTGAAGCTGCAAAGATTCGAAGTTCGTAAAGGAAGTTCGAAAAGAAACAGGAAAACCGGAGGTTCAAGAAAACCGTAGAGGTTTCGTAGTGGAGAATCTGTTAAGTACATGCCAAATGCATGTGACAAGGTAGAAAAATATATATGGTCGCGGAAGTCCCCGTGAAAATTTCCGCCCCCGCGGCCCGCGCGTAAACCTTCCTCCCGATATTTGATGAGCTTAGAATAGCGTCATCATGTAGACCTTTCAATAAAGAATTTAAGTGAGGGTGAAATGAAATGCACGCACGTTTGACTTTCCCACCCCCGCCAACGCCCCCGCCCCGCCCCCCTTCGCGGCCCCTGTAGATCCCAATTTGCGGTAGGCAACACTCCAGTCGCTTCGAAGTGAGTGAAGGACTTATGGATGTTAGGCAGAAACCGGCTTTCTGATTACCGCCCCCGCTCCCGCCCCTGACTCTACCCCATCACGAAAGACAAAACATTTCTGTCGAAAAATTAAAAGAAAAGAAAGGAAAGGCCCTCCCCTCATACTGCAAGGAGAGATTTAGGCCCATTGCCCTCGGTTAGTAGGCCCATTGCCCCCGGTACAAAAACAGCCTTTTCGCTCTCATGTCGTTCAAGCTCGGTCACCCTTCTCCGCCCCCTAATGGTGCCGTGACCAGGCTGGCGGAAGGATCCGTCGCGAGGAGCAACAATCGAGTTAAAGGGTAGATTGCCCCTTTGATTCATCTCCCTTCCTGCCCCACCCACCGTTGTCGCTACAGAGACGCTCCTGCCCTGAGGGGTAAAGCTTAAGCCGTGAAGCAGGAAGGAATCCTCTCCGGTGTGAAGTGGTCCCATTGACCTCGGTAGTCCCATTGACTTCGGATTGTGACCCCATTGGCCTCGGTAAAGTCTCCCTCTCTCCCTCCTCTCCTCTGCGCGCTCGGTCCCCTCTAAGTGTCCCCTAATGGTGTCGTGACCAGGCCGACGCAGGGTTATTTGCTTGCAGATTCGAGTCGTTCGAGAGGGGTTGGTTCGCCCCCTCCACTCGCATTCGTCGTCTCTTCACCCGCCGTTTGTTGTCATTCCGCGAGGGATCTTCGGCCGTGATTTGACTCGTTTGAATTTCGGGCTTGAACATGGTCCCATTGACCTCGGTTAGTGGCCTCATTGGCCTCGGTAGGTGACCCCATTGGCCTCGGTTGGTGCTACGTGCCCCTCTCCCTCCTCTCCTCCGCTCGCTCGGTCTCTCAATGTCCCCTAATGGTGCCGTGACCAGGCTGATACGAGTTTCCTCACTCGCGGATTCGAGTTGTTCGAGAGGTCGTAGACTGCAGCTCCTCGATTTCGTCGTTCGGTTTCCGGTTGCCCGCCAAGTTGCTGCTGATTGCCCGCAGCGTCTCGTCCTGTACATCGCTGCGTAAACGCTCGACTGAGGAGACTTCGACCGCTTCATTCCCCCCTCCGACGAAACCGAGGAGTAATGGGCCCATTGCCGTCGGTTCCTCTTCTCCATTCTTCTGCTCACTCCAGGTTGGTTTGGTAGTTGTGATCGTGGCTTCAATCTGCGGGTGCTGTAACACGGCCAAAATCAAGGCGTAATCTGTCCAATATGTGGTCCTCGCGGGGAGTTTCGTGAGGGAAACGTCCCTCGTGGGTGAAACAGTGGCCTGAGCTGACGCAATAAATCATCAAGGCTTACCGTACGAAGAGGGTATTCAAAAGTCCTGTTGGGATTTTGGGGTTTCCAATCTATTTGCGATAGAGAAATAATAGGGTTCGATGAAGTATGTAGAATTCGTGTATTCCCATTGGTAGGGGACAGCGAGATATGCTGAGAAAGTGTGTAAGGAGAGAGTGTTTAAAGTACTTCACCTGATTTCCGCCCCCGCGGCGCGAAGTCAAAGTACCGCGAGCGAAAATTCAAAGAGAGATTTGGAAAAAGTGTCCAGAACTCGTATATACCACAAGACAGAGCTTAGCGAGATCTGCCGAGAGAAGTATACGAGGAAATAGGGTATATGGAGACCCTTCACATGAAAGTACCGTGGGCGGAAATTCAGAGAAAAATTTAAAGAAGGGTGTCCAGAAGTCGTGTATACCACACGACAGAGTCTAACGAGATTTGTCGTGATAAATATACGAGGAAGTAGGGTATTTTGAGACCCCTCACATGATTTCCGCCACCGCGGCGCGCTAGTCAAAGTACCGCGAGCGAAAATTTAGGGTGAAATTCTGGAAAATGTATATAAAACTCGTATATACTACGCAGTAGAGGTTAGCTAATAGTGAGATCCGCTGCGAGGAAGGTTTCCACCACATCTGCCCGAGAGTATCGCTGGGCGAATTAAGGGGCAATTTCACCTTGGGAGTGTAGAAATTTCTGCGCACACATGGCAGGAAAATTCGTGTCAGGTCCAGAAGTGCCCAATAGAGTAGGGTTTATGTGGGATGTCAATAAAAATTTATTCAGCACCCTCGCCCGGAGACCAAGAGTCGCGGGGAGTATTAGGCGGCATTCCCACCGTGGAGAATTGTAGAATGTACCTAAACTCAGACTTAGTCCGCAAAATCCCGTGGTCAGTCCTAGACCCGCACGTGAAGTGGAGAATTCGGAGGGCCTGAGTGAGATTGTATCCACAGCCGCCCAGAAGCAACGTATTGCGGAGCGAATTAAGGGGCTTTTCTACCGTCGTGAGTATAAGGATTACCTATACCCGATCGTCAAGGAGTCCCGTGGTCATTCCAGTGAAACTACGCGATAGCAGTGGGTATACACGCAAACATGCTGTGATTACCGCTACCCCACCCGAGACTAGGTGTCGTGGTGCGGGTTTAGGGGGCCTTCACCCCGAAGAGAATGGGGGAATATATCCTCAGTCTACCATCAATAGAAGGTATCGTGCTTAATCCAGCCTCTGCGCTATAGAATATAAATGCCGAGAGGCCACTGCGGGATTATTTTCCACCCCCGCACGGGAGCTCAATGTCGTGCGGCGGGTTAAGGAGCATTTCCACCACAAGAGGTGCAGCAAGTGTTTGTATCCCGCCGCTTGGATATCATGATTTGTCGCGAACGGACCATTTGTGGTCCGCGGGCAGATACGTTTTCTTCGCGAGTGGGTTGTTGTGGGGCGCGAACGGTATTATTGCGAAGCGCGAACGTGTCGAATTGCATTCGCGAATAGATTAATTGTGGACCGCGAGCGAGTGCATTTACTTCGCGGGCGGATGGATTAATCGCGAGGCACGCTGGAACTGCTTGCCGGGCGCGGGCGTGGTAGGTTAATCGCGAGTAGGTTGATTGTGAGCCAGGGGCGATGAATTTTAATCCGCGAGTGGGTTAGTCGTGGGGCGCGAGTGGCTTAATTGTGAAGCGCGAGCGCCCTAATTTGATCACGAGTGGAGCGATTGCGGGCCGTGATCGGGCGTATTTGAATTCTCCGGTGGGTTAATCGCGAGGCGCGATCGGGTTAATTACGGGGTGCAAGCGTGGTAGATTATTCGCGGGTCAATTGTTGGCCGCGGGCGGTGGAATTTAATTCGCGTGTGGGTTAGTCATTAGGCGCGCATGGGTTAATTCCAGAGCGCGAGTGAGTGATTTGTGTGCCACGAGCGGAGGTATTTTAATTCGCGTATGAGTTGTTCGTGGGAGGCGCGCGGGTGTATTTAAGTTCGCGGGTGGGTTAATCGGGAGTCGCGAGTGGATTTATCGTGAAACGCGAGCGTCTTATATTGTCACGAGTGGATCAATTGTGTGCCCCGGCTGGTGTATTACAATTCGCGACTTGGCTAGTCGTAGGGCGCAGGTGGGTTAATTGCGGAGCGCGAGCGTCCTAAGTTTTCCGTGAGTGGGTCAGTCGCGCGCCGCCAGCGGGCGTATTTTAGCTCGCGGATGGGTTAATCGTGTTTCGCGAGCTGGTGTATTTTAATACGAGGGCGAATTAATCATGGTTCGCGGGTTACTTTCAATTGTGAGCCGCGAGCGGGCGTATTTTAATTCGCGAGCGGATTAATCATGATGCGCGAGCATATTAATTTCGAAGCGCAAGCAGATCTATCCATTGGCGAGCAGGCGAGTTGTGTTGCATAAACGGGGTTGGCTTCGGTTGCCGTCTCATTGGTTGAGGTTGAACCGGTATAAAATTTTAAGAAATTTCGCGCTCACGTTCGCTAAGGAACGCCAGCTATTAGCTGCCCTCGCGTGTGGTGCACTGTGTTAATTAGAGAAGTCGGAAGATTCACCTATGCCAGTCAGTGAGAGGCGATGGAATCATTGGGGAGAGTGGGTAGAGTAAGGTGTTGTGAACAAATTTTTATGAGATTCGAGATTTCGGGTCCCCGCGTCACAGAAAACAGCTGCCGCGGCTTAATACTTAAGATGGGTTTTGAAGCTGGTGCATAGAACTCACGTGTCCCAGTTAGTCACTAAAGTGACGAGTTTATTGGGAGATTAAGATAAGGTGTAGAATAATCTTTGTGATATTTCTACCCCGCATCGCGAGAATCAGACTACCGCAGGTGAGATTCGAAATAAGATTCGAGGTACAATTCGAGGGAAGTGTATAAACCCGTGTTTATTAATCAATAAAATTGGCAGGATCTATTATGAATACTTTGCTGAGATAAGGCGTGTTTAGAAGGCCTTGATGAGATTTACATCTACTCATCAGTAATCACTAAGAACGTATAAGATTTAGGAAATTTATACGAAAAGAGGCAATTTACAGTTTAAGATTCTGAGTACAATGTAAATCACTGTATTTGATTGGAAAGGCATCGTGGCGTAACAGGATTGAATTTGTACCGAGCAGCCCCGGCAGCTAGGCAACCGAAAGCCCCTTCTCTACCGCAACCCGTCACGCTCTCGCCTCCCGACGGGCCATCTTGCCGCTTACCGCGCGGCCATTCATGGCTCTGCCGGTCGCCGATTATGCTCCTACATGTTTAAAAGATGGCTACCACGTCTACTTTTCGCTCGTCGCTCTGTACCCTCACCGCTTTACTCTTCAACCTCCTTCCTCCACTCCATTTATTAATGTTTCCATAACATGTTTTCATAACATAAAATTTCCATATATATATATATGCTGTTCCGTAACCGACCAAAGCAGGAACGGGCGATCCCTGAATTCAAACGTCTCAACGGTGAATTTCTCTGTCTCTCGTCCTCCTGGACGCGCCGGAAGATCTCTTTCGGTGCGTACTGGAAGGATCGAGAGACCGCGAGACCCCGCAACCCTTTCCTAGTCAAAATTATTGGCTCTCGTCGGTCTCGTGGCTGATTAGCGTCTGCTGATTGGGCCGTGTCGTCAGACCGTTACCGCGAATTCCCGAATTCAGGTGATCGCCCGACTCTCGCTCGTGAGAACAAAGACAACCGGCAACAAGAGTAGACGCGTGAACCGATTAAGCAATACGATAATCCCCAGTGCGCGAACGCGAACCCAGTTCTTTTATATTCGTACGTCTCATTATCGTTGTCGTTAAAGTGTGTGTGCGTTGTGTTGTAAACTGTGTGTCGTTGCATTTCGGGAAGAAATTGTAAAAACTAAAACGAACGGGTAATTTTACACCCCGGCACCCGAGTCCACTCCACAGTTTACCGAACATTTACCGAACATATGCATTGTGACGTACTGGTCCGGGGGACAAAGAATAAGTTCCCCGCGGGGGAGGGCGACCAGGGAAAGTAGCCCTTCGGTTACCAACGTACACTACCACGGACGATTTTGTTTCCGGGCGCCAGTGCAAAGGCACTCGTCCGTATGGATTGCAATACCGGTATACCGGGATACCGAATGCCGGTATTTTGATCCATTTGTACAATTTTATAATACCGGTATTGACAAGTTTAAATACCGTTTTTTCGGTATTTACTAGAAATTTTTTAAGTTGTCTCCAGTACAGTATTGCCTCGAAATAAGCAACACGTTTGGGACCGGCCAGTTGCTTATTTCGAAGGTGGTATGCTATTCAGCTTGCTTTTGTTTTTTAAATCGCTATGTATTAGAGTGAGAAAACAATATACATGTTCTGCCCTCTTTTCACTAAACTGTTCGGTCAACCGTAAAAATTGTTAGTTCTTCGGTTTCACGGACCTCTCACTCCGTCTCGGATCTCTCGGCCGACTTTAATCAAAGAAGTGGGGATAAAAATTCACTAATTTCGAAGCTTGAAGCTGTTGGTTGTTTCGAGGCAATACTGTATATGTTCAGGGGTCGCCAACATAGTAAAATAGCAAATACGTTTTTGTTTTTTTGTCTCCATAACGGGCCAAAACTGTCGTATTACAGCTCAGAGCGATACTGTTGTAAAACGTAATCACCTTATGCGATATATATTGAATATTATATTTTTAAATGGCGCGCGGGGAACGATGAGGCTGAAATATTCCGATTCGGATTATGCCATCTACAGACAATATTTATGGCTATTGTAATGTGTTTTGTTTCTTCCCTCCTTCCCGCTTCCTCTGGTGACCACGCTCTCACGAACAACGGAGCTCTCTTGCCTTAGCAACACGAAACGGAGCACACGCATGTTAATAGCAAAAATATATTTGTAATTTCATAATAAAGGTTTGCTTATATTAATCAATTATCCACGCTGGAAAATAAAACTATAACAGATACTGGACACACTCAGGATTCGTAGTCTGATATTCGTATCTTTGAAAACAAGGTTGTAGTTGTGAAGAAAGTGCGTAATGTTTAAAAAATTTCGATATTTTGTAAATTGATGAGTTTGTTATTCACATTGTATTTGCATATCATACTTTAGGGTTCAAAATATTTTTCAGGTTTATTATATACTCATAATTAATAAGCCCATAATAATGAATAAGAATAACTTTAAAGAACATAAAAAATCTGTTGATAATACTTTCGTTTGGTTTCATTATTTATATGATGAAGAGAATATGGTGGCACAATGTAAAAAATGTTCAAGAGTTATTAAAGTGAATGGAGGAAGTACAAGCGGACTCCATACACATTTAAAAACGAAACATGATACAAATTTATTAAAGAGGAAAGAATCTAATTGCGATGAAGATAAAAGTTTAAGCACAGTTTCTAAGCCCAAGCCACCAGGGATTTTAGATTGTTTTGAAAAAAAAAGAGAATTTGAATGAAATTATAAGTAAAATGACAGCATAAGATGGTTTGCCATTTCGAGTGTTTTGCACTTCTACTGAATTAAGAAAATCAATATCCGCCACATGTTTTAAAAATCTACCAACATCGATTAACACTATAAGAAGAACTGTTATAAACTACAGTAACGGTGTTCGCAATTCTTTGAAACAGGAGTTAATACAATTAAAAGTAAATGGTGAAAAATTTAGTCTTACATTTGATGAATGGACAAGTGTTAGAAATAGACGCTATTTAAATATAAATATTCATTTAGAAAAAAAATTTTGGAATATAGGATTTACACATGTCTCGGGAAGTATGCCGGCCGAAAAATGTGCGGAAGTGCTTAAATCTAAATCAGGGAAACATGGATTATCCCTGAAAGAAGATATTGTATCCATAACGACTGATGGAGCAACAGTTATGAAAAAAGTTGGAAAGTTTATTGATGCAAATCAGCAATTGTGCTATGCTCATGGAATTCAATTAGGAGTAATAGGTGTATTATACCAAAAAAATAAAGAACAGAAGAACCCAAATACTGTGGATATAGAAACTTCTGATTCCGACTTTGAAGAGAGTGAGAGTGAGCGTGATACTGACAATGAACACAATGATAATGTAATTGTTGAAGAGGATATTGCTAATGAGGATGAAATATTAACTCATCAAGAATTGCTTCCTATAATTAATAAAGTTCGAAAAATTGTTAAAATATTTAAACGTTCCCCTACAAAAACTGCCTTATTACAAAAATATATACTAACTGAAAATAAAACAAAATATATGTTAATATTAGATTTTAAAACGCGTTGGAACAGTTTACTCCTAATGATGGAACGATTTTTGAAACTGAAAAATCCAATCCAAAAAGCAATAATCGACTTAAACCTGCAAATTAATTTTTCCGATAGTGAATTCGACTTAATATCCAGAACTGTATCAGCTCTACTTCCAAAAAAACTGGCTGTGGAGGCATTATATCGGAGAGATTCTAATTTATTAACAGCTAATGCAACAGTAAATTTCATGTTGCAGTCACTGAAAGAACAGCACACATCACTATCTGAAGAATTATACATTACATTGAAAAATCGCACAGAAGAAAGGCATACCGAAATGGAAAATGTCTTACGGTATTTACAGTTATAATGATTTTAAAAATGAAAATGAAAAAGAAAAAAAGAGACTATCCAATTCAAATTTGAACAAGTTTATAATAAATTTTCTTAAAATATTTTACCCGCAAACCTATCCACATTCAGAAGAATGCGGTACAGTTATCGAAGACGATGATAACACTAATGTCGGTAGTGAAAAGCAGTTGTCTCTTGAACAAAAATTAGAATTAGCGATAACTAACAAAATTTCAACTATTCAAAATATAATACAGAAATCAGTTATATCCAAAACCATCCGACGAGAAATCGATTTATTTGAAGATGAGGGATTTAGAGGTAAATACTTGAAAAAAGTATATCGCGCATTGCTAACAGTACCACCAACTAGCGTAGATGCTGAAAGAGCGTTTTCGACAGCTGGTAATTTTTGCACAAAATTACGTTCCAGGCTTAATGACAGTACAATTGACGCATTATGTTTTTTAAGATCACATTTCAAAAATTTGTAATATTGCCACAGACTGAATAGTGATATTTACACTTTTTTGTGATTTAAATACATAAGATGTTCCTTGTTCCTTTACTTTTTTGTGATTCTTTATATACTGTTATAATTTATAAGCTACAAATGATTTTTTGTGATATTTACTCTCTCTCATGAAACTGGCAAATAAAACAAAGAAACACCAGTGTTTTCTTTCTTTTCCTAAAATTCCTACTACCGGAATTAAAACCGGTATTCCGGTATTAAGATCTAAAAAATACCGAATACCGGTATTGAACATTTGGTCCGATATTGCAATCCCTACTCACCATATACGCAAAATATAATACTCCACCGACATGCGTCTAGTAGCACGACTCCGCGTCCAAAAGCAATATGTCCAATCGGCACTGCGTCCAATCGGCACGGACCTGATACTCTACGACGTCCAAACGGGACGCGTCCAGTCGGCACGGAGTCAATACTCTACGACGTCCAAACAGGACGCGTCCAATCGGTACCGCTTCGAATTGGGACGCGTCCAATCGGCACCGCGTCAAATTGGAACGCGTTCAATCGGTACCGCTTCGAATTGGGACACGTCCAATCGGCACCGCGTCGAATTGGAACGCGTCCAATCGGGACGCGTCCAATCGGTCCACGTCCATGTGGGACACCCCCCTGAAAAACACTTAGACCTTCTATTTACGTGTCTAAATAAACAAATTGCTGAAGAGACACAGGATAAAATGTGTGCCGACAAGGAGACACGAATGGAATGTGAAAGTGATGTGGAGGATGAGAATGTAGGTAAGAAGGCTAGAAGTGGAAGTATAGGAAATACGGAAAGTAGCGAAAGTGGACAGGTGGTAAGTATAACAAATGACGACATAAATGTGACAAATATTGAAGGAAGCAAGGCTAATATCAATACGGATGAGGAAAGGAGCAATGAGGTCGAGTTGTTGCAAATGGAAGATAAAATTAAAGCAGAACTAGAGGTGGCAAGGATACTAGTGGAGATATGTGGAGAGGTGACCAAAATATACAATAGGAGCGGAAATTTAAGACTAAACACCAAAAGGAAGTTGAATGAAGCAGCTAGAGGTCTGGTGACTCGTTTTATAAAGGCGGAGGCCCAGTTGAGTAAGGACCAGCTAGAGATCGTCATATGCGAGTGGGTCAGGGCTATGAATGACATAACCAGTACCCTGATGATGAGCCGCAGATTTAGTAGTAGTCTGCTCAAAGAGATTACGGTCAAGGTGAGGCAGGGCTCGAATGTGGTGTCAGAGTGGAAAGTGGGTAGACAGAGAGCAATTACTAACGATAAAAAAGAAGGACAGGGAAATAGAGAGAATGAGGATGAAGTATATAGTGCAGTGATAGCTGAAAGTGATGACCTGGCGAGTGTCTCTAGAAAAAAGAGGAAGGCACCTGGCAAGGGGCTGATAACGGACAGCGAGGAGTCGCTGACTTCACCCACGGACCTGGACCTCCGGGTGAAGAGAACCAGGTCAAAGGCAGCCATGGTACCTGAAAAAGAGAAAAGACGAGATGAAAGTAAGGTAAGTATGAAAGAAATGAAAATTGATGAAATAGATAACACAGATACTAGAAGTAGGGTGGATAATGGAATGGGTACAGATGGTGCAATGGTGGAAGAAGAGGTGACTGACGATAACAAGGAAAGAAGCTTTACAGGATTTGTGAAGGTGATTAGCAGGGATAAAATGACTTATGCGGAAATGATTAGGGAGATAATGAACAAGGTGGACACGGGTGGTATAGGGATTAGGCACACAAGACGGATAAGGGGAGGAGAAAACTTTTTAATATACATGGACAGCGAAAGTGATTTACGAAGTATGTTCAGGAAACGACAAGAAATAGGAGTAAAATGTGATATGGTTATTGGTAGGAGGGAAAAGATTATTATTACGGGCATAGAGCAGGATCTCTCTGAAGAAGAAGTTAAAGGCATTTTAAAAGAAAGATACGGGGAAGAAACCCCCAGAGTTGTCTTCAGGAGAGAAACCGTCAATGGAAACCTAATAATGTGTGTGGAACTTTGAGATGAACACGCGGATAAAATATCTAGAGCAGGTAGGATTATAATTGGATGGACGAACTGTTTTGTTAGAGCGTACAGTGACGACAGAAGATGCTTCAGATGCGGGTCTAGAATACATTTGGCGTGGCCCTGCACCTATAGGGACAATGTGTGCTATAAGTGTAAAGGAGTGGGGCATAATGAAAAAGTTTGTAGGGCAAACATTGAGATGTATATGAATGATGGGGTAGAAACAAATAGGATGGACAAGAAAGGTGTTTTTGAGATGGTAAACAAGGTATTAAACAAAGGAGATGAAATGAAGAATGATAGCGGAGAGGAGGAGGGTTACGAAAGAGTAGATAAGGAATTAGAGTATTTATATGAAATAGAAAGACGGGATGACAATAAGGCAAACAGGAGTGATAGAGAAAGGGTGGATACTACTACCTTGGCGACATTTCGAGGGAGGAGCGTCAGGACCATAGCAACACAAACAGAGCCGCAAATACAGACGGAAATGGGCACTGTAACAGAGGAAATAAGAGAGAGGATCGCTGATGTTCCGCGATCTACCTCATCTCCCTTCCTAGAGAAGTGGAGTGAAGTGGTTAGGAGAAATAAAGGACACAGTAAAATGGTGAATAAGAGCGATGGACATAAGAAAGATGGGGATGATGACATGACCTCCCCGCACCCCTCGGGGAGGGCGCTGGGTTATGTGGGATTTTTACCCACTAAAACCCCCACGGTGGTCCTCCATGGGCGCCCCCCCCCCCCCGCCCCCCCCCGCCCCCCCCCCCGGCGTATGGGGGTGGACGACCGGGATCTTCCGGCCCTGGTGCCACCCCCTCTCACAGCGGAACGCGCCGCCGTACGACGGGTCCGCTCCGCGGCCTCCTTCTGCAGCATTACCTGCTCGCAGAAGGAGGCCACCGCTCTCCAATTCCTCTCGCTTGCCAGCATTGCCCCAAAGACTGCTGGCAGCCAGAGGCCGAGGCCGATTTCTCGGCGCAGGACCCGGCGCAGAGCTGAAAAGGCGAGGCATTCCTCCAGCGTGTGCTGCGTCGTGTCCACTTCTTCCCCGCAGTGGTGGCATGCCGCCGTCGGCTCCTTCCCTATCCGACGCAGATATTCACCGAAGCAGCCGTGCCCGGTGAATATCTGCGTCATACGGTAGGTGACCCTACTATGGCCTCTCTCCCGTCACTATGGTAGTAGCGGCAGGAGAGCTCCAACGACTGGCTTGTCGGAGTAGCTACGCAATTCGCGGAGCCAACGTTTTTCCGCCAGTTGTCGGGCCTGGCGCTTGAAGTCCTCGATTGCTCTGGGCTCTGGCGGGACACCACTGAGCTGGCGGACGGCATGAACGCGCGTATAGACCAACGCGTCCGCCGCCGCCAGCACGTCAAACGGCATCAAACCCGCCAGAGCCATCGCCGCCGCTTAGGAGATGGTGCGGTATCCCCTTATGACCCTGATGGCCATCCTCATCTGAAGCCGGTACAGCAAAATTACACCTCTGCACCGGCGGGCCATCAGGGCGGCAGCCCATACGGCAGCACCGTATAGGACCATAGACCGCATCACTCCTACATATAGGCGGCGAACCTTCTCGTTGGGTCCCCGAGGTTGGGCATTATGCGACCAAGAGCGGCCGCTGCCCGCTCCACTCGGGGGACCAAGCAATTGAAGTGGCGCTCAAAACGCCAGCGGCTGTCGAGGACGAACCCAAGGTACTTCATTTCGGACCCGACCACGGCCAAGGCATCACCTACCCGGATACACGACTGGGGCAGACTCCCCGTCCGGGGCAGGCCATGAAAAGCCATGGCCCCGGTGTTACGAGGGTCTATGCTCAGCCCCAGCTCGAGGATCCGCGCGACGACGGCGGCAACGGCCACCTCGACCAGACGAATGGTCCTCTCTAGTGTCTCCCCGACGGCCATAATCAATGTATCGTCTGCATAGCAGACGACGTAAGTGCCGTCGGGGAGGACGCCTTACCTTCGCCTCGAGTAATACAGTTAGGAGTGTTGTAGCCTGGTCGGTGTTACCGTATGAAACACTGAGCGATCATAGGTATGTGACGTACGAAATAAAACACCAAAAAGATGCAGGAAACACGGAGCGAAACGCCTTGCAGGAACGAACCACCTGGAAAATAAAAAATTTGAATAGTAAAAAGGTATTAATAATCGAAAGTTTCGAAAAGGAATTAGGTAAAAGACTAGGTAATGCATTAGATTTAGAAAACGTGGATAGCAGGGATCAGGACAAAGATATAATTGAAGTAAGGGAGGAAAGTATGTTTAAAATAATTAAGGAATGTATACTCAGTGTCGGTAAAAAATATTTAATAAAGAAAGTTAAGAAAGGTAAAAAAAAAGTGTACTGGTGGGATAAAGAGGTAGAGGATAAGTGGAGGATATGTAACAAAATAGGTAGGAAGGTTAGTAGGTTAAGACGGAAAAGGAGAAATAGAGCCAACGATTTAAGTAAAGCTATAGAAGACCTTAAGGACGCGAAATTGGCGCTTAAAAAACTAATTAAGAGAAAGAAAGCCGCATGTTGGGAAAGTTTAATTAAGGATCAGGATAACAATATATGGGGTAAGGCATATAGGATCGTGATGGGAAGGTTAGGAGCAAAAGGTCCTGTATGTGGAGGAGAGGAAGTAGAAGGTGTCGTACAGGAACTGTTTCCACCTGGTCAAGAAGAAGAACAATACGATGAAGGACAATTAGAGTTTATTAAAGATACCGAAGGAGAGTACTTACGTGTCGCTCCTGAGGAAATAATTAAAGCTGCCAAGTGTATACAGAGTTCGAAGGCTCCGGCCCCAGATGGTATCCCTGGGGAAATAATTAGATTTTTTGCTATGTGCAAACCGACAGTTTTCGCTAATTTGTTCACTAGGTTGCTTACGGAAATGAGTTTTCCAGAGCAATGGGAAATAGCTAAGGTCGTCCTAATACCAAAGTCCATAGGCAAATATGGACCGATAAGCCATTTAGACACCAGTGGTAAGCTCTTTGAAAGAGTAATCAACAATAGGATTACGGACTGGTTAGGAAAAAATTACGAATTACATAGACACCAGTATGGTTTTAAAAAAAATACCTCCACAGTTGATGCACTCATGAAAGTCGTTGACACAATAAGAACGCAAAGGTCGAAAGGCAACAAAGTATTATGTGTTTCGGACGTGATTAACAATTTTGATTAACTTTTAGAAAACACGAATTAAGAATTTTATTACTCAAGTCCTTTTTTTAACAAACAATTTTTAACAGAATTTTACAGTGTTAACCGAGTAGATTTTAATCCTAATTTTAGATATTTCATCACTCGATTACGACGAGCACGTGTACTTTTAACAAATACAAAATACAGTTTTAAAGATTTCGCCTTCTGTTTTACAGTTTCTCTTTCAATCTCACTCTCTCTCTCTTTTCTCGCTTTCTTTAGTTTTAAATCGCTACTAATCTGTGTCCTCCCCGCTCCTAGGCTGTCGCATATATAATAAGTATAGGAAAGGAGTGGGGGGAGAATTTGGGGAACGGCCGTTCAGCTCTCCTAGCGAGAGCTGTTGTAATTAGTATTTGTCGCTGTCGGTAACGCACCTAGTCTGCAGTTTATCCCGAATTGCTACATTATGTGTGTCCTTGGACATAAAAAACGCCTTCAACTCCATTACCTGGAAAGCCATAATCGAGTCTTTGGATCAAACCAAGCTTCCGATGTACCTGAGAGGTATAATCACGGCTTACCTTTCGAACAGGAAGGTGCATGTGTAACCTTCCTGAAGAAATTTTTTCTTGCTTTTATATCTTCTGGGAAAACCCCCAATAGCAATCATATTTTCGGTTTCACAATACTTTTAGTTTTACATTACCGACTGTATTTTTCCATTACCGACCACGACATTAGACATACCGATTACCATCAAATATTAGTTGAACTGTCGGTAACATGTATATAGATATATTTTTCTACTTGCAGATATTATGTTATTAAATAATTATTAGGTCCGACAAACGTATGAGCAGCTTAGTTAAATGTTAAGTTCAATTATAAATTCTCGAATTCATGTATCATTTCGTTTGTTTAAATGAATAATGTATCATAAGAATTTTGTATGGAATATTTCACGCGCCGCGATTCTAACACAGAAAAATAGAAAGAGTGCGATATATTTAGGAAAGGATAGAATATACATTTTCGTTAACTATGTTAAATATAAAAGTTATTAAATAATTACTCGTTGAATCAAAATATAGGAAAGCCAATTTAATGATATGTTAAAGTTGAATTATTGATAATCAAAATCAAATGTTAGTTTATTTGAATAAATAACATATATTGTAAATGTTTCATACGCGATGCCTACGTGCCTACGTGACACGGCGACAGCCAGGATTTCTTAGAACTGGCGCGTGATCTTTAAAGAGAGACAGAATGTATAATTTCAATTAACAGTATTATTTGATATTAGAAGCATTAATCAATCAAATCTAACAATATATAGAATTAGCAAATTATATCAAGTATAACTATCGACACTGAAAGTCAGATATTATTTTATTAACTCAGATGAAGAATAATTTGTAATAGTGATCTATGGAATATTCCGGCGTGTCGTATACTTCGGCATATAGTTCAGGTCCTTACTGGCGTACGTGCGTAAGATGTAGAAAGGGACAGATAATATATTTTCGCTAATACACTATTAATTAATTATTTTTGTATTAAAAACATTAACTACTCTTCGGAGAACATCATTGGCAATGTCAGAAAATCATTTGCTTTATTAATTAACGTCTAATTAACGATTATATGTCAATTGTACGCGAAATCACATACGTCATAATCCCTGGAAAAGCAGGGAACTCGAGTATAAAAGGCCGAGCGAAACCGGCCTAAGCAGCAGAACAATTTTCGAAGTCAAGCTAGTTAGAAGCATTAGCCAAACATTATCCGGAATAATTTTCGCTGGACAGGAACCGAAACGATTCTTAACTCTTGATTGGAAGAGCGAGTAGATGCCATTTGGATACTTGATCGTTGGGTCGTTTAGTAGCTAGCTGACGCGGGCTCCCCATTCAAACGGTCTTGTCTCCGAAACTCCGTCAGGAGAGTGCTATGCTCGGCGCCAAGAAAGGTTGAGATATCAAATGAGAGCTCTCAGCTACTCCAGATATAAATTATAATTTTTGTCGAATTTCTAAACGCGCCGTCAGACTCGCGGAGTTCGCTCTGGGCCTTCTCTCCCCACTTCGAGCAACTTGGTGTCTGAAACCCGTATCTTTTGGGTGGCGGTCGAGTAATTACGATTTTATAATTAGAATCAATTTTAATTTGCTACCCGGTTGGACGTATGATGTTCATCTGATTCTGGGTCGTTGGGTCGTCTAGTAGCCAGTGAACAACAGGCTCCCCAATTAAGCGATCTGGTTTTGGGTGTCACTGTGCGCTCTGACCAAAAGGGTCATGGAAAATTAGTTGTCGAGTCAAAAATTAAGAAGAGTAACTGTTCCGACGAAACATAAATTTTTCTCACAAACTTTAGAGTCTTGAATCGAGTCAATCTTAGGATTTGAATTAATTAAAGAATATTGTTCTGTCACTTGCGTAGCGAATTTCACGTACTCGACTACTCCGCGTTAGAAAATAGAATTAAAGTATCAATCTCGTAAATATTGCAAAAGCGAATCGAGTCAAGCTAAGAAGGGAATCAGACTTAGGTAAGATTCATCGTAGAGCTAGAAACATATTAATTTGTTAGATTTTGAAATTGCATTAATCTTTGAAGAGAGTATAAATCATTGACACTTAGAATTCAGAGTCTTATTATTATTGTAAAAGCGAATTAGGCGGCTCCCGAAAAGAATCAGACTTTGGTAGGATTTGTAATAACGCCGGATTTCAAAGTACTAAATTGTTAGATTTTGCAATTGCGTTTCGAGACATACTTATATTGTAAAAGCATAGTCAAGATAGCCGTGGCTGAAATTCAATTTATAGAACTTCGAGATAATTAATTAAATATTGCGTTCTGTTAAATACTTCATATACTCGCGAATCGCGTAATATTTAATTTATTGAGTATGCAATCAAAGTTTATTTAGTTCTTTTGATTTAATTGTTCCTGATATTAGTTATACTGCATATATTTTTCTTGTTTCTTATTTTCTTACTTTTGTTAATTGTTAATCATTACTATTTTATTGAATAAACCTGCTTTTTGAAAGGTATTGACCTGTGGATTTCACTCCTTAACCGCACACCACACGAATCCCACATTCTTTAATTTAGTTATTTTAGATTCGAGTCGTTCAGTAGGTAAATACCGCTCTTTGCCTCACGAGCGCCAGAATCGTTACACATGTGCAGACGGAAGAAAAAACTTTTGATTTCCAGAACACCAGAGGGATTCCACAAGGGTCCATAGTAGGACCATTGTTATGGATAATTGTCTATAACAAAATTTTAAAGATTAAATTAACAAAAGGTATTAAAATCATATGCTACGCAGATGATGATACCTTGATCATAGCATACGGTAAAGATCTATTCAAAGTAATTAAGAAATTAAATAAAGCCTTAAAGATAATCGTTGACAAAATTGAAACCCTTGGTCTGGAGATAGCTGCACAGAAGACGGAGGCATTCAGCGTGGGAGGACAGCGTTGCCTGCAAGATAAAGAAATAAGAATTAAAAGAGTGGATATTACGATTAAGAAAGATCTTACTTACTTGGGGGTTGTTTTGGACTGCAGACTGTGTTTCTATCCTCATATGAATAAGGTGGTGCAGAAGGCGGACGTGGTCTTGAAGGCTATGGCCAGGATACTACCTAATATTAACGGTCCTAAACAAAAGAAAAGAAAGATACTAGTGTCTGTGGTTTATTCAATAATTTTATACGCTGCGCCTATTTGGGCAGAGAAGACCTGTAAAATAAAGAAAAACATTAAAATCCGTAATAAAATATACCGTAGATGTGCGCAGCTGGTTTGCTGCGCATATAGGTCGACAGCTGGTATGGGGTCCGGTGTCCTTGCACGACTTCCCGCACCAGAAATGATGGCACAAATGAGAGCCGACGTATACCACAGGTGCCGGGAGATGGCGGCCGAAGATGGAATCCTGCTGA
The DNA here is from genome assembly GCA_945859595.2 of Megachile willughbiella. Classification (NCBI taxonomy): domain Eukaryota; kingdom Metazoa; phylum Arthropoda; class Insecta; order Hymenoptera; family Megachilidae; genus Megachile; species Megachile willughbiella. Next base: position 1,680,261 of record CAMAOD020000129.1, read on the forward strand.
AGAGAGATAGGAAGAGAATTAAGAGAGAAGAGACGGAGAAACTTATAGAAAAATGGAAGACTAAGTGGCTGGAACACTCTACTTCAGCACTATGGACCAAGACAGTGATCCCAGATCTGGAAGCCTGGATAGGAAAAAAGAATATAGAAATAGATTATTATACTGCTCAGATGCTTACGGGCCACGGAGCCTTTAATGACTTTTTATATCGTATAGGCAGACGGAGAATTTCTAGATGCTCGTATTGTGAAGAACGTAGAGACACTGTTCAGCATACTCTCCTCTTATGTCCACGATGGGATGAAGTGAGAAGTGCAGTTGGCTATACTCTTACCGGTACTTTAGATGATAGAATAAATGAAATTAAAGGAAGTCTTATGGACAACGGTACCGAGGGCTGTGAAAAGTTCAGGACTTTAGCTACCGAAATCCTAAGGAAAATAGAAATGGATGATAGATTAATGGGTTACTGATTACAGCGTGGTTCTTTTAGCAAGATCATGCCTTTATTTATGACGGCATAATATAGAATTCTGATTCCTGGAGGCTCTGCGGGGGTTCGTCCCCACCTGGTCCACCAAAAGACGGGGCTGGACGAGGTTACATCCTGTTTTAAGCAGTGTTTTCTTTTCTTTTTAAAAAATAATAAACCTAAACTATAATCTTACCTTCCGACAAGAGAAGAGACAACGTTGATACACGTAAGTTTTAATTAAGTATAACTCAAGGGTTTTAGTGATGTAACTCTAGATATGTGTAGAAACATTCCATGTCCCGACAGCGATCAAGATACCTCCTTTCTTCAATATATATTTCATCTAAATAATAGTATATTTTGCTGTCTTTTCTGCAGGTGCATCAACCAGACGGTCAGATGTTTCTCTGGCTATGTTGTTGGCATTGGTAACTTACTTGGCATGCTGTGATGTAAGTATGTAGGTTGTTGTCGGTACCTGAATTAGTCAATGTAAATAACAATAAGAAATTCCGATTTTAAAGAAATGTGACGTACTTACGTATTAAGTAAGTGCACAATCTCGTTTAACTGTGTAATATACCTATTTTTAACCCCTAGTCTTTAAACATAAGTATAGGCAGCAGACGGCATTTCTATATGCTGTGAGTTAGCATGTTTGTGTACGTCCGTCAGTTACTTGTTTTTAGTGCTTGTACAGTTGTCGTAAAATTAGTGCGCAGTGTACAGTTTATTGCGATTTTCTTATAGGTGTGCGTCTCTGGCGCACCGGCAATCTAGACAGGTTTAGATTAGGTTAGGTTTAAACACCAATAGGGGCTCTTGGGGTAGCAGCGATGATACAGAAAAGGGGAATCAAAATAATAAGGAAATGGAGATTACACAAAACCATGCGGATAGACTAACATGGAATTTTAGGGGTAGAAGAGTCAGGAATGAAACCACACAAACGGAAATTCAAGGGCAGTCAACGCCGACGTGGAGCCAGGTGATAAGAGGTGTACGCGAGGTAGGAAAGGCAGAAGAGGTACAGACACTGGCAAAGAATAGAGGAAAGGATAAGAAGACCCAAACACAAGATGAAAGATTAGAAAAGGAAAAGAAGGCAGCTAGGATTAAAAAACACAGGAATCAGGCGGTCTTCATAAAGTATAAGGAAGGAAAGGGACGAACAAAACTAGGAGAAATTAAGAAGTGCCTGGGATCACCCAAGAATATACAAATTAAAGGGATTAAAGAAACACGATCCGGGGGGATATTAATGGAAGTTGAGGAAGGAAATGGGGTTAAGGACTGGCTGAAATACGTAGAAGACAAAATAGGGGACAAAGGGTTAGTAAGGAGGCTGGAGCCCAGGGAAGGCGTTATAAGGGGATTAGATCCTGAAGTCGAGAAAGCAGATATACAAAGTGCTATATACCGAGAACTACAGGTAACTGTGCCTGATAGGGAGGCGCTAGACTCTGTTGAAGTGGTCATACAAGGCTATACAAGGAAGTTGGCTTGCACCAAACAGCGCTGTTAAAAATGCCGATAAAACTTGCAGACCTATTAATCGAAGAAAAGCGGCTGAAAGTTGGCTGGTCGATTGGAACCGTGGCGAGAGAGACACATTAGATGATATTACAGTCGAGATAGACAAGGCGAGAAGGGCACTCCAGCTGATGGATGATAAGATACTGGAAAGTAGTAAAGAAGAGGGTACAATAAACTGAATATATACTAGTAAGTAAGTACCAGTTATAATATTAATAGTAATTGTATATAAGTCTTATCCGAATTAATTGTCAATAGTTTTTGTTTTTATTCTGTACATGAGTAATATTAATAAGTATAAATGTGGTAATGTCGACGTCAAATGCTTGCAAATAAACCTGAATAACTCGAAGGCGGCGTTGGTCATGATGGTACAAAGCTGTATAGAAGATAATATTGATATTGGCCTAGTTAGCGAACCACCAGGACGCATTGATAGTCTTATAGGATACTGGAGTAGCAACCGGAAAGCCCTAATTGTTATTAATAACTTCTTATTAAAGATTGAAGGCGCCGGGGAGGGTGACGGCTACGTAATGGTGGATGTCAATGACACGCTCTTCATTGCCATGTACTTCTCACCGAATGAGAAGATAGATTCCTTTACAGACTACTGGGACGAAATTACGCTCTAGCTGAGAAAACGGAAAAACACGCAGAATACCAAGGTCATACTTGCCGGCGATATTAACGCACATAATAGATTATGGGGATCCAAAAAAGATTGCAAAAGGGGTAAAATGATCTTCGAATGGCTCATGGAAGAACAATTCGTTAGTCTAAATGATGGGATCACACCTACCTTTAGCTCTCACCTTGGCGATTCATACGTAGACGTCACTTTTGCCTCTCGTACCGCCGCTCCGGATGTCAAGAAGTGGGCTGTCAAAGAAAAGGAGAACCTGAGCGACCATAATAATATTATATTAACACTTACTTAAATGCTGGGTACCTAAAGGAAAGTAGTCTGACCGGCTTCTCTCAAGGCAATGTTGGTCCTAGAAAGAATAAAATTATAAATTATTTTATAAAGGTAGGAAGAGCTTTATTGGAGAACATTAGTGAAATTGACTTGAACTCAGTCGTGGCATTACTAGAAAAAGCATGCAGCAAATATTTAGGTAAAAGAAAGAACAATGCTAGTCCTCGGAACACCTATTGGTGAGACAAGGAGACTAAGGAACATTGGGTTCTCTGCAATAAACTAAAACGAAGAGTGAAACGGTTGAAGAAAGTTAAGCAAAGGAGATCTGAGGACTATGGTATGGCAGTTAGTGAGTATAAGGAATGTAAGAAAAGGATGAAAAACATTATTAATAAAAAGAAACACGAAGCATGGGACAAACTCCTAAGACAACTAAACGAGGATATCTGGGGACGCGCTTATAGAATCGTGATGAATAAGTGGATGAAGAAGAACCGGTTACTTACCCTACAAGATGGCAAGACCATTATCAAAGGCCTGTCTCCTAATGGAGTTGGTGTTCCGCAGGACGACCTGGAAAGTAAAACACTAATAAGAAATAGGTGGTCAAACGAACTTGTAATTACTGAACAGGAGATAATTGCTGCTGCAAAAAGAATTTAAAGTGGTAAGGCCCCCGGGATGGACGGTATTTTCGGCGAAATAGTAAAGTTATTTGATAAAGCTAATGTAAAGGTACTTGCCATACTATTCTCTGGGATCATGCCTGAACTGTCCTTTCCACTATCGTGGAAGGAATCTAGAGTTGTGCTGATCCCTAAGCCGGGCCAAAATCCTGGAGCTGAAAATAAAAAATATAGATCAATATGCCTACTGAATGACACAGGGAAATTTTTTGAAAGGCTGTGGGTTGACAGAATTGAGGACCAGTTGGAGGCTGGTGAGCATTTACATGCTGGCCAATACGGTTTTAGAAGAGGCCGCTCAACTGTCGATGCTTTGTTAAAAGTACAGGCATTTGTTGATATCGAGGTCGCTAAAAGAAATAAAATTATAATGATAACATTCGATATCAGGAATGCCTTTAACTCGGTTTCCTGGCCGGCCATAGTTGAAGCCGAACTCAAATTGGAAGTGCCGGAGGAGTGATGCCCACTTGGACGTGGACCGATTGGACGCGTCCCGATTGGACGGTCCCGATTGGACGCGTTCCAATTCGACGCGGTGCCAATTGGACGCGTCCCAATTCGAAGCGGTGCCGATTGGACGCGTCCCGTTTGGACGTCGTAGATTATCGACACCGTGCCGATTGGACGCGACCCGTTTGGACGTCGTAGAGTATCGACTCCGTGCCGATTGGACGCAGTGTCGATTGGACATGTTGCTTTTGGACGCGGAGTCGTGTTGTTAGACACATTTCGGTGGAGTATTATATTTTGCTTGTATGGTGAGGTATGTCATAAAATATGTAGTGAAATATATTAAATGCGGATGTGAATTAAATTCTTGTGTGTTTCTTTTATGTTTCGTGTGTTTACATACATAATATGGGTTTACAAAGAAGTACGTGAAATGGAAAGTCTTCCGTAATGTTGTTGTCAAACCTGTGTATAATTGGTGTTTTTCGTCGGATTTCTTAATACAAATGGCCGTTAATGTTTATTTTGAACAGAATCAGAGGCAGTGAATATTTGCCATTGTTTGGTATGTGGTTTTGTGTATTTTATGTAGAAGCAATACTTGAAGGTTGTATATATCGTTTGACAGGTATAGGTTATGGTGAGGAATATCTGCAAGCTGATTATTAAGAGAGTGCAAGAAGGTTCGCGTCAGTTATTGCAAGAAATCTGGTACCACGCAGGATGTTATTGTCCAGTAATTCATATGTACAGGTTAGTTTGGATTTATTAAAACTATGTGGATTTTTCATGCGTGTAAAGTATAATTTATTTATTTTTTTACATCAAGAGAAGAGTAGAATATAATAGAGACCAGTCAATAAATGAGTAAGTTAAATCCAGTGTTAACAGCAGGTCGTGTTTATCATTATTTGGCAATTTGTTTTGTGCGTTACAAGTATAAGTACTATAGTTGTTAATTCAAGCGTGTTTTCTCTTTCCGCACCATTTAATTGACCTACATAGCTATAGTCACCTCAATAAGAGTAAACAGAAGGATGAATTGCTTATTTCATCAAAGAAATATGGTCGGAAAAATGTATCTAATTTTTGGCAGGAATAAGTTACAGCGAATCACATCCTGAAAGTACTTATACTAAGGCAGGACAAGCAAAATCAACCTCATATTCCATGAAATAAAATGAACGAGTTGTTAAATACAATATATCAAAATATAATAATATGACCTCTTGTTCTGTCTCTTCATTTTTAGCATTTGTTCAGACGTTGATGTGGAAATTACAACAAAGAAGTTACAAAGTGAAAAAACTTAAATAAATACAATAAAGAAATTAACCAACGTAGAGATAGAATGCATAATTCTTAATAAAATATTTGGACAAATAACTCAGACATTCTATGAAAACACAGATGCAATTACTTTCTGTCAAGGTACATCAGGAAATATGTTTAAGGTAAAAGAAATATTAAACCTTATTTTCCTCAATATATCCTTTATTTACAATTAATGCTGTTGAATACATTGTATCAATATATAATAATATCGTGTCTTTTCTTTATTTTCAGTATTTGTTCTAACACTGATGGAGAAATTACAACAAAGAAGTTATGAGTATTATAATATTAAATAAATTTGTGTTGCAAATCATAAGCTTCAAAAACAATATAAACCTAACATACTTTAAGTAAATAAATTAATACAGAAAAATAAGATTCTTAAATTGTAATTTCCTGTTCTAAGTTCCTTGATATACACTTAATGTTATGGTTCACAGTGTCCTTTTCTACCTGCTAATAAACACTTTTATCGAATAAAATTTCATAAGTAATAAAAAGTAGTTGCAACGGAGTGGTTATTTCACTATTCACTTTCATCTATTTCGTATCACTTGTACTGTGTTTACAAATCTTAGAATCATCTGATCGGAGTACAACAATCCCATTAGAATATTCCATTTTTAAGACGAAAAAACCTAGAAAAATCAATAATTGACACTACTGATCTACGTATTTTCATGATTAACGTCTCTTCTTACTTGTAATAGCAAATACTTTTCAATTTTTTAATAAAGAAAGGTGCTTATCATGACAGATAAGTTATTACATTAACTTACATTATCTGAAAACACGGTACAATAACTAGAGTCACAAACCGTAAGAACTAAAATCATTGATAATTCTGCTATTCTTTCATGCACTCTTAGAACTGCTCAATCGGTTAATTCTATACATTATTATTATAGTGATACTATCGTTGTCAACGGTAAAGGCATGACGTACCACCATATTTGGAGGATCTCAACCTGTCATCTTTACCTTTCACAGAAGATTTGTGCCTTCATATCCACTGATGCTCTCAATTTCTCCTTCTCCTTCTATGTTGATTAAGAAATACAACGCGATAAGTGTCGCTCGCTACAGAATAGTAGAGTATAGTATAGTAGTATATTATTTATATTAGTATATTGGATAGTGCTTACATTTAAGAATACTCAAAATTGTGTAGAGTACTTGAATTGGTTGCACGTTTCTTATCACATTCACGACACGCGAATAACTTCCTCATAGGATAGACAAAAGCAGGTGCCGCATTTGAAAAATGGTCTAAAAAGAGTTACAGCTAATATAAACAAGGTACCTTGCAACAATGAGACGTGTTAAGGTAACTAATAGACTTAGTTAAGTGATAGAACAAGTGAGCAATTGAACGATTACTAACCTGGAATGCAGGACGCTTATTCACTATCGGCAACTGTAGAAGAGATATACAGCAGGTAGAATATTGTGTTTATACTCCAGCTGTCAAATTTGACCTAAAATGGAAATAGGTTGAATACGATGCTTTAGTTAAATGAAGGATATTAAAAATCATAATATAAAACCAAGGTTTGACACACATACACCAATTGTTTAAAAGCAATAACAAAAACACTCACCTTAATGTACACTTAAAATATCGGTGGTAGGCAGTTATTCAGTCGATAATCCTTCTTTGCAGATGGTGGATATACCGACGATCGATATTGTTTCTTTCCTGCAGAAACAAATATCGGTACATTGCTGGCGACTAATGACGACGATGACATCGGTAACTCTATCGATAGTTCCCCAACTAGATCGGCAGTAGAAAGAATTAGTCAACAATAGGTATAAAGTAAGACGACAAAAGCAGCGATATATCGACATATGGTATGCAGGGACGCGAAGCGCTGATAACCGCGTGTAGATATAGTGTTCTGTGCATATGTGTACATATTCACACCACAGAGTATACCAGAGGCGACACTAAACAAGGAAACCGCCCTCCTAGAAAGAGACAGATGACATAACCAATTTAAATGGCAAAGTCAAATGAATCGGGAGTGCGCATGTGCATAATGTACAAGTATGGCGGTCAAAAAAGAATAGTTTAAACCTGCACATTTACCAGTAATTTAATTTTAATAAATATTTTGTCATATCTCTGTAACACATTCATTTGTAATTTCTTGTGATATATAGTTTTTCATTTTCTTATAAATTATTTGTAATAATCATTTCCGTAATACATATTCTTCAAATATATTTTGTAGAGTAATCATTTTCGTATATTCTTTCCTTTTTCAACTTTTCAACGTCGTAAAATTGATGCAAATACCTCGAAAGACAATATTAGTAATATACAGAACAATTACAAATATATTTCAAATTATTAGAGGTTGATATAAAATTAGATTCGCTTGATTTAAATTTCCCGCTCGTTTGTACAACCAATTTTAAAGGGACAGCGTTTTCGAGAGAAGAAAAGTGCCGACAGAGAGTGTCGCCTTTGGTATACTCTGTGTTCACACAATGAACAATAAAGTCATGTTGGATGTTGAAATTGGAGGTTCTCAATAGCCAGACTTTTGCTATCTATCCGTCTAATTCTTCTCCTTTTCCATGTACTTTCCATTCGGTGTACCTTGCAAAGGGAATTACATTATGAGATACGCAATCTTAAACTTTATGCACAATGGAGTGTAAGCATACTCACTGCTTTTGGTGGTGCTTTATGGGCCAGATATGTATTAACATTCGTTACAGAGGACTGCTTCTGAAACAGCATGGCATATTGTCCGGTTCTTGAACCTATAAACGTATTAGAATTCAACTTCGAACATTAAACAAGCTACTACAAGTGACTTTAAAGCTGGAATTATGCAAAGAAAGGGGTTCATTAAGGTAAACTAGTCGTTAAATAGTGAGAGGAAGCACAATTTTAGGTTAAACAAGGATCTGACAGGTCATCATAGTTTTCAGGAGCAGATATTCAATTACCTTAATTCATTTTCTTCAATAATGGATGGTAATTAGGATAAAATACCTTGGCAAGACATTGCAGCAGAGCTTCGCAATAAAATCTTCCTTGTTTCTCCCAAGATCAAGGCATCCATTGACAGCTATGTACATAGGAACGGCCTGGCGTTGGAGGTTGTTCACAGAAGTAGCCCATATTTAACAATTCCAGCAGTGTACAAACCCTTGGCTATTTTCATTACGGTGCTGGTCTTCCTCTCTCTGTTACCAATAATCATTGGTGCGTTAGATCAATGTATCACTATTTATGATGACATATTATGTATTTATACTGCTTGTTTGCATTAACATATTACTTACCTTACATAAAAGAGCTCAGTGGCAGGCAGCTACAATGCTAAGATGACAAGAATCGAAAACCAACAGCGAATGGGAATAGTTTGTAGTAAAACATTGGTAATATATAATATAAAAGAATATATCAATACTCACAGAAGTTGAACATGCACTGGTTAAACACAGCCTAAGGCTTTAAGTTGTTTCACATAACAGGGCTCACATTTTATTTATAAATAACGTAAGAATCGTGTACACGAGGGCCGACGCACCATAACCTGCAATACGAAATTCGTACGACATAATATACAACGCGATTTTACTTAATACTCTGGAAAAACATCAGAATAATGAAAATACTTTTCACTCTCTCTTAATTGATAGATTTATCTATTTATTTATACGGAACAGGATCCGTGAAAAAGATCTGATACACCATAACCTGCAATACAAAATACAGTTAAACACGGATAACGTAATAAGTTTGAAACACACCGACTAACTTAACTCACCTCTAATTAATACAGCGGAATTCGCAGAACTAAACAATTAAGAACTATTGCTAACAACACGCAATTCTATCTTACAATTTTTACGATGTATAACGGACGCGTATCCGCATGGCGGCACAGCGATAGCGTCGTCGTTCGTAAAGGTACGTTCACGCGTGAAGGCTAATTTTAGCATAAAGGCTCATTCACGCGGGAAGGCCGGAATCACGTGTTTATGAACAAATAATTAAACAAACAATAGTAAGCGAGTAATTAATTAATTGATTAATTGATTATTTGTTCGTTTATTATCGGTATAGCTAGTTATGCGTGGACAAGAAGGATGGGATAAAATATCCATAGAAGAAATTTAAAAGTTAATGAATTCGATGTATAACCGTTTGCGGAATGTGACAAAAAATAAAGGCTGTGCGACAAAGTATTAATTTAATTTTTTCTGCCGTGTAATGTACATATATAAGAAAATTTTTGTATGCAGACCCTTTTGGTATGAATCTTTGCTACGATATGCTGTTAAGTTATAACTTTTGTACATAAAAATTTAGCTTGTATTTTAACATAAGCAAAAATAAAGTTCGTACTTCGCATTTCATTACAAATAAACTGCTATTTCTTTATTTTCATACATTTTTCAGACTCTTTGACATTACGCGTGTTTGTACGCAAACTTTTTTTACTCACTGTACATATATTTTCCAAAACAATTTGCGGGCTCATATTACTACTAAGAATTTCTTTTTTAGAAAAAGGTTTCTGGCAATCCACATCTGCAAAAAATGAAAATGTAGAAAAATGCAATCGTCATTTAAATTAATTATCTTGTGTAATATCATACAAGCATAAATAAGTTGTAATTAATAAACGGTATATATTTACTCTTTACATCTGTAGTTATTCCGTGTACGTTTTGGGTACATACATTATTTTCGGCCGATATTGTGCCACTATAATCTGAAAAAAGATTTAGATATAAATAGTGACATTAAATAAAAAAAGACATAAATGACGAATTTGAGAGAAAATGAGCGTAGTACATGTGTAACGATTCTGGAGCAATCTACAGAAATTTTACAGCGCTCGTGAGATAAAGAGCGGTATTTACCTACTGAGCGACTCGTCTTGCAATAACTAAATATAAAGAATGTGGGATTCGTGTGGTGTGCGGTTAAGGAGTGAAATCCACAGGTCAATACCTTTCAACAAGCAGGTTTATTCAATAAAATAATAATGATGATTAACAATTAACAAAATAAGAGAATAAGAAAATAGGAAAAGTATATGAAATATAAATTGATATAATGAACGACTAGATAAATAACTAAATAGGTATTGTCGTATAATGAGCAGAAGACTATATGAATTAAATATTACGCTATTCGTAATTATTAGAAGAATTTAATAGAATCTCTATTTTTGGTTATTTAACTCGAAGTCCTATAAATTGAATTTACAGACGAGGCTAACTCGACTACGCTTGTACAATATTAACAAGATTCGAAATTCTAAGTGTCAATAATTCGTATTCTTTTCAATGATTAACGCAGTTGCAAAGTTTAACAAAATTAATAAGTTTCTAGCTCTTCGCGGAATCCTACCTAAGTCTGATTCTCTTTTAAGCTCGGCTAGATTCGCTTTTACAATATTAAATAGACTCGAAATGCAATTGTAAAGTTTAACAAAATTAATATGTTTGAAATCCGGCGCTATCGCAAATCCTACCTAGGTCTGATTCTATTCGGACGTCGCCTAAATTCGCTTTTACAATAAATTTGAGAATAATACTTTATATTGAATTTCCTGACGCGGTGTAGTCGACTACGTGTATTTCGCTGGAGACAGAACAATAATCTTTAATGAATTAATTTAACTTGACTCAAGATCCTAAGATTGACATGAAGTTAATATATTTCCATCGGAACAGTTACTCTTTTTAATTTGCGACTCGACAACTAATTGTTCATGACCCTTTTGCCAAATCATACACTGACACTCAAAGCCAAATCGCTTAATTGGGGAGCTTGCTGTTCGCCAGCTACTAGAACGACCCAACGATCCAGAATCAAATGAACAATATACGTTTAACAGGGAACAAATCAAAAATTGACTCTAATTGTAAATTCGTAATTACTCGACTGCCACCCAAAAGACACGGGCTTCAGATACCAAGCTGCTTAGATGGGAAGCCTAGACTACCCCAAGCTAACTCCGAGAATCTGACGGCGCGTTTAGTAATTAGTCAAAAATTGCAATATGCATTAGAGTAGCTGAGAGCTCTCGTTTTGATGTCTCAACCTTTCTTGGCGCTAAGCATAGCACTCTCCTGACGGAGTTCCAGATACAAGACCGCTTGAATGGGGAGCTTGCTGTTCGCCAGCTACTAGAACGACCCAACGATCAAGTACCCAAATGGCATATACCCGCTCTTCCAATCAAGAGTTAAAAATCGTTTCGGCTCTGACCAGCGGAAACTGTTCCGGGCAAGTTGTCTAAGACTTCTAGCTTGCTCGACTTCGAGAATTGTTCTGCTCTGCTTCTAGGCTGGTTTCGCTCGGCCTTTTATATTCGAGATTCCCCCCCGTTTCAAGATTATGACGTATATAATTTGCGTACAATTTACATATAATTCTTAATTAAACGCTAATTAACAAAGCAATTGAATTTCTAACATTGCCAATAGTGTTTTCTGAAGAATAGTTAATGTTTTTAATACAAAAATTATTAATTAATAGCATATTAACGAAAAATACACTTTCTGTCCTTTTCTACATTTTTCGCACGTACGCCAGTAAGGACCTGAACTATATGTCGAAGCATACGATGCTTCGGAATATTCCATAGATCACGATTACAATGTATTATTCATCTGAGTTAATAAAATAATATCTGGCTTTGAATATCGAGAGTTAAGCTTAATATAACATTTGCTAATTTTGTATATTGTTAGATTTGATTAATTAATGATTCTAATGACCAATAATTCTTATTAATTGTAATTATATATTCTATCTCTCTCTAGAGATCGCGAGCCAATTCCTGGAAATCCTGCCTATTATTGTGTCATGTAGGCACGTAGCATTCCGGAATCTTCCGTACGAGATATTTACAATACATTATTTATAATGTACTATTTACGGTGCATTATCTATTCAAATAGAACAATATGAATATTTGGCCGTCAACGGTTCGGTTTACCATATAATCGAATTCGCTTTCCTATATTCTATTTTGACAAATAGTTATTTAATAGCTTTCGTATTTAATATCATTGTTAATGAAAAATATGTATATATGTTATCCTTTCTAATACAGCGTATGAGTCTTGAGCTATTGTCGCAACGCGTGGAATAGAATCTTTATAATACATTATTTATTTAAACAAAAGAAATATTAAATGAATCGGATAATTAATAATTGGACTTAACATTCGATTAACTCGCTTATATGTTTGCTAACTTAATGATTATTTAATATTCGCAAATTAAATATATATATATATGTGTATATATCTATATGTATATATGTGTTACCGACAGTTCAACCCAAATTTGATGGTAATTGATGTATCTAATTGCCGCGGTCGGTAATAGAAAAATATCGTCGATAATCGAAATTGAAATACCTTTAAAGAGATGAAGTAATTTAACAGCGAGATAGTTCTGAGAGCGCAAGAGAGGAAAAAAAAACAAAAAAATTCCCCAGGGATGTTACACTTCCCCCCTTATGTTGGTCTCTTGTCCTCAAGAGACGTAATGCACCATGGGTTGTACTTTGCTGATTTCGTAATACGGCTGCTGAGAGTATCCAAAATTTTCCAAGTATTTTGTTAAAAATTGTCCTCGAACTTTTCCTCAATTTCTACGTCTGCCAGTATTAACTTCGAATATTTTTCCTTTTGAATTTCCAGTTTGATAGCTGCTTTCTGTAAAATCTTAGCTTTTTGTTAAGATAAGAAGTAAGAAAAAGGTTATACCTTGTAGTTTTTTTTTTTTTTAAATTTCAGCATGATGATAATTAATGATGTTTATTGTTGACGATTGAAACAGTGTGATGCAGCCTTTATTAGTCAGGTTATCGGTTCTTCGTGTTTGATCGTGAGATGGGCTCTCCTTACTTGATCCTTGTAGATTATATTCTTCTTTCTCGATCCAACAACCGCTTCTATCTTCTTTCCCTTTGATGTAGATGGCAATGGTCCTGATATATTTCGAGACACTTTCTCAAACACATTGATTGGTGCATGAGAAGTCACCATCTTCCTTCCTGTTTGCGTCAATTTCTTTTGTTGACAAGCACTGCAATTTTTAACGTAATTTGTTATTTCCCTCTTCATATTCTTCCAGTAAAAATTTCTCCTTATTTGATGGTATGTTCTTCTTAGTGTTTTATGGTCTTCCATTGAACTCTCATGATTTCTCCTAATAATATGAATTCTTACTGCTTTTGTAGGCTTTGCAGAAGATTTAATTACTACTTCCTCTTCATTTCTTCTTTTTCCATTTTTTTCTTGAGAACTTGGAGTTGGGGTTGAAAATCTTCTTTTCCCTCTATGAACAGCTTGAGATGCATCGGTATCCAGTTGCCCTGATTTATTTGAACTTGTATTCTCTTTAACTCTTTTCCGGTCCGCACAATTTTTGTATGTTGAAGCAGATCCTTGGATTGCAGTGGAATACTGGGAAAATTGCATCCTCTTGTTCACTTCGGGGTTCGACTTCTGCGGTCGGCTGGAATACTGATGCGACTGTTTCTTCTTCCTGTCCTCCTTTGAATGCAATTGTTTATAATCAATTATTAGTGATCTTCTCTCTTCTAACTTCTTGTGTTCTTGAAATGGAATAGAAATTTTATTAACAACTATAGTGGAATTTGCGAAATTAATTATTGTTCCAGACGTCCTGAAAAATTCTGTTCCTAATATACCATCTTGGTCAACAGGCAGTTCTTTTACAACGTGAAAAATGAAATTTTTGTCGAACATCCTTACTTCAATATATCCTATAGTTGGAAGTTGACCATCTGTAATTCCGTTTAAATTATATTTAATATCAGTGTGAATTATAGTTTTCGGCGATACAGCATACTGTTTTATTAAATTGAGCTCTGATGCAGTATCAATTATTAACGATGCTGATCCTTGGCAGAAGTCTTCACTGGCTAATTTTATACTTGGAGGTTTCTCCTTATGAGTCCTTTTTGTGCACAGGTTAATCTGCTTACATTCTTCCTCTTCTTCTGGTGTAGATGATTTATTGAAATTACTGTTCCGTTCCTTGTTGGCTTTTTTCCGACACTGGTCAGTTGTGTGACCTGTGTAATGACAATAGGCGCAAGTTGGACTTCGGTTTTCTACTAAAGCTCGATTTTCTGGAACTCGTCTCGATGACCCCTGGTTTGGTTGATTCGTTGATCTTCCAGGTTGATTTAAATTCCAGCAGGATTGAAGAGTGTGTCCTGGCCTCTGGCAGTTTTGACAAAACTTGGGCTGCTTCTGGACGTACGATGCTTGATGCGTTTGAAATTTTTGAATGGTGCACATACTTGTAGTGTGCCCATATCTAAGACAATTACCGCACTGGACATTACGTATACGATTTTCAGCCATTTTTAATCGTGACAAATTTTCTTTATATTCTGCTTCGGCTAAAATTGTTGCGCTAATCGCATCGTTAATCGAAAGAAAATCTACATATCGCAAACGATTATATATTTCTGGCTTTAATCCTGATAAAAATGATTTTATTGCGTTAGTTTCCGCGGTTTTGTTATACTGATGCGCTAAATGTGGCTGTTCTATTTCATTGCAATTTTTAATTTGTAATAAAAGACTAGATACGCGACTACTATAATCTACAACAGCTTCGTTTGGCATTTGTGCCATTTTAGATAAATCTCCGTATAATTGATACGACGTGTATAAAGGAGCGAAACGTGATTTTAAAACTGAAATTAATTCTTCTATAGTATTATAATCGCCACTCGAAATTACTCTTGACGCCTGACCAAATAATTTATTTTTAATTAATTGTACTAAACCGTACTCGGCGTAAGGCGAAATGACATTTTTAGCGTTTAAACAATTTTTCGTGAATTGATACAATGGGATATTATGGCCGTCGAAAGGAGGCACTACATCCGCAGCATCCCGTATACTAATTTGATGAGATGAGCGAGAGGCGCTCTCAATTGGAATTTCTAACTCTTCCTGCATTTTGAATTTCTAATTTTAACCTAATATAATTAATTAATGTATCTTTATAATATTGATCTTATTTATTATTTTTTCCTTTTATATTTTTTTCTCTACCAAATATATATATACTCTTCGTATGCGTATTCTCTACTCTAGGGTGAATGGTCTTGACCTCCGCAGAGAAAAGTTCTCTTACCACCACAGGAGATCAGTGCACGTATCTGCAGCTACGCTAAATGACCTATGCCTGCTTGAATCCCACCGCTGTCACCAAAAATTTATTTGTTATTTAATAACGTGTAACGATTCTGGAGCAATCTACAGAAATTTTACAGCGCTCGTGAGATAAAGAGCGGTATTTACCTACTGAGCGACTCGTCTTGCAATAACTAAATATAAAGAATGTGGGATTCGTGTGGTGTGCGGTTAAGGAGTGAAATCCACAGGTCAATACCTTTCAACAAGCAGGTTTATTCAATAAAATAATAATGATGATTAACAATTAACAAAATAAGAGAATAAGAAAATAGGAAAAGTATATGAAATATAAATTGATATAATGAACGACTAGATAAATAACTAAATAGGTATTGTCGTATAATGAGCAGAAGACTATATGAATTAAATATTACGCTATTCGTAATTATTAGAAGAATTTAATAGAATCTCTATTTTTGGTTATTTAACTCGAAGTCCTATAAATTGAATTTACAGACGAGGCTAACTCGACTACGCTTGTACAATATTAACAAGATTCGAAATTCTAAGTGTCAATAATTCGTATTCTTTTCAATGATTAACGCAGTTGCAAAGTTTAACAAAATTAATAAGTTTCTAGCTCTTCGCGGAATCCTACCTAAGTCTGATTCTCTTTTAAGCTCGGCTAGATTCGCTTTTACAATATTAAATAGACTCGAAATGCAATTGTAAAGTTTAACAAAATTAATATGTTTGAAATCCGGCGCTATCGCAAATCCTACCTAGGTCTGATTCTATTCGGACGTCGCCTAAATTCGCTTTTACAATAAATTTGAGAATAATACTTTATATTGAATTTCCTGACGCGGTGTAGTCGACTACGTGTATTTCGCTGGAGACAGAACAATAATCTTTAATGAATTAATTTAACTTGACTCAAGATCCTAAGATTGACATGAAGTTAATATATTTCCATCGGAACAGTTACTCTTTTTAATTTGCGACTCGACAACTAATTGTTCATGACCCTTTTGCCAAATCATACACTGACACTCAAAGCCAAATCGCTTAATTGGGGAGCTTGCTGTTCGCCAGCTACTAGAACGACCCAACGATCCAGAATCAAATGAACAATATACGTTTAACAGGGAACAAATCAAAAATTGACTCTAATTGTAAATTCGTAATTACTCGACTGCCACCCAAAAGACACGGGCTTCAGATACCAAGCTGCTTAGATGGGAAGCCTAGACTACCCCAAGCTAACTCCGAGAATCTGACGGCGCGTTTAGTAATTAGTCAAAAATTGCAATATGCATTAGAGTAGCTGAGAGCTCTCGTTTTGATGTCTCAACCTTTCTTGGCGCTAAGCATAGCACTCTCCTGACGGAGTTCCAGATACAAGACCGCTTGAATGGGGAGCTTGCTGTTCGCCAGCTACTAGAACGACCCAACGATCAAGTACCCAAATGGCATATACCCGCTCTTCCAATCAAGAGTTAAAAATCGTTTCGGCTCTGACCAGCGGAAACTGTTCCGGGCAAGTTGTCTAAGACTTCTAGCTTGCTCGACTTCGAGAATTGTTCTGCTCTGCTTCTAGGCTGGTTTCGCTCGGCCTTTTATATTCGAGATTCCCCCCCCGTTTCAAGATTATGACGTATATAATTTGCGTACAATTTACATATAATTCTTAATTAAACGCTAATTAACAAAGCAATTGAATTTCTAACATTGCCAATAGTGTTTTCTGAAGAATAGTTAATGTTTTTAATACAAAAATTATTAATTAATAGCATATTAACGAAAAATACACTTTCTGTCCTTTTCTACATTTTTCGCACGTACGCCAGTAAGGACCTGAACTATATGTCGAAGCATACGATGCTTCGGAATATTCCATAGATCACGATTACAATGTATTATTCATCTGAGTTAATAAAATAATATCTGGCTTTGAATATCGAGAGTTAAGCTTAATATAACATTTGCTAATTTTGTATATTGTTAGATTTGATTAATTAATGATTCTAATGACCAATAATTCTTATTAATTGTAATTATATATTCTATCTCTCTCTAGAGATCGCGAGCCAATTCCTGGAAATCCTGCCTATTATTGTGTCATGTAGGCACGTAGCATTCCGGAATCTTCCGTACGAGATATTTACAATACATTATTTATAATGTACTATTTACGGTGCATTATCTATTCAAATAGAACAATATGAATATTTGGCCGTCAACGGTTCGGTTTACCATATAATCGAATTCGCTTTCCTATATTCTATTTTGACAAATAGTTATTTAATAGCTTTCGTATTTAATATCATTGTTAATGAAAAATATGTATATATGTTATCCTTTCTAATACAGCGTATGAGTCTTGAGCTATTGTCGCAACGCGTGGAATAGAATCTTTATAATACATTATTTATTTAAACAAAAGAAATATTAAATGAATCGGATAATTAATAATTGGACTTAACATTCGATTAACTCGCTTATATGTTTGCTAACTTAATGATTATTTAATATTCGCAAATTAAATATATATATATATGTGTATATATCTATATGTATATATGTGTTACCGACAGTTCAACCCAAATTTGATGGTAATTGATGTATCTAATTGCCGCGGTCGGTAATAGAAAAATATCGTCGATAATCGAAATTGAAATACCTTTAAAGAGATGAAGTAATTTAACAGCGAGATAGTTCTGAGAGCGCAAGAGAGGAAAAAAAAACAAAAAAATTCCCCAGGGATGTTACACATGTACCATTTGTGCTAAAAGTGGCTCCAGTTTGTGTTTCTTGGTTTTTGTAAGACTTATTAACAGATGCAGTGAATTCCTCTTCTGAAAAAGCAGAAGAAGGTAAACAAAAACAAGAATATTGAAGAATATATATACTATTTTTCTGCAAAGGAAATACCTGAAAAGAATGTTATTTCCGGAAGAAGTCCATTACATTTATCACTGGATGCAGTAAATATATCTTCTAAAAAGTAAAAGTACACAAAAATAAGAATAACAAAGAAAATACATTTGCAGCCTGACGCAGGAAGTATAAGTGTTATATTTTTGCACAAATGAATTAAACCTGGTATTGAATTTGGGAAGAATTATATATTCTATATAAAAAATGACAATTTTTTACTATAATGGTATTTATTTATGCGAATATCAAAAGGGTCTAGCCGAATAAGGTGGTCAAATGTGCCCTTGAGTCAA